>CM076581.1:1310629954-1311139053 GCA_034641835.2 Pinus albicaulis
CGATATCTGAAATTCAGCCCTGTAGTAGCCCTCTGAAGCTTCTTTCAAATGCCACAGGTCTGACCTGATTTTGATTCTCCAAGACAAAGTTGTGTCCAATCTCCCACAATGACCTAATTCTGGACTGGTTCAGTAGAGCGAACTTGTACGACTTGCCACGTGTCACTGTTTTGTCCTTTGTTTCTGAAATTGATAGTGAAGAAACTACAGGCCGTGTACGTGTGACCAATTTTGACGGAACTCCAATCCAATCTTCAGAGAGAGAGTTATTGAACTTTTCCCACGATCACTTCTTTGAGATGAAATTCAGGAGCCTGAAAAAGCACTACCTTCCACAGATCATATCTCCAAAAATATTGCGAACCAAGCTCTGAAATTTTTTGACGAATTTCCTCAGGATTTCAGCTTCGTACCATATGAATTTCAGACTCTGAAACTTCGTACAAAAAAATTTATAGCGCAATTTCCACGATGACCTGTTTATGAGCCTGAAAAAATACCTAACTTCCACAGATGATCTCTCCTCAAATATTGCGAACCAAGATCTGAAATTTTTAGACAACCTTCCTCAAGATTTCAGCTTCGCACCCTAAAAATTTCAGCTTCTGAAGCTTCGTAGAAAAAATTTTATAGCGAAAATGCCACGATGACCTGTTTGGAGCAGCGAAACCCTAGAATCCCAAAGCTCTGATACCAAATGTTGTGTAACCAGCTCCAAAATAGAAGAAAAGAGATATGAACGCCTTAGAAATAAGCCACTTCGAGGGGGCAACCTCCAATACATTACATAAATGAACAATTCTTGGATGATACAATTCACAAAACCTCCTTTCTATATATAGGAGTCCATGGGGCCATAATGTAATCCTAGTGGGCCACAATGTAATCCTAGCCGACCTAACAACAATAATTTAAGGGCACAATAATAACAAAATGGGGGTTACAAGGGTACAATAATAACAATAAGGGGTTTACACTAACAATAATAAGGGGCTATACTAGTGATATAGGGACCTAACAATCAGCCTCGCAAACCTCGACGAACGCCCATGGGGGATGAAAAGAAAGATGAGGGAGCAGGAGATCCTATCAAAATATTGCTCGAGGAGGCCCTCGAAAAAAAAAGGAACGCAATGATGGATAAGTTTTCTCAGATCCTTCAACGGCTACCCACCGGTGGCGCATCTACATCCAGCAGCCACTCTGGAGGTGTGACTCCTTTTAAGGTACAAGTAAATTTTGACATTCCCATATTTGAGGGTCAAATAGACACAGATGCCCTAGATAGATGGTTGAATCTGTTAGAAGGATATTTCTCGGTTCATGACTTTTTCAGACCGGGAGAAGATTATTTTTGCACTCCTCAAAGCTACCCCCCATGTTAAGGACCGGTGGGAAACCTACTGTGAGAACAAGGACCAGACAGAACCCTCTCTGTTCTTGTTCGTACCAACTTGGAATTCTTTCTGAGACGCCGTCAAGGAACAGTGCTATCCCATAGGGAGCTATGAGGACAAGTACATACAATGGACCACGCTGCGACAACAAAGGGATCAAGATGTGCATGAGCTGACGAATCTGTTCCATACCCTGCGCACAAAGTTGGGTATCAAAGATTCAGAGAAACATCTGGTGCTAAAGTATCACAACTGTCTGCACAGATACATTTAGGAGGAAATGGAGTTCCTCGACATCTCCTCTCTTGGTACAGCATACCGGTTTGCTGCCAAGATTGAGCAGAAATTCAAACAGAAGAAGCAAGACTTTGGATCTGCAAATCAAAAGCAAGATAAAGGTGCTTCCAAACCGCAGAACAAAGGACAGAGCCAAGGCATGGCGGCTAAAGACAACTCATCGAAGCCACAAGAAGAGAACAACACCGCAAAGCCAAAGAAGGACACGAGAAAGTGGTGTGAGTTCCATAAGAGCTCCACTCACAACACAAGTGAGTGTCGAGCCAAGCAGTCGCTAGTGGCCAAGATGAGGGCTTCTGAGTCAGATGCATGCTCCGACTCTGAATCAGATCCTGAAAAGGGGAATGAGAAATGGAAACAGATTATTGATGCATAGCCCAACGCCACTGTTGCCACTACAAAGATCCAGAAGGAGGAACCGGAAGATCCAGAGGAGGAGGAACGTCTCTTCCACTCTCAGATGTGGGTAAAGGGCTCCCCAGTACAGTTCATTGTCGACAATGGGAGCCAAAAGAACCTCATTTTAGCAGACGCCGTGAAGCGGTTGGGCTTGCCGACCATAGCTCACCCACATCCATACACCATCAGGTGGCTTCACCAAGGATGAGGTATTTTGTGAGGTATTTTGTGAAGTTGATCCTATTGATGTTTCTGATGTATTATTAGGACAACCATACTTGTGGAAGAATCATGTTGTGTATGAGTCTCGACCTCATGCTGTTATTTTTACTTTGGGAAATAAGTTGTACAGGATACTAGAGGTACCACCTCCTGCCGCTATCTCTTTGGTTACTGCAAAATAATGCAGTAAGCTCATTTCCCAAACCAGGAAATTCATTTTCCTGATGATCCGCCCCCAGGGAAAGAAGAATACTGTGGCCACGACCTCCAAATAGGCCTCCTCTGCACGACAAAAACAAATGGATAAGGTTGTGGAGGAGTACAAGGACATATTCACCTCACCCACAGGGGTTCCTCTGCACTGTCAGGTCAAGCACCCGATTGATCTGACCCTAGGTGCACCGCTACTTAATGGACCGATCTATCGGTGCTCTGTTCTGGAGAATGATGAAATCAAGAGGCAAATTCAGGAGCTGTTGCAGAAAGGTCACATCAGACCAAGTTCATCGCCCCGTGGGAGCCCGATCGTGTTAGTATAGAAGAAGGATGGGACATGGAGACTCTGTATTGACTATCGGGCGCTGAACAAGATCACTTTCTGGAATAGGTACCCGATCCCATGGATTGATGACCTTCCAGACCAACTCAAAGGTGAAAAATATTTCAGCAATATTGACTTGAATTCGGGGTATCACCAGGTACCGATTGAACCCTCCGATGTGTGGAAGACTGCCTTCAAAGCCAAGGAAGGCATTTTCGAATGGCTGGTCATGCCTTTCAGGTTGAAGAATGCTTCTGCAACCTTCATGAGGATGATGGACGACATCTTGCGGCCATTCACCAACTCATTTGTAGTGGTGTACTTGGATGACATTCTGATCTTCATCCAAACTTGGGAAGAGCACCTTCACCACATCCAACAAGTCCTCCAAACACTGCGGCAACACAAGTTGTGTGCCAATTTGGAGAAGTGCAATTTTGGCGTGACCCAGGTTCAATATCTGGGATACATTATTGATGAAAGGGGGGTGCATGTGGATCCAGCCAAGATCCAAGTCATTCGGGATTGGCCAGCCCCAACCACTATAACAGAGCTTCACAACTTTTTGGGTCTTGCTAATTTCTACAAGAGGTTCGTGTTGGGATTCTCTCATATCACTTGGCCCTTGAGTCAAGTCACCAAGGGAGGAGCGAAAGCAAAATTCTTTTGGTCGGAACCTCAACAGAAGGCATTCACAGAATTGAAAAATCGCCTCTGTTCTGCCCCAGTGCTCACTTTACCTGACTTGCAACAACCATTTGAGATCGAGACATATGCCTCTGACTATGCTATTGGGGAAGTTCTTACTCAACAGGGACATCTAGTGGCATTTCACAGTGAGACATTGTCTGACACAGTTTGCAAGTATCCCACTTATGACAAATAAATGTATTCCATTGTGCAAGCTTGTCGACAATGGAAGCATTACATTTTGTGGAAGGAAACAATCATCCACACAGACCACCGACCCCTACAGTTCATACAGACACAAGGGAAGTTATAGAATCATCTCCATCAGAAGTGGTCCACATATCTGCAACAGTTTCATTTGAACATGATGTACAAGAAGGGTAGCACCAATCATGTTGCAGACTGCCTCAGCCGACCACCGATCGTGGCACTCACCACTGTGCTCAACTCTTGTGGGCATGAGACTTCTGATTGGTCACTTCTCTATGAGAGTGACCCAGAATTCGGCCACACTTACAAGGCACTCTTGGGGGGTACGCAAGTTCCAAATTTTCACCTCCAAGATACACTTTTATGTCACATGGGACACCTTTGTGTTCCTTCAAGCGAGCGTGCTAAGATGATATGGGAAGCACACTACAGTCGAGTCGCTGGGCATTTCGGGGTCGAGAAAACAGTAGCAATCCTGCAGAAGTATTTCTATTGGCCGAACCTTCGAAAGGATGTCGAGAAGCACATCATATCCTGCACTGCTTGTGCCATTGCCAAACCGACCATCAAGAAGCAAGGCCTATATACTCCTCTACCTACCCCTAGTCGACCTTGGGAATCCATCTCCATGGATTACATGTCGGGCCTGCCTTCTACTAAGCATGGAAATGATTGTGTTTTTGTGGTCGTCGACAGATTCTCGAAGATGGCCATTATGGCGGCCTGCAAGAAGAATATCACAGCAGAAGCCACTGCTAAACTCTTCTTTGAACGAGTGTGGGTGCACTTTGGGATCCTACAGTCTATCATATCAGATCGGGATAGCAGGTTCCTCAGCACATTTTGGTCCAGCCTCTGGTCGATGTTGGATACCAAGCTCACCAAGTCCACAGCTTTCCATCCCCAAACAGATGGCCAGACAGAGGTCGTCAACAGAATGATTGTACACATTCTGCACATGTACAATTCAAAGCATCCACGCACATGGGATGAGAGCCTCCCTTATGTACAACATAGTTATAATCGGGCTCTCCACAGTTCAATCGGCCATAGCCCCTTTCAGGTGGGCCTGGCATTCCAGCCACTATGCCCCATTGACATAGCCATGCCATTTGCAGTTGCTCAGGCCAATTCAGCTCATGTCCAGTCTGAAGTTGACAAAGCCAGTAGCTTCATCGATTGCATTCAACACATCCGCCAACAGGTTCATGATATATTGGATAGAGCCAATGCCAAGGACAAGCAACGCCATGATCAACACCGGGTGCCACACAACTTCCAGGTGGGTGACAAAGTATGGCTACATTTGCAGAAGGAGCGCCTCACTGAACCCCACCGCAAGCTTCGCCCGCTCCGATACGGGCCGTACACCATCACCAAGGCTGTAGGGAACAATGCATTCGAGCTCAGTATTCCACCATTCCTTGGTCTGCACCCAGTCTTCAATGTGGATCGCCTTCATCCTTACTTCCCACCTCTACTGGACACCTTGGACATTGCAGAACAACTCACACCAACTGAGTTAAATCCAGACTGCATGGAACAGGCCACCACAGATTGCATCATGGACATGCAAATCAAGAACACTCGCCAGCAGCAGATCCAACTATATCGGGTTGTCAAAGCTGGCCAACTCCTGCACCAAGGAAAATGGTTCACCAGGGACCAAGTTCAGCAGAAATTTCCTCATCTCATGGAGGAACTTAATGCAATGGGGACCATTGCTTTCTAAGGGGGGAGGAATGATCCAGGTGGATATTGGTGGTCACCTGCCTATTCCACTTGGGGCTCCACCATTGTCTCTTTCAGTTTTTTAGTTTCGGCACAGTTTACTATTTTTAGCAGTTTTTCGGGTCTTGAACTTTCGGAGCTGTTTTGAGGCCCTAAATGACATTTTTTGGGAAAACGGAGAGCAACATGGGTCCATGAACTGATGTTTCTCATTCAAAATTTGTAGTCCTCGGATAGATATTGCTAACGAGGTATGGTACGCGTCAAACAAAGATCATATTCCAAAGTTATGCCCCTGGGAAGTTGAAACACCAATTTACCCAAACGGGGCCCATAGTTTTGGCGCTTCATCTCCTAGGGTTAGGGTTTTGACTGTTTAGGATTTCCCATTGTTTCTAAATCATAAATAGGCCCTCGAGCCTCATTATAACATAGTTCAGAGGCATATAGCCACCACATCTCTTCTCATAGATAGTTACAAGCGCCCTAGCTAGTTTTATTTCCTTTCTGTCTGTAAGCAAATTTCAGTTCTTTGATATTAATGAAATGAAGTTTTATTTCCACTGCATCTCTGTATTTATGGTTATATGTTTATTCTGTTGCGTTCCTGCATAAATCTGGATCAGATATAGATGAATTTCCTCTTGGATCACTCTTGATGTTGTTGCTCAATTAAAGCCTTGATATGACTCCATAGCCCAATGTACTAAAAACCAGCGTTATATCTATCTTTTTAGCCAAATCTGTCATATTCACTTGCAACTTCACACCTTTGAAAATTTTTATATTTATAACTTTCCCCTCAAATAATAATCATGCTCAACCATCCAAAAACCAAAACAAACCCTTGGCCTTCATAACTAGCCTAATATCATTACCCCAAACTTCAAATACAAATCCATCTTTGTACTTATTGGAGAGATACCTCTCCAGATTCAGGAGGGCTAGATCCTAGAATCCCAAAGTGGTTGAAACAATGTTGTTTCTGTGATTTGACTTTGCCAATCTTGCTAATTACAGATCCCTAACACCGGGCACCTATCCAATTTCCGTGTGGCTAAGCATGGCCCATATCTATCACAAAGATCATCAAGTTCCACCCTTATCACGGGAATTTGAACCTACTAGAGCGAGGTCAAAAATTTCCCTATCAAGCTCTACAACAAGAAATGCTCCTTGCTTCTTCAATGTACAAGGTTCCAACATAGTCATCCGAGGAAAGGTCCTCCATGGTATTGGAAAAGAAGTCATCTTATTTCCCATCCCTACACACGGTCCATCTCCCAGATGCTCAATTGAAACACGAGTCATATCTTCATGAAGACTATCTAAGTGAGTGTCCTGTGTCCTCATCAATGTCTGTAATGCTTCCAATCCTGGTACCGCCTACTCATAAAGTTCCTCTTCAATCATTGTCACTTCTACAAAATTTCCATGTGGTTCATCCCCCAATGCATGCAATGTGCTTGGTCCAGGTTCAACTTGTTCCAAGAGTTCTTCCTCAATCATATCCACATCCTCAAAATCCTCCCTGGAATCATCCATCACCAATGCTTGCAATGTGCTTGGCCCTGGTCCAACTTGTTCATCAAGTTCGTCCTCAACTTCTACCACATCTACAACATCCTTGTGAGAATCATCCACCATCAATGCTTGTAATGTGCTTGGTCCTGGTCCAACTTGTTCATCAAGTTCTTCCTTCACTTCAATCCCATCTACAACATCCTTTGGTTCAGCCATAGTGGGCTTCATGCCACCATGCTTCATCTTTCCAAGGTCTCTAAGTTTGAGAAGCTTATCAAGTAACTTCCTTCACTCTTATTCCGCCTTGTCCATTTCTACTTGGAGAATTCTCACTTTCTTCATAAGTTGAAACATTTCATATTTTCTCATGCCAGATGTCCTCCTCTTGCATAATGTATCAATGGTATGACTCGCCTCATCAAACTCCTTTTCCAATCCCTTCGACTTCTCTTTAATTTCTTTGAAGTTCATTTCCAATGAAAAAAACTCATCCATCAAGCTTCAATACCACTTGCAACACTGCAACTGTATCCCTGCTCAATAATAAAAAAGCCACAAAAATGTAGCTCTGATACCAACTGTCACACCACTATACCTGTGGTAGTCTCCCAACCACTCTATAGACAGGCGGGACACTACCTTATTTTTCTCTTTTCAAATACTCAATAAGTAGACTATGCCTAACTCAACACTTATTTAATTAATATTCCAAAGTGTTCTTGTGAAGAAATAAAATAGCAATAAACATCAATATCAAACCACATGAACGCCTAAACATTCAAGGAAGGGGAAAATCCCATTAATAAGTTTGTCTAATATTATGCTTCAATAAATATGTACAATCTCCAATAATTATACAACCAGGCCTCCATAAACCATTTATGCTTCTTGCCAAATGTGCTTGTACCTTGGTCTAGCCTTAACAACTTCCCAACAGTGAAAACAATCCAAAGTGTTAGCCCCCCTATGAAATTTTTGACAAGAAAATAGGGGGCTAAATCATCTTTGAGTCTTCAAGAATTGCATTTCCTCTGAAAACACAGTCTCCTTGAAGCCTCCATGTGTCTTTTGTCCTTTGGTAGTTTCCCCTCTGCTGATTTCCCTAATAAAGCCTCTCTGCTATGTGAAGAAATGCCCAAAGGCCCCCTTTTTCCTTCTTATTTCTTCCCCAGTTGACCCCTTTTCATCCCCCTTGTTTTCCCCTTCTATTTCCCTTCTTACCCTCCATTTCCCCCCAAAATCCCCTTTGAACTCCTCCCCTACCCCTTGTTTTCCCTTTTTCCCTTTCTATTTCTCTATCGTTCCCCTTCAAACCCCTTAAAATCCATTAAAATGGGCCCAAAACCCATCTTTCCGACCTTAATATAAGGCCTAGCCCCTTACCGCAAACCCCTTAACCACTTCCCCACATATGACCCCACGCCAGGACCAAGTGCTTAAGTCCCGGCGCTTATCGCAATCGGAACCATCGGCGGGAGGCAAAACCCTTTGTAACGCAAGAAATCCCCGATGCGATTGATTATAACGTTAAGACCTGCGGTTCGTTCCGCACCGTTGATCTCCCCACGATCCGACGGCGGGCCACTAATCGCAACCCCTCTCCGATCGGAATCGCAAGTCGCAGCGGTGCCGCCCCGATTGAAACCTTCCGATTGGATCTGAGCCGTCCATTCCCCTGCAGATCTAACGGTCCCGCGTTGATCGCACTGCCCCTCCGATGGTCTTCCCCACCGTTGATCTGGACCCGAGATCGACGGCCAGCGCTTAATCGCAAGCCTTCTGCTCCTCCTCCGATTGCGTGCCCCGATTGCATCTCCACCGTTGATCTCCCCGCGATCCGACGGTCCTCCGCCAATCGCACCCCCGCCCGATCGCCGATCACAAGCCCTTCTCCCGACGCCCCGATTCAATCCTGGCCGTTCGTTTGTTCCGCGATCCAACGGCTATCGCACAATCGCATCTTCGCCCGTGACCCTTCTTTCTCCGCGCCGATTGGATCTCCGCCGTCCGTTTCCTCTCTGATCAACGGTCAGCGCTCAATCGCTTCCCCTCCCCGATCGCAATCGCAACACCTTCTGTTTGCCTCCCGATTGCATCGCAGCCATCCATTCCTTCCTGCGATCTGACGGTCAGCGCTCAATCGCAAGTTCCCCTCCGATCGCAATCGCAAACCATTTCGTGTGACCCCCGATTGCGATTGAGCGATTAGATCTCCACCGTCCACTTTCATGCTGATCCGACGGTCCTCCGCCAATCGCTGATCCCCTCCGATTGTGTTCTCCACCGTTGATCTCCCCGTTAGATCGACGGTCATCGCTCAATCGCTTCCCCTCCCCGATCGCAATCGCAAATCCCTCTTTCCATCCTCCGATTGCATCATGACCGTCCATTCTTCCCGAGATCAACAGCCTGGTGCTAATCGCACCCGCTTTCCTCCGCCTCCCGATTCAATCCTAGCCGTTCGTTCCTCCCAGATCTGACGGTTTGAGTTCAATCGCCCTCCGCCCCCATTGGGTCCCACCTCCACGGCTCCGCTCCATTGTTTTCCATTCATTCCTTTGTATTTCGGCCCGACGCTGAGGTTTGGGTTTTTGCACTGTTCGTTTGTTTCTCCGCCCTTCCGCCACCATTCCTCCGCCTCTGCAGCATTTCTCCGTCGCCACTACCCGGTTTGTAACAGGTTTATTCTACGGAGCAGATAGTACAGAGATGGCCTGTTCAGCATTGCCAGCGACCAGCAGAAGGAATTCAAGGGGTTTGGTGCCTGCGATTAATGGAATTAAATGTCTCGCCCCGTATTCAAAGGATCAAAGCACAGTTCGAAGACCAAGAGCACACGGTAAAGTCTTATCTGTGTTTCTATATCAGCAGCAGTGCTTTTCTCCAGAAGTACACCTTCCTACAGCGCCTCCATATCTCCTCAAGCCCTGAAGAGATTAATTGCGCTGTCCGAAATCCATGTAGGACAGTCAAGCAGCAGTTATGAGGTATGGAGTGCCTTGCAGATATTTATCCATGGCATTCATTTCAGAAGGCAGCGCAAAGCTCCAGACACCAGAAAGAACTCCAAAGAAACATCCGAGGTCAATTTCGGCCTGACAGAGATCTCCGGACCTGATTACAGAGTACCGCAGCGATGCAGGAAGCCATTGAGTGGTATGGGCGTGAACACTTCCGCCTCACTATCTTAATGAGTCTCATTGAATTGTCCATCTGCCTCTGTCTCTTCCTCTTCTCCTATAAAAATCCCTGAGAACGAATTGTAAAGGTTGTTGTTGCCTTGCTGGGCATATTGCTGTTAGAGGGATCCATTTTGACTGTTAGAACAGTTTTGGGAAGAGAGTTGCAGAGTAGTTTGTATGTAATAGGCTGGGAGGAGAAGTCTGGACTGTAACAGCCATTGAGCTTATTGTACATGACTGGTTTTGCATCTATTAATCAAAGCACATTTCACAGGATCCTGGTCTATTGCTATTGGTGATGTTCCTCTTAACTCTGTTTATTTCATTTACATGTTGTTTCACGTTCTTCCGGTAGGCATCAGAATAATGGTATAGGATTCACCCGTGTTAGGTGCCCTATGCTGTCTGCTCTCCCTACCTTTATGTTTTCTGCTTCATGTGTATCTAAGAGTAAATTCATGGAGTTTAACCAGTGCAGTGGATGTTATTGCCTGCTGGCTGATGTATGAACTTGGGGGTTTGCTTCTTAGATGTTTCTTTGTAATCTTATCTCTGTTTTTCCCTTGGAGTTGCTAAAGCAGACCTGGAGTTAAATGACCTCTGGTCTGATCTATAAGCTACCCCTTTGTCTGGAGTTAAATGACCTCTGACCTGATCTATAGAAAGAAATTCGCTTGCTTTCCTTCTTTCACTTTCCTCCTTAATGTTCCATCCCATCATCTATCTAAAAGATCCTTTAGTGTAGATGACTTGCCCTTTGGAAGCCTTGGCTAGTTGTTGCAAGTAATTCCTTTTATGACTCCATAGCCCAATGGATGGCACTGTCTTGGCCTATCCTCTTTTCTGAAACAGCCTGCTGTTTTGTTCCTTTCTTTCCATTGCTTTCCCAGTCCATGATCTCTTAACTAACCCAGCAACCCTTCAACCAAATTATTTAAAACCCCCCTCTGTGCTTCATAACTAGCCTAATATCTCAATTCGAGCTTTAAAGACATATCATTCTTTGCTCTATAGGAGAGATCCCTCTCCGGGTCCAGGAGGGCTAGATCCTAGGGCCCCAAAGTGGTTCTGATGTTGTCTCATCTTTTGGTCTTGCCAATCTGGCCAAAACATGGGAACCCCAACACACGTATTTACCTCCGCCTCGTACGCATCGCCCTTGATTTGGTAAACCACCGTGGTGACGTTAGTTGTAAATCATCCACCCGGGTGACTCCACAATTTCGGAATGATTAAAAGACTCCGTCGGTGATCAGCCGGGCCACCGATTATCTTGTTTCACATAAGACTCCACTCTGAGACCCCGCCGCAAGACAACATCATCCCTCGCCAAATGGAAGACTCGGGGTTGAGCCCTTGAAGCAAACTCCTGCTAGAATATCGAGCATATGTGCTCAACTCGTGGCGGAGACCTGCAAAAAAGTCTTCCGTTCCAGCCAAGATTCAATGATCGACCTAAGCTAAAGAAAGTCTTTTTAAAGTGTCAGGCGGAGAGGTAAGGAAGCCGAGCTTGAGTTTTTGAACTCACAGGAGATATCATACGAGTTCAGAGACCCGAGCGCCTTTTTGGAAAGTCTCCCACCCCCTAAAAGAGAATAAATTTCGCTGCTCTTCGAAATACAAGAAGAAGAAGATCCGATTTTCATAAGCCACACTGAAGATGCAATGAAAAGTGCAATAAGCGATGCTGCCCAGGATACAAACAGCCTACCAATCATGGCAGGCAAGAAAGAAGAAAGCATACATCAAATGTTCATGGATCCTGTGGTAGAATACATGGAGGCCCTGATTTGCTCAAATACTCCAGCGTTGATCCTTAGCAAGGGCTACATTCATCAGAAATGGTCACTGCTGATGGTGACCACAGTTTTGAAGAACCACATGCAGAGCACCCCGTGGTTATCTCTGACAGGCAGCCAGTGCTCATATCCTTTTTCACTACTACTTGACTGGCTGTATTGGCTTTATCATATCACCTAGAACATCAAAAATTTCCAGTTAGATTAGGGTAGGTAGGAAAAGCTCAATAAAGCTCAGCCTATGAGCAAGTAGGTTAGTTGTTTCATTTTCTGTCCTAGAATGTAGAGAAGAAACCTGGTAGACAGTCTAATCCTAGCAGGTAGCAGTGTAGCTAGAGAAACATATGAGACCAACAGTCTAATCTGGTCTCATGGAGCAATAAGGGTAGAAGTAGAATAGGTTTTTTTTTTCCTGTTTGTAAAGATTAATGATGTAAAGGGTCTGCAAGTCCAAAAGCACCCAAGAAGAAAATATGTTAGGACTATAGTGTGGGTAGGTAGTTGTTTGGGAGAATTGTTTCTGCTGATATGTTGTCTTCATAGTTTGTGGCAGCTGATCAAGGAAAGAAAAGGATGGTTCAAGCAGCAGGCATTTGGCCTACACCAAGAGATCATCTTCTGGTTTCTTGGCTCCTTCAAGAAGAAGCCATCCCCATGTGGAGCCACTGTTAGCCCCCCTATAAATTTTTTGACAAGCAAATAGAGGGCTAAATTATTTTTGAGTCTTCAAGGAATGCATTTCCTCTGAAAACAAAGTCTCCTTGAAGCCTCCATGTGCCTTTTATCCTTTGATCAAATCCCCTCTGCTGATTTATCTTATAAAGCCTCTCTATCATGTGAAGAAGAAACCAAAGGCCCCCTTTTCCTTCTTATTTCTTCCCGCCTGACCCCTTTTATCCCTCATTTTTCTCCCCTTCTATTTCCCCATTTACTCCTCAAATTCCCCCAAAATCCCCTTTAAACCCCTCCCCTACCCTTGGTTTTCCCTTCTTTCCCTTCTATTTCTCTATCGTTCCCCTCCTTCACCTTTAAAATCCATTAAAATGGGCCCAAAACCCATATCCCGACCTTAATACAGGCCTTAGCCCCTTGCCGCAGGCCCCTTCCAAACCACTTCCCCACGTAACCCGGCGCTGGGACCAAGCGCTTAGGTCCCGAGCGCTAATCGCAATCGGAATCATCGGCAGGAGCCAAAACCCTTTGTAAACAGCAAAAACCCCGATGCGATTTGATTATAACGATTAAGTCCTCGCTCCGATCTGAACCGTTGATTCGCCGAGATCCGACGACTGTCTGCCAATCGCAGGCCCCCGCCCATCGCAATCGGAGCATGTTAAGTCTGCCCCCCGATTGAAACCTTCCGATTAAATCTCCACCGTCCATTCTCCCCGCGATCCGACGGTCCCGCGTTAATCGCACTGCCCCTCCGATGGTCTTCCCCACCGTCGATCTGGACCCGAGATCGACGGCCAGCGCTTAATCGCAAGCCTTATGCTCCTCCTCCGATTGCGTGACACGATTACATCTCCACCGTTGATCTCCCCGTGATCTGACGGTCCTCCGCCAATCGCACCCCCGCCCGATCGCCGATCGCAAGCCCTTCTCCCGACGCCCCGATTCAATCCTGTCCGTTCGTTTGTTCCACGATCCAACGCTATCGCACAATCGCATCTTCGCCCCGTGACCCTTCTTTCTCCGCGCGATTGACCGCCGTCCGTTTCCTCTCGACATCAACGGCCGCCGTCAATCGCTTTCCTCCCCGATCGTAATCGCAAGACCTTCTGTTTGCCTCCCGATTGCATCGCAACCGTCCATTCCTTCCCGCGATCTGACGGTCAGCGCTCAATCGCAAGTTCCCCTCCGATCACAATCGCAAACCATTTCATGTGACCCCCGATTGCGATTGAGCGATTAGATCTCCGCCGTCCACTTTCATGCTGATCTGACGGTCCTCCGCCAATCACTGATCCCCTCCGATTGTGCTCTCCACCGTTGATCTCCCCGTCAGATCGACGGTCAGCGCTCAATCGCTTCCCCTCCCCGATCGCAATCGCAAGTCCCTCTTTCCATCCTCCGATTGCATCCTAGCCATCCGTTCCTCCCAGATCTACGGCCTGGTGCTAATCGCACCCCCTTTCCTCCGTCTCCCGATTCAATCCTCGCCGTTCGTTCCTCCCAGATCGGACGGTTCAGGTTTAATCGCCCCCCGCCTCCGCTGGGTCCCACCTCCACGGCTCCGCTCCATTGTTTTCCATTCATTCCTTTGTATTTCGGCCCGACGCTGAGTTTTAGGTTTTTTCACTGTTCGTTTGTTTCTCCGCTCTTCCGCCACCATTCCTCCGCCTCTGCAGGATTTCTCCGTCGCCACTCTGTTCCTTTGTGAACGCTGTGTTTATTTTCATGGTGCGCATAGTACGGAGATGGCCTCAAGCCCAAAGATTGCCACCACCGCCAGAAGGAATTAAGGGGTTTAAGAAAGGCTCGCGATTAATGAAATTAAATGTCTCGCCCCGTATTCAAAGGATCAAAGCACAGTTCGAAGACCAAGAGCACACGGTAAAGTCTTATCTGTGTTTGTATATCAGCAGCAGTGCTTTTCTCCAGAAGTACACCTTCCTACAGCGCCTCCATATCTCCTCGAGCCCTGAAGAGATTAATTGCGCTGTCCGAAATCCATGTAGGACAGTCAAGCAGCAGTTATGAGGTATGGAGTGCCTTGCAGATCTTTATCCATGGCATTCATTTTAGAAGGTAGCGCAAAGCTCCAGACACCAGAAAGAACTCCAAAGAAACATCCGAGGTCAATTTCGGCCTGACAGAGATCTCCGGACCTGATTACAGAGTACCACAGCGATGCAGAAAGCCATTGAGTGGTATGGGCGTGAACACTTCCGCCTCACTATCTTAATGAGTCTCATTGAATTGTCCATCTGCCTCTGTCTCTTCCTCTTCTCCTATAAAAATCCCTGAGAACGAATTGTAAAGGTTGTTGTTGTTGCCTTGCTGGGCATATTGCTGTTAGAGGGATCCATTTTGACTGTTAGAATAGTTTTGGGAGAGAGTTGCAGAGTAGTTTGTATGTAATAGGCTGGGAGGAGAAGTCTGCACTGAAACAGCCATTGAGCTTATTGTACATGACTGGTTTTGCATCTATTAATCAGAGCACATTTCACAGGATCCTGGTCTATTGCTATTGGTGATGTTTTCTTACTTTGTTCATTACATTTTCAGACTGTTTCATGTTCTTCTGGTAGGCATCAGAATAATGGTATAGGATTCACCCTTGTTAGGTGCCCTATGTTGTCTGCTCTCCCTACTTTTATGTTTTCTGCTTTGTGTGTATCTAAGAGTAAATTCGTGGGGTTTAACCAGTGCAGCGGATGTTATTGCCTGCTGGCTGATGTATGAACTTGGGGGTTTGCCTCTTAGATGTTTCTTTGTAATCTTATCTCTGTTTTTTCCTTGGAGTTGCTAAAGCAGACCTGGAGTTAAATGACCTCTGGTCTGATCTATAAGCTGCCCCTTTGTCTCTTTGAGAGCTGCCTTTGAGTATGTCCAAGCAGGTCTGGAGTTAAATGACCTCTGACCTGATCTATAGACAGAAAATTGGTTGCTTTCCTTCTTTCACTTTCCTCCTTAATGTTCCACCCCACCATCTAATCTAAAGATCCTCTAGTATTAGATGACTTGCCCTTTGGAAGCCTTGGCTAGTGGATGCAAGTAATTTCCTTTTATGACTCCATAGCCCAATGGTTGGCACTGTCTCGGCCTATCCTCTTTGCTGAAACAACCTGCTGTTTTGTTCCTTTTCTCCCATTGCTTTCCCAGTCCATGATCTCCTAACCAACCCAGCAACCCTTCAACCAAATCATTTTAAAACCCCTTTGTGCTTCATACCTAGCCTAACATCTCAATTCGAACTTCAAAGATAAATCATTCTTTGTTTATTGGAGAGATCCCTCTCCGGGTCCAGGAGGGCTAGATCCTAGGGCCCCAAAGTGGTTTGATGTTGTCTCATCTTTTGGTATTGCCAAATCTGCCAAAACATGGGAACCCCAACACAAAGGAACCCCAAACTTCCCTTTTAGAACATGTTTATGAAGTTTGCGTGAATTTAGTTCAAGTGGGTCACTCAGGTCACAGACGCCCTTTGGCACCCTGAACACATTTCTGCACGCAGGTCACCGGGGTCATGGTTTACATGCATTTCCTGAATGTGTTCGGGTCACGTTCGACTCGACCCGACCGTGCTGAACGAACTCCGCACCTTCAAACACTGTTTCGCGCGTCCTGAACACAAACGTGTTGCACAAACCCGATTCAACCTGAATGCACCGACCCTGAACATTGTTCTGCATGCGTCCTATGGAAGGAACCTGATTTAACTATCCACTGAACACTGCACCGCACACGCCCTTATATGGAAGGAACCTGACTCAAACTACAGGTGAACGCCGAACACGTTTTTACTCAACTCAACCCAGACTTCGTTTCCCTGCTGTGGCTTCGCCCTCCACCCTCAACCTTTTCTCTAGCTCACACATTAGCTTGCCAATGGTGGAATCAACAAGATGTTGATGTCCTTCTTGGTTTCCTTTATCATCCATCGCATGTCGTAATTTTGTATGTGCCTTTTCCCACACATTGCTTCCATGGGTGGGGCTTGACCCATATAAGGCCGACCCACTAAACGCCCATAAAGCCTTGGTTATGACGTGACATTTCCTCCTAAACGTCCACTTGCCACCATGGCTAGCCTATAAACCTCCAAGCCAACACTTAGCCATTTTTGGAAGTTGTTGTATTCTTGTGATTTGGTTGATTGGCAAACCAAATGACAAGGCAACATTTAGACCAAGCTTTAGAGCTCTAGGACCTAGCCTCAAAGAGGGATCTCTCAATTGTTTGCAAAGATGTGAGCTTGTTTGCTTTTAGGGGTTGATTTTAGGCTAGTTATGAAGCATGAGTTTGTTTGATTGTTTGGTTCGACATGATGATCTAGGCAGCATAGATAGAAAAGGGAAATCTATAAGTCATTGGGCAACGGATTCAAGTGGAAGTTGTAATAAGTTTATAGATGAAACAGGGATATCAAAGGGAAAATCTAACTTGGCTAGTGGATCTACAAGGTCTTTTAGGTGAAATGAAATGGACATCAAAGGTTTAGAATGAAAAGTAGAACTAAGGGAAATTAAGAACCTTAGTTATATGTACTTCTCAACAAAGGGACTTAAAACATTATCTAAACATGAAGAGGCATCCTATAGACATGGCTAACCATATATTCTAGAAACCACACTTCAGCAAATAATAATTTCAAGACAAAATTTTCAAAAGAAATCTAGGAGTCGAGGAACGCTCTATTTCATCCAAATATTTCACTTTCAAGGATTGTAAAACATTCAAGATTCACAAATAGCTGCATTAATAGAAGAGGGAACTCCTAGACATCTTTGATTACAGCTATAAGACCTTAAAAACAGTTATTTGAGCATGTAAAAAGGGTATGATTAGAAAAAAACCTCTTTGGAAAACTTTGAACAATGGTACTTTGAACGGAGAGATCAAAAACAATTTTTAAGTGGCAGCAAGCAGGGAAAACCATAAATCATTCTTGAGGCCAACTATATTGAACTATTTAAGAAATAAAAATGCATAAGGGTTCTAGAGAGAAATTAAGAATTCTCTAGAATATCTTAGCAGAATAAAACATAAAGACAGTGAAGATTAAATAGAACTAATGTGCTTTCAAAAGATATTTCTTAGCCTAAACTTTTTACTCTACTATAACAGAGAATGATGAAACATAATGGAACATGAAATAACAATAATAGATTTAGAGTACTTCACCAATAGCCAAGCTCAGGGATCCAATGACAGAGCTTTCTCCATCAACAAACAGGTCAAAACATCCACAGGTTTCAAAACATCAATCTTCTTTCAACTTCAGCAAAACTATGTATGACTTCAAAGAGTCATCAAATGCCAACTTTTACAATGATTTCCAAAGCAATATTTATGCTACAAATGAGGAGTTGGAACTCTTATAGTGTTCAAAATGTTATTAATTTACAGAATAAATGCATTCCTGACCTTGAAAACCATGCAAGGCATGAGTTAGGAATATCTGCAGCTACTTCTCTGTTTAAATAACTCTACCTTAACTTCTAAGAGAAAACAGGTGAAAAGTTTTACTTTTAGGCCTATTCTTAAATATTACAACAACTACCTTTTCAGACGAAAATATCTTCTGATTGTGTAATAACTGTCAATTTTCCCTTTAGGATATAAAGTAGGCCACAGGTCATAGTTTAGATATTCTAAGGGAATAACTACTCTTTGTTGATGTATTCGAGGCTTTTTAGCCTAAATTTCTTTAATTTTTAGCATTAAATTGTGTCTTTGGACCTCTTAGCCTTGATCTTTTATTAATCTTGCCTCATTGTCCTTTCTCTATTTCTGTTAAAACATTTGTTTATTTCTTAATCCTTTGGACTTTATCTTTCGGCCTTTTATCTTTAATCATCGATTTAAAAGGGATAATCTCTGTTTCGAAAAAATTAATCGTTGATTAAGCCCTTCGGTGTACAATCTTCATTTCTTTATCATTTATTCTGACTGTTCTTCGTTTACTATGTGCAGGGGTTCTTTGATTCCATTGATGGTCATGACTCATCAATATAACCTTTAGATAAAAACCCTTTATTCTCTTTTTCATCATATTTCTGGCCCTTTGGATCGTCATCCAAAAGCTCTTTGTCATTCAATTTTTATTGTGGGATGACCTTTAAGCCCGAGCCACCATTAAACCTGCACAATTAAACCATTGTGAATAAAAACCTATGAATTTAGATTTACTGCATTTCAGAGGCTTGGAGGAAGGTTTTGGAATGTTTTGTAGAGAAGGAGAAGGTGTAGAGGGTAAGGTTCCACAGACGGAACCATGAAGGAAGAGGGAAATATTTTGAATTTGGCGTGAATTGGGAGAGAAGCAGTTTTGCAGAAAACTGTAGGTGGTTTTTGTGTGGCCAGAAGGTGGTAAGCGGTAATGGTCTGATCAAACGTGATACAAGTTATAGGACGACACGTGTCCTATCAAAAATGCACATTTCATGTTGAATTTGGGCATTAAATTATTTTGGTGGATTAGGTGCGAAAACAGTTCTAGACCGTCAGATCTGGGAGATCGACGGCTAAGATCAAACGCGAAGGGAGAAAGGATGTGCGGGACGAAGAAAGGTGGGACCCGATGGATGACGTCATCAATTTTGTCGAGTAGCGAAAAGCTATTAGGTAGAGTTGAAAAGAGGGGATCAATGGGAGCCGTTGGATCATGAGGATCAATGGTCGGGATCTAGCGATGAAGGAGAATGGAAAGGGCAGGGTTGAAAATGCGGGAGTAATATGGGTCATTGGATTTGGAGAAATGGACGACTGCGATTGAATCGGGGGCTTCACATATCAGAGATCCAGATAGATGGGAGGAGGAAACGCAGAGGGAGTGATTGCGATATGCCGATGGAGCGATAGTTGTTGGATCAGGGATGAGATCAATGGTGGAGATGCGATCGGGAAAGTGCATCAGGGAGGGAAAAAGGTTTTGGGAAGTGGAAATGGGAATCACCAAAGTGTGATGCCGATGGGGAAGGAAAAGTACAACAAAGTGAGGACCGTTGGATCTGGGAGAGATTAATGGCTAGGATTCCATCGGCGATAGATGATCATTGGTGAATAAGGGAAGGAGAAAGGGAAAGGGCGAAGCTTGATTGGATGCACCGATGCGATGGAGCGATGCAATGGACGATAGAGAGCGGAGCACAGAGTGCGATGGTCGTCGGATCTTGGGGAATGGACGGTCCAGATCTTATCAGAGGATCGGCCATCGGCGAAACAGAAAACTTGGAAGTGGGAACTTGGAAAGAGCAACGTGCAATCGCCGATGGGCTTAGCACTTGGTCACGGGGATTGGTCTCATGGCAGAAAAGGGGCTCGGGCTTAAGTCAAAGGGGCTTAAGGTCTAATATTTAAAAATTAAGGATTTAGACTAAAAATGAAGAATTTTGAAGGATTTTGAGGGTTTCGATACGGAGAAAAAGGGGATTTAAACCTTAATAAAATGATTTTATTAGGTTTTAAAGGGAATTTTGAAGGAAAATAAAGGGTAAAAAAGAGTTTTTGGAAGAAAAATGGATGGGGGAATGAGGGATTTTTCAAAGGGAAAATGATAGAAAAATGGGTCTGAAAACAGTCCTTCTTTGAGACTGCAGGACTTCATTGAGATTTTTGAGTAAAGAGATCAAAGAGGTGGATTTTTGAAGGATTAGGAGCATAGCAAGACTTCAAGAACTCACATATTTGCTTCAATTTTTTTTCTTGAAGGCCAAAGACCTATTTTAGCCATCACTTTAATATGTCAAAATTATGTATGGCTAATAGTGGCTCCACTTGGGGAGGGCAGCTTCTTGGAGGTGTCAAGAACCTCAGAGATAAATCTCTGGAGAACAGACCAGTGCCTTTATAATTTTGCTGCATTTTTACAACCTCTTTCTTCTTTGATTATGCTACTTTGGAAATATGATCAGTATTATATCAACAAACAAATTTCTTCCCAGACAACCACCTACATAGCCTACCTCCCACCATTTTTTCTTCATAAGGTGCACTTGGACTTGCAAACCTTTAACATCAACATTTTATTCTTTTGAAAATAGGAAAAAATAATCTAAATCTACCCTTATTTCTTCCATGATTCCAGATTAAACAGTTGGACTAAAAAATTCTCTACCTAAGCTACTATCTGCCAAGATTAAACTGTCTGACAGATCTTATTCTCTATATTCTAAAACAGAAGTTTAAATACAAACAAACCAGGATTAAACTATCTGATTTGTTGTAGTGTCCATGGCATAAGAAACAAGCTACACATAGACTTATTTACAAAAAATTAAAACAAAACTGTGAAGGCTTAAGATCTGAAAATTAAAAGCATCCTTCATTCTTCTTATGACTCAGATTTTGATCTGTTTTGAGTCATCCTTTTTCCTTTCTCTTGGTTCAGATTTTTAACATATTAGAACCATTCTTCATCAAACTTATAGGTTCAGGATTTAATATTTTTGAACCTCTGTTTCTCTATCCTAATCTATCCTACTGATAAGCCAAGATTAGACAGTTTGGAAAATCTGATTCACTAACCTATCAGTAGTAAATTGAAATCTATCTAGTCATGATTAGGCTGTATGACTAGATAGTAGTGCTTCTTTTGGTAGTGGCATTTAAGCTTGCACACTTTCAGACTCTCTTTGGGTATGGGGCTGCACCTCTTTTGAATCTGCCCTCTTTTCCTTTTCTTTTCTTTTATTGTTTTTTTTTTATGATTTCTTTTCAACTGGGTTATGTACAATGAATAAAAAATTTGAATTTAGGACTCTTGATAGAAGTAGTGCTTGAGCATCCTGCCATTGATAGGACCTGAAAATATGTCTTCTCCATTTAGCTCTTGCAGAAATAATGCATTGTGATCCCTAATGGAATGAATGATGTAAGGCCCTTTCCATAAATTCTCAAATTTTCCATGTTTTCCCTTTTCTTCCCTTCTAGAATCCCACTTTAGAACTATATTTCCAACTTGGAAATAATTTTCTTTAGTCATTTTGTCAAATAACTTCTTGATGCCTTCTTGGACTATTTGTGTTCTCTTATACACTTCCTCTCTGGACTATTGTAAATGAATGGTATGATTTATCTTTCTTTGCATATCATTTTCCTCAGATTTTACTTCTTGAGGAAGTTTCATGACTGGAACTCCTAGAGAGGTTGGGAATATTGCATCCATGCAATAAACCAACTGATAGGGGGACATATTTATTGACTTTTTGGTGGTTAATCTATTAGCCCATAAAGCATGAATAAGCTTACTATGCCATTATTTCTGGTTCTGCTCCAATATTTTTTTGATAATATTGACAAAGATTTTGTTGGAGGATTCAGCTAATCCATTCCCTTGGGGATAGTAGGCGGTAGAATGACCCAATGTGATATGATATTTATAGCATAAGTCAACCATTCTTTTAGAGTTGAAGGCAGTAGCATTGTTTGTGATAATTTTTCTAGGACAACCAAATCTGGATAGTATGTTGGTTTCAAGGAACTTGATAATGACAAAGTCAGTAGCATTCCTAGAAGGTATGGCTTCTATCCACTTGGTAAAATAATCAGTGGCAATGAGGATCCATTTATGCTGGGCTGAAGAAGATGGGTGAATCTCCCCAATGAAGCCCAAGCCCCATTGTTGAAAGGGAGCCTCAACACTGATGGGATGTAAGGGTAAGGGTAGGAGTTTTCTTTTTCCATAAAAAATTTGACACTTATGGCAAGACATGACAAGTTTCTGAAAAAAGGGTGGGCCAATAGTAGCTAGATCTGATGATTTTATTGGCTATGGTCTTCCAGTAAAGATGTCCTCCACATTCTCCCTCATGCAGCTCATGCATGATTTTTCCTGCATCAATCTCAAGAAAACATTTAAGTAATATTCCAACAACATTTTTCCAATATAAAACCCCCTCTAATATGCAATAACTTAAAGCCTTCTATTTCAAAAATCTAGCTTTAATTTTAGACAAAGAAGGAGGGGTATTCAGATAGAACATCACATATATGATATCGACATACCAAGGTGAATTCACAAAGGTTTCTTCAATAAATGGAGACGTGAATTCTTCTATTTCTTCCAAAATATCAATCATATTCATTTCTAGTTCTTGGAAGTTTGACTCAGCCATGAGTTTTGGTAATCCCTACCCTTTGATTAGTTTGGTTGGCCTGATTTCGAATTCATATTCTAGAATAATAGCAATCCATTTTCCCCATTTACCATTAGGGTCTTGACTTAGAATGTCCTTGACAACAGTATGTGGGACAAAAGCAATGATGTGAGAACGTAAAATGTAGACTCTAAAGTCTTTCAATGCTTTTACCAAGGCTAAGGCTTGTTTCTCCATGATGTTATATTTGAGTGGAGCATCTCTTAAGGCCCTAATAAAGAAGGATATTGGTTGTTCTTGGCCCATGATGTTCTTTTTTATTAATACTACAGCTATTGTATGTTCAGATGCAAAAGAAAAGATATAAAAATCCTTGGTGAAATCAGGACTGATAAGAATCGGTGTTTGAGTTAAAGCTTTTTTCACTAGTTCAAATGACTGCTTATCTTGTATTGTCCATTTAACACCTATATATTTCTTTAGCATGTTTGTGATATTTCTTAATAGCTTATCAAGGTTGGGGATGAACCTCCTTAAAAAATTTATCTTCCCAATGAAAGATTGTAATTCTTTGAGGTTTCTAGGATGGCTGATTTTCAGTATGCCATCAATCCTTTTAGGGTCTACTTTGATTCCCTCTTCAGAAATTATGTGTCCAAGAAGATTCCATTATTGGAGACCAAAGAGTGTCTTTTTGGTATTCAAATATAAGCCATATTTCCTACATTTATCAAAAACTTTTCTTAAATGAATCAAGTGTTCTTCATCAGTTTTAGAGAAAACAGTAATGTCATCAAGGTAAATGATTATAAAATAGCCTATGTCTTCTAAGAAGGCTATATCCATGGCCCTTTGGAAGTTGGCCCCTGCATTCATTAAACCAAATGGCATTTTGACATACATGAATGTACCCCAAGGTGTGGTAAAAGTAGTTTTATGTTGATCACTTGGGAGTACTAACACCTGATTGTAACCTGAGAACCCATCCAACAGTGAAATTCGTTTAGACCCAACCACCCTTTGAAGTATGTGATCCATTTTTGGCAAGGGATAGTTGCCTTTGAGGGAGGCTCTATTTAGATTTCTAAAGTGAATGCATAGCATGATTTCCCCAATATTTTTCCTGACAGATACTAAGTTGGAAACTCATTATAAATATCTAAGGAACACTATGATCCTAGCATCGTACATTTTCCTGATCTCTTTCTCAACTAAAGGCAATAAAATAGGGTTTATCCTCCTTAGCTTTTGTTTGAAAGGTTTCTGATTTTCCTTAAGAGGAATTTTGTGTTGAATGATGTTGGTATCATATGATTTTAGATCCTTGTATCCCCATGCAAACACATCCCTAAATTCTTTGAAAAGTTCTATATATTGTTGTTTGATATGAGCTGGAAGAGTGTTGGATAGCTTGATCATTTTGGGTTCTGCTAGGCTGCCTATGTTATGTTCTTCTATGTTTGTTTCTATAGGCTCCATTCTTGGTTCTTTGGCTACATCATTAAAATCAAAAGCCTGCTCTAATGGTATAAGACCTCTTGGAATTGTATTATTTTTACATTGTAAAACTTCCAGGTCCTTTTGGTCTATATTATAAAATATTTTTTCCTCAAAAAGATTTTCAAATTGATTTATATCAGCAAAAAAGGACAGCTCCGTTTCAAGGATTTTTTCTTCGTTTATACAGTTTTCCTCATGGCTTGAAGTAGATTTTGGTATGGAAAAGTCATTTTTTGATTGCAGAAAATCATCTATGTGTTTGTCTCTTTCAAACACTTGCCAATAATCTTCATTTTCAGGTATTGCAGGCCTATTTTTTACCTTTATATTGAATTGTTCACTTATCTGTGGTACTTGGAAATTACTAGCAACAAAGGTGAGTTCATTTACTAGATGATTTTGGGCTCTTTGGATGAAAATGAGTTCATATTTTTTAAATGTTTTTAGGAGATCAAGGGCAGCATTTATATATTCTCTGAGTTTTGGGTTTTTGGTTGAATACTCCCCTTTAATTTGTCTAATTATTAGTTCGGAATCTCCTTGGACTGATATTTTCTTTGCTCCCAAATCTTTGAGAAAATGTAGGCCAAGGAGGAGGGCTCCATATTCAGTGTTGTTATTTGTGCATGAAAAAACTAGCTTGTAGGAATATCCTATGTTTGTGTTCTGTATCCATACACCAACCCCTGAACCTAGTTTTCTACAAGAGCCATCAAAGTTTATTTTCCAAGGTAGTCCAATCTCATTTTTTCTTCCTTTCTGCTATTCAAGGCTGCTAAAGTTTGAGTCATTTTGTGCTTGAGTTAAGGGCAGATTTAGCTTCTCTGGTGGACTAAGTTCTTTCTTACTTTCATTTTCTTGTTGGCTAATTCCATATTCATTATACAAGATAAAGGAATCCAAACCTGAATGGATAGAATAAACGGTAGTATTGTTTTCCCTATCTATGTTACTCACCATGTATTTCATATGAGACTCCTTGTATAGTCTCCTGGTTTGATTAAACACTGGGATGGTGGCATAGGACATGTCCATTTGAAAGCTTCCCTGAAGTTTGGCTCCCCATGATCTAGATAGAAGCATGCCATACTTTGGGGGAATTTCAGCTACTACTATGTCCATAACTAGACTTTTAGCAGGAATTTGTGCCAAGTTGACACATAAATATTTGATTAGGCCTAAGCATTTGACCCTGCTTGAATCAAAGGAATACAGGTTTTTATATGGTTTAGTAATTTCTAGGCCTAGGCTTTCCATTACTACTTTCGGCATAAGGTTGTGAGAAGCACCTGAGTCTAGCATGGCATTGTGCAAGATTTTGTTATGTATATTAAAGCTAACATAGAAGGGAGGGAAAACCCCTTCTTGGTATTTACCTTCAAATTCAGAAGAAAACAATAATTTTGGTTTATCATCTGTCAAGTTTAAAGTATCAGTGTCACTACCTATATTCAAAGCTTTCAAAACTTGATTTTTATATACATCCTGGGTTACCAGTTCAGCTAAGGGTATGGTAATTTTGATCTTGGAAATTTCCCCTTCAAGGCTGAAAGGAACTGTTGTTCTTGACATATTTACATTTTTTTTGTCATTTAAAATTATTTCAGCAATTCTGACTTGCTGAATTTTATTTGGACTGTTATTTGGGACAAATTTGTTAGGGCCACTAGCAGAAGTACTAGAGAAGCTTTGTTCAACACTTTTTTGGTTGCTTGTGTCTTTATTCAGATCAAATTTCTTGGCCATAGTGCTGGTGTTACTGGCTATCTTCTTAGGCTAATTTTCTAAAGTTTTTCTAACAACAGTACTAGTGTTTTTTTCATTGGAAATCTCTGGGTTTTCTTTGCTCCTAAGATTATATTGTTTCTGTATCTCCATGATAGCATTTTCAAATCGCAATCTGTAATCTTCAAAATCCTCATGGTTGTTTTCAGTTTTTTCTGAGGAGAAGAATCCTTGTTCTTCTTCAGTGAGAAAAACATCTGTTTCATTGTCAAATCCTATAATATTTACATGATTCTCTTCCAACCCCCCAGTTTCCCTTTCCTCCTCTTGATCTACATAATTTTGTTGGAAGGGAGGCCTAATCTGTTGGTCATTGTATCTTTGCCTATCTTGATTAGGATCTCTTCTGGGATTTGGATTTCTATTTCTATTTTGGGGGTTGGTTTGATTCTCTCTAGGAGGCACTCTATCATTCAAATTTATCTTTTCAAGCATTCTCTCCATTACCCTTACAAAGTTATCAATTTTAGTATCTGATGATGAGGTTGATGTGATTGTATCATCCTTATATGCAACTCTTTTTTCTGATTTAAATATAGCTCTTTTCTCAATCAAATTTGCTTCCACACTTATGGTTCCCCTCTACATATCTTCTAGAGTTAAGGGGTCTCTTTCTCTTAGATGGTAGGCCATTTCATGATCAAAGCCTTCTGGGAATTTAGCCAAGGCTAAGCCTGATGGAGGTTTCATGTCTAGGGGAAGTGCATTATACACACTATTGAATCTAGTGCAATAATCTTGGACACTTTCCCTAGTATTTATTTTGAGGTTATTATAGTCTAAAAGTATTTGGAGAGGGTTCTTTTTAATTTCCCATTTGTTTGTGAATGTTTGATATAAAGAAGGTAGATCATTTATGCTGTGAGGAGCTAAGTTTTTAAACCACTTCTTGGCTTCTCCTCCTAAACTTTGAGCAAAAATTATCATCTTAATGGTCTCTTATTCTATTTCCATGTAATCAAAAGCATCATTCATTTTATCTACATGCTGTTGGGTAGTAGTAGGTTCATTTCTAGTGAAATAGGGAATTTTGGATTGGTAATCATTGAGTAAGGGAACCAGAGGTTGTGGTAACACTAGTGGAGCATAGCATGTTGCCATGATAGGAAATAATGAGGGATTTACAAGAGAGAAAGTGGGATGAGTTGAAGTGTTTTGAACAATGTATGTGTGTACATGAGTGGAAGAAATACTTGGGCCAACAAACTGATGATGAGCAAATTTGTTATGGAAGGAGCTGAAGTGATGAAGAAGCTGAGAATCATGTGGAGTAGAAGGTGAAGCTTCTCTGCTAAAGCTCTTTTGCATATCTGTGGTTCCAAAATCAGCTTGGTGTAAATCACTTTGAGACTTAATTCTAAATAGGTTCTGTGTGAGGTAAGTCAAATTGAGGATCTTTCAAGACTATGAGTTTTTCAGGGACAGATCTTGTTCTTGGGATGGTCCTATCAGTATTTTGTTTTCTAGGTCTAGAATTTTGCCACAAAATCCTCTTTGGATTGTCAACTATGGTAGGAGGATTAGGATCTGGATGGGATCTAGTATTTACCCTATATGAAGCTATATTTCAGTTTTCAAAATTTAGAGAGGATGAGGTTTTTAGGATGGTTTTTCAAAAGTTTTCCTCTCACAGTGATTTCTATAATATGATAACTAGGTTTCTAAACTTCCTCAAGGCTGGTTAACACATTCCTAAGGAAATATAGAGATCTAGAAGAGTAATAGGTCTACTGGGGCTAGTGGAGTCACCAGGTGGAAATTTTTAGCTTTTCTAAAGGTAAAATGTTTTATGATCCACCACCAATGATTTATTTGAAAACCAATATAGAATGTTTTTTGGGGGTTTTCTGAGTTTTTTTAGTTCTATGGTTGTGAGAGTGTCCTATACCTGATTCAACACTTAGCTAAGGTGGTGAAACAAACAGAGTCTAATCTATGGCTTATCAGCTGATTTCTTCAAGGTTTGATAAGGGTCTTTTAGAATCCTAAGGGTTACTTAGATTTCCACTGATTCAGATAGGTCCTATCATGATTAACATCATGCTGGTAGTGCTTGAAGAAAGCTATAGTTCACTTGAATGAATACTGAGTGTTTTTTTTAGGGACTTTTACTCAAAAAGGTCCCACCATGATTGCCAAAATGTTGTAGTCTTGTGATTTCGCTGATTGTCAAACCAAATGACAAGGCAACGTTCAAACCAAGCTTTAGAGCTCTAGGACCTAGCCTTCCTAGTCTCAGAGAGGGATCTCTCAATTGTTTGCAAATATGTGAGCTTGTTTTCTTTTAAGGGTTGATTTTAGGCTAGTTATGAAGCATGAGTTTGTTTGATTTTTTGGTTCGACATGATGATCTAGGCAGCATAGATAGAAAAGGGAAATCTCTAAGTCATTGGGAAATGGATTCAAGTGGAATCTGTAATAAGGTTTTTAATGAAACATGGATATCAAAGGGAAAATCTAACTTGGCTAGTGGATCTACAAAGTATTTTAGGTGAAATGAAATGGAAATCAAAGGTTTAGAATGAAAATTATAAATAAGGGAAATTAAGAATCCTTAGTTATATGTACTTCTCAACAAAGGGACTTAAAACATTATCTAAACATGAAGAGGCATCCCATAGACAGGGCTAACCATAAATTCTAGAAACCACACTTCAGCAAATAATAATTTCAAGACAAACTTTTCAAATGAAATCTCGGAGTCGAGGAATTATCTATTTCATCCAAAGATTTCACTTTCAAGGATAAGAAAACATTCAAGATTCACAAATAATTGCATTCATAGAAGAGGGAACTCCTAGAAATCTTTGATTACAGCTATAAAGACCTTCAAAACAATTATTTGAGCAAGTACAAAGGGTTTGATCAGAACAAAACCTCTTTGGTAGACTTTGGACAATGGTACTTTGAAGGGAGACTTTAGAAATAGTTTTTAAGTGGCAGAAAGTAAGCAGGGAAACCCATAAATCATTCTTGAGGCCAATTGTATTGAATTATTTAAGAAATAAACAAGCATAAGGGTTCTAGAGAGCAATTAAGAATTCTCTAGAATATCTTAGCAGAAGAAAACATAAAGATAGTGAAAAGTAAATAGAACTAAGGTTCTTTCAAAAGACATTTCTTGGCCTAATATTTTTACTCTACTGTAACAGAGAATTATGAAACATAATGGAACAGGAAATAACAATAACATATTTAGAGTACTTCACCAACAGCCAAGTTCAGGGATCCAATGATAGAGATTTCTCCATCAACAAACAGGTCAAAACATCCACAAGTTTCAAAACATCAATGTTCTTTCAACTTCAGTAGAACTATGTATTACTTCAAAGAGTCATCAAATGCCAACTTTTACAATGAGTTCCAAAGCAGCATTTATGCTGCAAATGAGGAGGTGGAACTCTTCTAGGGTTCAAAATGCTATTAATTTACAGAGTAAATGCATTCCTGACCTTGAAAACCATGCAAGGCATAAGGTAGGAATATCTGTAGCTTCTTCTCTGTTTTAATAACTCTGCCTTAACTTCTAAGAGAAAACAGGTGAAAAGTTTTACTTTTAGGCCTATTCTTAAATATTAAAACAATTGCCTTGACAGACGAAAATATCTTCTGACTGTGTAATAACTGTAAATTTTCCCTTTAGGATATAAATTAGGCCACAAGTGGCAGTTTAGATATTCTAAGGGAATAACTGCTCTTTGTTGATGTATTCGAGGCTTTTTAGCCTAAATTTATTTAATTTTTAGCATTAAATTGTGTCTTTGGGCCTCTTAGACTTGATCTTTTATTAATCTTGCCTCATTGTCCTTTCTCTATTTCTGTTAAAACAATTTTTTATTTCTTAATCTTTTGGAATTTATCTTTCGGCCTTTTCTCTTTAATCATTGATTTAAAAGGGCTAATCTATGTTTTGACAAAATTAATCTTTGATTAAGCCCTTCGGTCTCCTGTCTTCATTTCTTTATCATTTCTTTTGACTGTTCGTCATTCACTATGTGCAGGGGTTCTTTGATTCCATTTATGGTCATGACTCATCATCTAACCTTTAGATAAAAACCCTTTATTCTCTTTTTCTTCGTATTTCTGGCCCTTTGGATCGTCATCCAAAAGCTCTTTGCCACTCAATTTTGACTATGGGATGACCTTTAAGCCTAAGCCACCATTAGACCTGCACAATTAAACCATCATGAATAAAAACCTGCGAATTTGGATTTACTGTGTTTCAGAGGCTTCGAGGAAGGTTTTGGAGCATTTTGCAGAGAAGGATAAGGCACAGAGGGTAAGGTTCCATAGATGGAACCATGAAGGAAGAGGGAAATATTTTGAATTTGGCACGAATTGGGAGAGAAGTGATTTTGCAGAAAAACATAGGTGGTTTTCATGTGGCCAGAAGGTGGTAAGCAGTAATGGGCTGATCGAATGAGATACGGCTTACATGATGACACGTGTCCTATCAAAACCACCCATTTCACGTTGAATTTGGGCGTTAAATTATTTTGGTGGATTGGGCGCAAAAACAGTTCTAGACCGTCAGATCTGGGAGATTGACAGCTGAGATCAAATGTAAAGGGAGAAAGGATGCGCGGGAGGATGAAAGGTGGGACCTGGTGGATGACTTCATCAGTTTTGTCGGGTAGCGAAAAGCTATTGGGCGGAGTTGAAAAGAGAGGATCAATGGGAGCCGTTGGATCGTGAGGATCAATGGTTGGGATTTGGTGATGAAGGAGAATGGAAAGGGTAGGGTTGAAAATGCGAGAGTAATATGGGTCGTTGGATCTGGAGAAATGGATGGTTACGATTGAATCGGGGGCTTCGCATATCGGAGATCCATACAGAAGGGAGCAGGAAATGCGGAGGGAGCGATTGAGATATGCCGATGGAGCAAGAGTCCTTGAATCGGGGACAATATCAATGGTGGAGATGCGAATGGGAAAGCAAATCAGCAGGGGAAAAAGGTTTGGGAAGTGGAAATGGGAATCGCCAAAGTGCGATGCCGATGGGGAAGGTGAAGTGCAATGAAGCGAGGACCATTAGATATGGGAGAGATCAATGGCTAGGATTCCATCAGCAGGGGATGATCATTGGTGGAGAAGGGAAGGAGGAAGGGAAATGGCGAAGCCCGATGTGATGCACCGATGTGATGGAGTGATGCGATGGCCGATAGAGAGCGGAGCGCGGAGTGTGATGGTCATCGGATCTTGGGGAATGGACTGTCCAGATCTTATCAGAGGATCGACCATCAGTGAAACAAAAAACTTGGAAAGAGGGACATGTGATCTATGATGGGATTAGCACTTGGTTATGGGGCTCGGTCTCATGGTGGAAAAGGGGCTCGGGCTTAACCGAAAGGGGCTTAAGGCCTGATATTTAAAAATGAAGGATTTGGACTAAAAATGAAGAATTTTGAAGGATTTTTAGGGTTTCGATAAGGGAAAAAAGGGATTTAAACCTTAATAAAAGGATTTTATCAGGTTTTAAAGCGAATTTTGAAGGAAAATAAAGGGTAAAAAAAGGTTTTTGGAAGAAAAATGGATGGGGGAATGAGGGATTTTTCAAAGAGAAAATGATGGAAAATTGAGACTGAAAACAATCCTTCTTTGAGACAACAGGACTTCTTTGATATTTTTGAGTAAAGAGATCAAAGAGGTGGATTTTTGAAGGATAAGGAGCATAGAAAGACTTCAAGAACTCACATATTTGCTTCAAATTTTTTTCATGAAGGCCAAAGACTTGTTTTAGCCATCACTTGAATATGTCAAAATTATGGATGGCTAACAGACGCGTTTACGCACGTCGCTCCTAAACGTCGCACAGTCACCATGATAACGTCGCATAATAGCCGAATGATGTTTTCGTCCATCGGCGCGCCCGTCTAACCTTTCATCGTGGTTTTTGTCACTTCGTCATTCATCGCATGTCCACCGAACACTTCCAACGCTCTCCGTCGTTTTCCTCGGCTTGTGGGTCTTATAGGGGCGGTTTCCGTCGCAGCAGACGCATAATTGGGTGATGTCCATTAAGCAGGGACACAGAAACCTTAGATTTCACACAGTTGGGTGACTGTTGTCATGGCGGGGAGAGGAAACCTATCACACCCCTAGACCTTCGGTGATATTTCAACCATGCTATAGATGGGGTGCGGCACTACCGTACTTCTCCTTTTCGTAATACTCAAGTATGTAGACTACGCCTTTAGCAACACTTGTTAAATTAGTTAATCAAATTTTCTTTCAATGTGTAGAAAACATAAACATCATCATCATATCAACAGTGTACGCCCATACATACAAGGGAGGGGCAACTCCTAGTTAATAATTCATCTACCCGATAATATGTTTGATAAATATGAAATACAGTATATGTTCCAATCTAGCAAAAGACCACATTTCTCTTTGGCAAGGCAAGTCACTTTTTGTCCAAGCTTACAATTCTTGACAATCATTAACTAGCCCACAACAATCTTTTACAACATTAGAATTCACCTCGGGAATATCCTTCATAAAACTGCCCAAGTGCTTCCAGTTCACTCGGTTCGGCACTGTAAATGATTTTAGACCTCCCCGCGAGCTCCCCATGTGTTCAATCTGCTCCCCAGCTATGTGGTTAGCTTTGTCTCGTCAATACGCACCTGCTTCAAATTTTGGCACTCAATTCCGACTCGTGATGCCTTCAGAATGACCTTTGAACTGAAGCTCAGATCGTGCAGATGCCCTACCCGACCCAACCTTGCACTGCAGACGCCTTGCGGAGAAGTTCCACATGCCCTACAGGTATGTCGCACGACTTGACCCGAGCGCTACCCAACTCGACCCATCCTACAGTGTGGATGCCCTATAGAGGAATTCTGCATGACCTGCATATCAACGAACTGACTCGACCCTCGCTCACCCTGCGTTCACTGCCGCTGTGTTTCCTTCACCAATGAGTTGTTGGCTTAGCTTGTGGTGCTCCAATGTGCTCACACTCAGATGCTTGATTGATTGTTGGTTGGATGACTTCTCCATCATCTGCATGCCATATTAATATGAATATCATGTGTGTGTCATGGGTAACTCGATGGACCCGATCCGACCCCCATCATTCAGCTATCCACCCACTCGTGTAGCATCGAATGCTCAAATAGTGTGTTGGTTTTATGACTCTGGCTATGGTGTGACGTTTCACCTATAATGTCACTTTTTCCAACACCACCGCTGGCTATGTGCGATGCACCCGTGCCGCCACACACCCGCAAACATGCAGTTACTGTGCGATGGTTCACTCATAACATCGCACGATGCCTGAACACCATCCAAATGCCCAATGAGCTCATCCGTTACCCCAAACACGCCTCATGAAGTCTTGGGGCCTTACAAAACCCAACCTTCCCCGCACTAGGACAACTTTCATCGCGACGAGGTGTGAAAACCCCAAGTTTCGGAGACAGAACAAGGGAGTGGTTTCCATCGTGCCACGAAATGCAAGCCCCAAGTTTGCCAGACTTGGGCGGTTCTTCGTCGTGCTATGCAACGGAAACCATGAGTTTTGTAAACTTGGGTGATTGTGGTCGTGCTGCGACATGGAAACCCAAGTTCCCCTCACCAGGTGTTACACTAAAAAATGTCACCTTGACATTTGCTAACTTTATGAGCTCATTAACACTCATACATACCTCCTCTGCAAGTCTTACAACCTTTACTCCTCATGTCAAGCCCTGAAACAAGAAGAAAAACCCTAAAAACCTCTGAAATAATGGGTACACATGTAACATGAAGCTTGCTTGCATTCTTGGCTTGGGTACGCAGGTAATGCATGTATTACCTAGGTTCCAGAACACAATTTTCCTTAGGAATTCCTGCGTACCCCCTCCAAAATCAAAAAATACGAGAAATTAAAGTTAAAAAGTTGGTTTGAGGTCAATTCTAGAAGGTTCTAGATGAGAATTTTTGGGGATGAGTACGCTTTGATAAGGTGCATGTATCCCTCACCTTAAGGAACTAATCCCTTGATGTGAGGAGTCTATCCCTTTGAAGGAGGATTCTATCCCTTCAAAGGTGGAATCCTAACCTCTTCATCTACTCTATAAAAGGAGGCATTGGGTAGCCTCAAAGGGTTAGATTTTGGAGATTGAGAATTGGAGTTCAAGCTTTATGTCTGATTGAGTTGAAGTGTTGTTGAGATTTAGACTTATTTATGCTGAAATTTTGAGAGGAAATATCACATACCTCTATGTGCTCCTGAAGGAAGAGTGCAAGACTTATCAAAGTAGAGGAGACTCCTACTTCGGACCCCGGGAAGGCCTTTCAAACATCAAGGCTAAGGTTGTAAGGTTCTTCTGTTATTTTAAGATTAATACAATCAAGTTTTGTTTTTCTCAATAAATTTTCGTTCGATTGTTTATTTCAATAAGATGTCGTTTGATTATTTATTTCATAGATTCCTTGATCACTATGATAGGTATGTTTTATAATTATTTGTTATACAGGTGCTATTTAATATTTTCTTGTTTGTGATTGCAGGTCGACGAAAGATGACACTTTCTTGCGACAAAAGAACTCTTGTTGCGACAAAAGGATTATTGTTGCGACGAAAGAATTCTTGTTGCGATGAAAGGATTATTGATGCGACGGAATCACTATGACTGCAAATAAGCATTTGGATCTAAGGTAGGATCGACACCTTCATAGCATTTATTTGTATAGCGAATATATTTAGAGAAAGACAAACTTAGTTTTTCATTTTTTGCTAGATTGTCTTCTGACACTAGGGAGATCGGTCTTTTCCACAAGAATGATTTATCTGGCCAACACCAGGTGCACGGTTTTCGTCAAGGCAGGGTATGGAAACTGCAAGGTTCCCAGAACTAGGTGGTTTCCCTCGTGCCATGAAATAGAAGCCCCAAAGTTCCACAGACTTGGGCAGTTCTCTGTTGTGTCGCGACATGGAAACCCAAGCTCCCTAGACCGAGGCCATGGTTTTTGTCATGGTGGGACATGGAAATCCCCGAGTTTCTTGGAATTGGGTGGTATCCGTCATGCCACAAAAAATGGGAACCCCCGAGCTTCGCGGACCCGGGCAGCAGTTTCCGTCACACTGTGACATGGAAACTCAGAATTTCCCTATAATTGGGCGGTGATTTCTGTCACGCTGTGGCATGGTACCCCCAATTATCTCTTGTTGGGGTTGCGGTTTCCATTGCGGCGGGACATGGGAACCCCAAGTTTCCCAGACTTGGGAAATTCTCCGCCATGCCATGAAATTGAAACCCCAAGTTTGGTCAAATTGGAGAGGTTGACCGTCGTGTGGTGAAATTGAAAACCCCAAGTTTCGTTGACTTGGGTGGTGGGTTTGTACGCGCGCGACATGGAAAAAACCTGGAGTTCCCGAGAGGCTTGGATCCATGGTTTCGAAACACCACTAGTTCCTTAGACTCGGGCGACAGTTTCCATCATCATGGAAAACCCAAGTTCCCCGTTTCGTGGATTCAGTGAAAACCCCAAGTTTCTAGTGTGCTGTAAAACATGGAAACCCACTGTTTTCGTTGGGGGTGGGACATGGAAACCCCAAGTTTCCCAGGCTCAGGCACAACCCTCCACCATGTGCCACGAAATGGAATCTTTGATCCTCATGTTCCCCAAACATGGGCAATGGTCTTGCCCGTGATGCGTCATGGAAACCCCAATTTCCCTGGCGTGTTTCCCTTGGGGGTGCGGGAGGACACGAAAACCCCAAGTTCTGCATGCCTGGGCTGGTTTTACGCCGTGCCGCAACATGGAAATTTGGGGTTTCCATGCCACCGACCATAAGTTCCACAGAATAGCGACCCCTCTCGCAGCCATGGCATGGAAACCCCAAATTTCCTGCCCCCAAGCAAGAAATGCATTTTTGAGATGCAAACAAAAGAAACAATGTTTGAATGAAAACGACGAGGGGTAGAAGGTGCAACGCCGATAGTTGTGCGAATTTTGAATAAAGTGACAAGAGCAAAGCTCTGAATCGAGGTGACCAAGGGCTGAATCTCAGTGGATCATGGAAGCAAGGCCACTCTGCCACTTACAATACCCCGTTGCGTATTTAAGTCGTCTACAAAGGATTCTTCTCAATGACCATTTAAAATTGAACTTCAAAGCTACGTTGATCGAGATGCTTCATGATCGTGATTTGCAAATGACACGGGCCCCTGGGGGCGACAAAGAGACGCCCCTATTGTAGGTCGAGATACAGTTGAAGAGTGACATGCACCGCTTCTAGCGTGGATTTTGACTTAGAGGTGTTTAGTCATAATCCGACACACAGTGGCTTCGCGCCACTGGATTTTCAACCAAGCACGATGACCAATTGTATGAATCAATGATTCCCCTTGTACTAAGTTGAATTAATTTTGCAGTGTGGTTCATTAGTAGGGTGAAACTAACCTGTCTCACGATGTTATAAACCTAGCTCACGTTCCCTATTGGTGGGTGAACAATCCAACACTTGGTGAATTCTACTTCACAATGATAGGAAGAGCTCACATTGAAGGATAAAAAAGCAACATCGCTATGAACGCTTGGTTGCCACAAGCCAGTTATCCCTGTGGTAAATTTTCTGACACCTCTAGCTTCAAATTTTGAAAGTCTAAAGGATCGATAGGCCACGCTTTCATGGTTTGTATTCGTACTGAAAATCAAAATAAAATGATCTTTTACCCTTTTGTTCCACACAAGATTTTTGTTCTCGTTGAGCTCATCTTAGGACACCTGCATTATCTTTTAACAGATATGTGGCCCTAGCAAAACTCCCCACCTGACAATGTCTTCCACCCAGATAAACCCACCAAAGCATGCCTTAAGGCAAAAAACAGGGGCAGTGCCCTGTCTCTGCCCCACGGAATAAGTAAAATAATGTTAAAAGTAGTGGTATTTCACTTGCGCCGAAAACAACTCCCACTTATTCTACACCTCTCAAGTAATTTCACAAAGTTGGACTAGAGTCAAGCTCAACAAGGTATTTTTTCCCCGCTGACTCTGCCAAGCCCGTTCCCTTGGCTGTGGTTTCGCTAGATAGTGTTAGTCATCCATAATTCTGATGATATCCAAAAATGACTAAATTACCAACCCTAGATTTCTAGAAATAATATTTCAAAGGAACATTATGAGTTCTAGAAATCTCACTGCCTTCATCATTCTGAGTCTTTCAGTTCACCAAAATATTCATCTATGTCTCCTAAAAAGGTCATCCTGCTGTTTCAAAGAAGAAAGATCATTTCAGGCTATTTATCCTTGTTTTTATTAGTCCATTTCCCTCTTAAAATAGCTCATTTTCCTCTTCATTCTCCTCCATTTTCCCTAATAAACCCTTTTAAAAAAACATCAAAAACCCCTCCAAACCATCATAACTCCTTTATATGGTTTTAAAATGCTTATTTTACCTTTTCAGAACTTCTAAATTGGCCTAAAAACCCATTTTTTGGCCTAAAAAATAGTCTTTTTTACTAATAAAGATTTAGGCACCCGAGGGCTTAAATTTTCCACCCCTTTCTATTCATGTAACCTCAACCCCCCCCCCCCAACGAAGCACTTAAAAAATTTTGCACTAGCCCTTGGCCCCTTTCTCTTTCGCTTCCAGTCTCCTTACTCTTTACGGGACTATGCCCCAACCTCTTCTTAAGCCCTTTTCCTTTTCTCTTTTCCCCGCGCTATGTATTCCTTGATCTATCTCCATCGTCGATAACCCATGATCTAAAGGCTCTTATCCCCTCTCCCATTCAGTATTTCCCCCCAATCATCAAACCTATTCATCCCTGCAAATAGATCTACACCATAGATCTTATGGATCTAACGATTCTCATTTAATCCTGATACCCAACCCCGTCGGGTCCTACCTCCCATTACCCAGTTGCCTCCACCAATCTCTGGCTACCACCTGTCTCCCACTAAAACTTCTGCCCACGCAGCTTTCCATCATGCTCCTCTCCACACCATCGAATCTGCCCCCCCTCATCCGACGGCTCATATGCGATATCACACGCATTTTCCTCTCGAGGTTTAACACCTCATTTCCACGCGAAACCATTGGTTTTCCAGGGGACACGTGTCACAAAATGATTGAATCACGTTTTTTTTACAAAAAACCGTGTACAGCCTGGATGCCACACGAAAACCGCCGACATTTTTCGCGAAACCACTTTGCTAATTTTTCATGCCTATATTCAAATTTAACCTTGTTTTCATAGGTTTTTCGTCTCTTCGCCATGAAAGCTCTTCCTCCACCTACATATCCTACTCCTCCACCTCTGCCAGCCTCCAAAGCAGTATTTTCTGACCCTGTAGGGTTTTATAACATGTTTTGTGGTTTGTTGCAGGTTCTATGGCAGTTTTTAGGGCCGAAAGCCCTCCTACAGTCCATAAAAGGACAGGCCCAGAAGGTGATGACCTTCACGGTCCAGACAGAGGCAAAATAAAAAAGAAAGGGACTACCAGGTTTCATTTCATGGTTGATCAGTGTTTTATGAGCACTGTTTACACCATCAAACCCTTCAGTGCACTAAGAAGCCACCTACACACAAAAAACAAAGAAAGAACAATGAAGATGAAGTTTTAAGATAAAGGCAAGGTTAAAGGCAAAAGAAACAGAGATTAAAGGCTTAAAGGATGATTAAAGAAGTAAAAACACAATTAAAGACAGGTGAAAGAAGTTTAAAAAGGCCTGGAGGGAGATAAAGGAATAGAACAAATGATTTAAGAAGTGATAAAGCAAAAGACAATGAAGAATATTAATTAAAAAGTAGATCAAGGCTAAAAGGCCTTAAAACACAGTTTTATGATGAAATCAAGGCAAAATAGGCTTAAAATATAGCCTTGGATATATCAAAGGAGCAATTATTCCCTTAATAACTCAAAATTGACACCTTTCACTCACTTTATGCCTCAAAGGGAAAATTGGCAGTTATTGCACAAAAAGATATGCTAAGGTTGTCAGAAAATTATTGTAAAGATAGAAAAGGGGCTCAAAGTCAATCTTTTTAGCTATTGCATCCTCATGAAGTAAAGACAGATTTATTACAGAGAGGAGTAGTTGAGAGACATTCATACCTTATGCCTTGCATGGTTTTTAAGTATAGGAGTGCATTTACTATGTCATTAATAACATTTTGAACCCTAGATAGGTTCCACCTCCTCATTTGCAGCATAAATACTACATTCAAACTCATTGTATGTTGGGCATTTGATAACTCTTTGAAGTAATATATAGTTCTGCTGAGATTGAAAAGAAATTGATGTATTGGAACCTGTGGATGTTTTGAGTTGTTTGTTGATGGAGAAGGCTCTGTCATTGGATCCCTGAGCTTGGCTATTGGTGAAGTATTCTAATTTGTTTATGTTTTTCCTGTTTTCCATTCTTTTTTCATCATTTCTTGCTTACAGTAGAGTAAAAGTTTTAGGCTAAGAAATGTCTCCTAGAAGCACCTTTGACCTGTTTACTATTCACTGTCTTTATGTTTTCATCTGCTAAAGGTTTTCCTGAGTAGTTTAACTATTTTTCAACCCTTAAGCTTGTGTATTTCAGAAATATTTCAAATAGTTTGTCTCAAGAATGGCTTATGGTTTTCCCTACTTACTTGTTGCCTCTTGAAAATTATTTCTGAAGTCTCCCTTTAAAGTACCATTTTTTACAGTCTTCCAAAGAGGTCTGTTTTGATCATACCCTTTGTTCTTGCTTAGATAATTTTTTTAAAGGTCTTTATAATTGCATTCCTAGATGTTTACGAGTTCCCTCTTCTATGAATGTAGTTATTTGTGAATCTTGAATGTTTTCTTATCCTTGAAAGTGAAATATTTGATGAAATAGAGCGTTCCTCTACTCCTAGATTTAATTTTGAAAGTTTGTCTTGAAATTGTTATTTGATAAAGTGTGATTTGTAGAATTCATGGTTAGCCCTATCTATAAAATACTCTTTCATGTTCAAATGATGTTTTAAGTCTCTTTGTTGAAAAGTACATATAATTAAGGATTCTTAATTTCCCTTAGTTCTGCTTTTCATTCTAAACCCTTAATGCTCATTTCATTTCACCAGAAAACTTTGTAGATCCAGCAACCAAGTTAGATTTTCCCTTTGACACCCATGATTCATTTGCAAACTTGTTACCATTTCCACTTGACTCCATTACCTAATGACTTAGACATTTCCATTTTTCTATCTATGCTTCCTAGATCATCATGTCCCATCAAACAAATTAAACAAACTTGCACTTAATAACTAGCCTAAAATCAAACTTTTACAAGCAAACAAGTCATATCTTTGCAAACAATTGAGAGATCCCTCTCTGAGACTAGGAGGGCTAGATATTAGAGCTCTAAAGTTTGGTTTATGTGTTGCCTTGTCATTTAGTATGCCAATATGCTAAATCACAGGATCCCAAGAGATAGTAGATAGGGACAGTGGGAATCTTGTTAATCCATTCATGCACGTCACTAATTAGATGACGAGGCATTTGGCTACCTTAAGAGAGTCATAGTTACTCCTGCCGTTTAACCACACTTGGTTGAATTTCTTCACTTTGACATTCAAAGAACTAGGAAGAAATCACATTGCATCAGGATCTGCAGGGACCATTGCAATGCTTTGTTTTAATTAAATAGTTAGATTCCCCTTGTATGTACCAGTTCTGAGTTGACTGTTCTCCGCCTAGGGAAAATCCCCCGTGAGGGGGCATTCTACGCCTGTAGCCCAATCGGCACGTGACTACCCCCCCTAGCTGCGAGAGTAGCTCAGGCAGACTGCCAATAGCCCACGAGTTGAGGGCGCAGACCCCTAGACCCAGCCCTCAGAGCCAATCCTTTTCCCGAAGTTACAGATCCGTTTTGCCGACTTCCCTTACCTACATTGTTCTATTGACCAGAGGTTGTTCACCTTGTAGACCTGATGTGGTTATGAGTATGACTGGGCATGAATGGTACTCGGTCCTCCAGATTTTCAAGGGCCACCGAGGGCACATCGGACACCGCAAGATGTGTGTTGCTCTTCCAGCTGATGGACCCTATCTCTAGGTGAACCGATTCCAGGGTGGGAAAGTTTTTAAAAGAAAAGATAACTCTTCCCACGGCCCCCAACGATGTCTCCGGATTTCCTAACGTTGCCACCCACCTCCATGTCCTGGTTTGAGAATATTAGCTTGATTCCCTTTCGATGCTCATGCAGAGTGCACCCTTGATACAAGGCTTCCCCATCTCTTAGGATCGACTAACCCATGTCCAAGTTTTGTTTACATGGAACCTTTCCCCACTTCAGTCTTCAAAGTTTTCATTTGAATATTCACTACTACCACCAAGATCTGCACCAAGGGCCGATCCACCCAAGCTCACGCCTGAGATTTCTCAATGACCCACGCATCCTCCTACTCATTGACGCCAAGAAATTGCTCCAACGGTCGAGTATAGGTTGTGCACTTCAGCACCATCCATTTTCAGGGCCATTTGATTCGGCAGGTGAGTTGTTACACACTCCTTAGTGGAATTCGACTTCCATGACCACCGTCCTATTGTCTTAATCAACCAACACCCTTTGTGGGATCTAGGTTAGCATGCAATTCGACACCATAACTCAACTTTTGGTTCATCTCGCATCTCCATCTCTGTTTACCAAAAATGGCCCACCTGGAGCTCTCCATTCCATGGCATGGCTCAATGGAGCAGCCGCACCCTCTTACCTATTTAAAGTTTGAGAATAGGTCGAGGGCGTTACGCCCCTGATGCCTCTAATAATTTTCTTTACCCGATAAAACTTGCATGTGAGCTCTAGCTATCCTGAGGGAAACTTTAGAGGAAACCAGCTATTATATGGTTGGATTAGTATTTCGCCCCTATACCCAAGTCAGATGAACGATTTACACGTCAGTATTGCTACGACCCTCCACCATAGTTTCCTATGGCTTCGCCCTACTCAGGGATAGTTCACCATATTTTGGGTCCCAACAGGTGTGCTCGCACTCGAACCCTTTACAAAAGCTCACGGTCGTTCGACGATGCACCCCCTGCAGAGAGGGGATCTTGCCCGTCAACTTCTTTGTGCCTCGTAGGTTTTCAAACTGCTGACTTTCACACATATTAGACTCCTTGGTCCGTGTTTCAAGACAGACTGAATGGAAAGCCCACCAACCAACACCACGAGCATGCAAGTGCACATGGCCCGCCACAAGGGTGCACACTTTGTTCCTCGACCACCAAAATAGAAAATTGACAGGTGGTACTCCACCCGCGCTTGTGATGATGCATTAGCCCATGTTGGTTTGCACCTCAAGTTGAGCGGAGGACCAGCCTAAGTTGTTCCACATCCGACCGAGATGCATCTATAGCCTCCATCCGCTTCCCTCCTATCAATTTCAAGCACTCTTTAACTCTCTTTTCAAAGTCCTTTTCATCTTTCCCTTGTGGTACTTGTTCGCTATCGGTCTCTCGCCTATATTTAGCTTTGGATGAAATTTACCACCCAATTAGGGCTTCATTCCCAAATAACCCAACTCGCTGACAATGCCTTGTGATGTAGTAGGGTCCCAGCCTAACAGGGCTATCACCCTCTCAGGCGCCCCCTTCCAAGGGACTTGGCCCAGGTCCGCCGCTGAGGATGCTTCTACAGAATACAATTCAAGCGATGCTGCCACCCTATTTTCATGTTGGGATCTTCCCAGTTCGATCACCACGACTAGGGGAATCCTTGTAAGTTTCTTTTCCTCCGCTTAATTATATGCTTAAACTCAGCGGGTGTTCTCGCCTGAGCTGAGGTCACAAGTTGGAGCTAAATCCACCCTACCCAATGGGAGGACAAGAGAGAGAAAATAAAGTTACAGGGATGCCACATAGAGCCCGCATCAGCTAACGCCGACTACCCAAACAAGGGGACAAGATCACCGCTTGCCGACGCATGCCACGAAACATCGCCTGCCACATTTCAGCCAACCACACCACATTGAGCACGGACGACCACCTCCACTGCTCCCTAACATATTGCAAGGAGCACATTTGATTAGGATGCGACGCCCAAACAGACGTGCCCTCGGCCGAACCTCGGGCATAAATTGCGTTCAAAAACTCGATGATTCATGGGATTTTGCAATTCACACTAAGTATCACATTTCGCTACATTCTTCATCATAAAAAGAGTCGAAATATCCGTTTCTGAGAGTCGTTTCTGTGTGTTACCAAAAAAGCACACCCCCACGAGAAATGGCTAAAAGCCAACCCAACGTACAATGCATCGCAACAAGCAACAAGCCCCCTTCCCCCTCAAGACAACCGCACTTCATAACCCACTCACTAAAGGGAAGGGGCTCAAACAAGCACTATTAAATTTGGCCCAATTTCCGATGGCCACTTCATTGCTATTCTGACACATAGTCGTTGCAAGATCGACAGTTTGAGGCCGGGAAAAACGTGGTTAGCCATTACGTCGCAATTCTGACCCTTCAATAAAGCGTCGAAAGAGCGACACTTTTTCTGACGTTTTGCAGCAGTGTTGCAATACCGATGCTTACAAAGTGTCGCAATAGTGATGCTTGTGAAGTGTCACAATACCAACGTTTTGTCGAAGTGTCGCAATACCAATGCATTGTAGAAGTGTCACTATACCGAATCTTTACCAAAGTGTCGCAATACCGACGTTTCACCGAAGTGTTGCAATACCAACACCTTGCAAAAGTGTCACAATACCGACTCTTTACCTAAGTGTCGCAATACCGACGCTTTGCATAAGTGTCACAATATCGACGCTTTGCAGAAGTATCGCAAGACCAATGCTTTGTGGAAGTGTCGCAATACCGACTTTGTGTTGGAAAGAATCAGAAGATCGATGAAATTTTAAATTCTTTTTAAAAAAAGAACCGTCGCAATACCGAAACCAAATTGTTACAACTTCAAGGCGTCAGTCTTCCAACGCTTCAAGGTGTCGGTCTTCCGATGACACCTTACAAATATTTTAAAAAAATCATAGGTTATAATAGGGTTATCTCCCGCTGCTATTTCATCACGTACAGAGATTCCAGCGAGAGATTGGGCATAGGTTCCAGAGATTCTTTTCCGGCAGCATCATGTACAAATTCATTCTCATCTGCAAGGCCTATAATTCAAATAGTGAATTTAGTATCACATTTTTAAAAGGAAGACTAAAATATAAGTGCTTAACAGAAAAAGTTACATATCATCCAGTATCGCTGGCAATACACGGGGCAAATAATTTTGAAAGGTGGGCCGCAAATACCTCAGATAATACTGAACACATGAGAGTTATTAGAACACAAAATATTGATGAACATCTGGATTACATGTTATATTTTAGCACAGTCCTCACTGTCTGATAAAGACAATAAATTAACTTAAAAAGAGTGAGGTGACCATCTCGAACATATGCCTTCTGATGAGAACAATTTCAAAGGATACCTGGAAGAACCAGCTCGAAGTGTTCCCTACCTTATGCAGCTAGCACCTGGTACATATGATAACCATATGAAATCAGATCTCAACCATATCGGAACAACAATGGCTATAAAAAGGAGGAAAAAAATTCAAATTTCAATGATTTACACCTTTCTTATGTACTTTAGCACATTTCCAAGTTTAATGTATGCAGTTTATACCTATATAATCTCCAAGTTGGGTATCTGTCTAGATGTGTATATAAAAATCCCATGAGTTCCATTGGGGAAAATACTTCATTTGAAAACATATTTTCATGTGCTATAGTTAGAAATATGCAGGACTGTACAAGCACACCAAAAATTTAGCCATACAGAAAATAAGTGTTTATGCAATAACTGTTGTGTTGTTAAAGGATGCCAGTTATATGAAAAAAAACAAGAAAAAAAGATCAGTAGTTTCAATTCCACCACCTGTAGTTAAATAATAAAATTTTCCTACATCTCCACCAACTGTTGCGTAAGAACAACACTTAAAAAATGTTGCCATGTAAAATAATACAAGATAATTGTATTAATGTCCAACAAATGACCACAAAAGTAGGTAAAAGGGACTAAGATAGCACATCTACTTCAGGTACAAAGTAGAAGTGTAAAAGCATCTCCTTGAACAATGATGAAAGCATAAAAATATTAAGGTCTACAAGAAAACAAGAAACTAATTTCTAAATGTCTAGTTATGAGAGAGTGTAAGAGAAGAGAATGTGCACGGACAATAAAGATGATTGAGACTAGAAATCTAAGTGCTCAGTAAAACAGAGAGGACGGAGAGGATTTCAAGGCATGGTGTAGGGACAAACAAGGAGGCTCAGATATGGGCTTACCCTCAGCTTCATCAACCACTGTGAATGGAATAATCCATTGGTGGATGATATCCTACAGGGAGTGACCAATGCTCAAAGGCACCCGCCATATATCATTGGTGGTAACACAAAATGGAGGAAGTCCATTTCTTCTAATAGTCAAGGTCGTGGTCATATGGAGTAAAAAACCTTATGGATATGTATCTATCAACAAAAACTATAAGATCCAACAGTTAGAAAAATTGTTTTAAAATCCACCCAAGGCATGGTTCTGATGGGGAAGGCATTGATCATGGGTTCAAATCAAATTAACTGACTTAGAATAGTAGCCCTCTATCTAGATGTGTCGAGGAAGGTGTTAGCCACCTATAAATTTTTGTCAAGAAAATAGGTGGCCAAATATTCTTTTGAGCCTTCAAGAGATACATTTCCTCTGAAAAAATATCATTCTTGAAGCCTTTGTGTGCCCTTTGCCTTAGAAAAGATCTTCATTGTTGTTTCCATCCAAAAAGCCGTCTGTGAAAAAATTATGCTCAGAAAAGCCTCCATTTTAACCCCTTTTTTCCCCTTCTCAAATTTCCCCTTTGACCCTAAAAATCCCTTCCTAAGCCTTCTAAATCATCCCATCTCCCCTTTTAACCTTACAAACACCCTTTTTTTGGCTTAAAAATCCCTTTTTCCCTCTACCGAAAACCTCTTTTAAGCCTTAAAAACACCGTTTTTAGGCCTAAAAACCCACTTTCTATCATATAACAGGCTTAGCCCCTTTTAGCCCAGCCCCTAACCACTTCCCCTCCATGACACCAGGCGCTAATACCAAGCACTAAACCATACAACTCTTATCGCATCGGAAGTTTGTTGCGGAGTATTGTTTCTTTGTTAAATGAAAGTTCTGATGCGAGAAAGCGTTTTGTTTTGTTAAGCGTGGGTGCAATACCCACCGTCGATCTGTAAAGATATGACGGTCCGTGCAAGTCTTATCATGCCCCATAACATTCCTTTGTAAACCCTCCAATTATGATCTCCACCATTGATTCACATTTATATCCAACGGCCATTGCACCACCACGCCCATCGCCAATCGGAAGTTTTTATTGTGCCACCCTCCGATGCCCCGATTGGCCAAGCCCTGATTGGATCCTGGCCATTGAATCCAAAAGAACCAACATCTAGGATTTTCTCTCGCTCCGCCCCATGTCCACCGATTAGTCACTCCCGATCCAATCGCGACCATCTATCTTCTGTCGATCCGACGGTCCAGATGCATTGCTTCATGAGCCCATCGGAGTTTTGCCCCCCTGCCTCCTCTGATTTTGATTGAATCTCAGTCGTCCATCTTGCTAGATCCAACGATCAAGATTCCTCTCGACCACTAACCAAATCCTCTGCCTTTGCTTTCCCTCTGCAGATCTCGACCGTCCATCGTGTTGATCGAACGACTCACAGTCAAAACACCTTTGATTGGCCCCCACCATTACCGACTGCGCATCTCCTCGTATCGTGCTCCATCCATCACCGTCAGATCTCATGTTCCCAGATCCGATGGCTAGCATTCATATCGCATAACTTTGGCGTCCGAAGTTTAACAGTTTAAATTCATGTGATATGGGCGGTTTTATTTCACCATGTATCAGGCAGCAAACCATATCGCGTGATTTTGGGTGAAATTCAAAACTGCCTCATTTCAATGTGAAAACAATTGCTTCCCCTGGAAAACCACTTCCCTTCTTCCGCCTTTGAAAATTCCTCCACGCAATCCCGACCTTTGATATATATAGATCAACGGCCTTCATTATATCATGCATTACATTCATATTTTTCCATCGGGTTACCATATAACTCCATCGTGGCATCTCGATCGTTGATCTCCTCTTGATATCAAACGGCCCATATTCCATCGCCCTCCACCCATGCCAAGTCCCACCATTCACATCTAATTTCATTGCATTTTCATAATTTTCCTTTGTATTCTGCAAAAGGGTTAATTTTTAATGTTTTACATTTAAAGTCATGTTTCTCTGCCTGATATTCTTAAGCCACTCCATCGGTTAATCACCGTCGTTGATCATCACTAACAGATCTAACCTAACGGCCCACATCCATTCCTCCATCAGGCCACCATAAGATTAGTTTTCCACCATTTCACAACATTTGCAACCATTTTCCATTGCATCCACTGCATTCATCTCTGTTGTGCTGCCATTCTCACAGCCTTCCACTGCATCCACCTCCACTCCTGCATGGATTTCTTAACATTTTTGTGTGTTTTGCAGGGTTACAGGCGGTGGAAACCACCATTGCTCACAGTCACTATCATAGTGACACAGAGCGCAGACAAGGCTATTTTCAGAGCCAGAGATTGCAGATAAAATGCCTGGGAAGGTGTTTGAATGAAATATTTCATCAAAGAACCAGTGTTAACTCTGTAGAACCCCCAGCACCATTAAAATTGTAAATTCACAGATAGAGACAGTCATGAAGCGGCAAAGAGTATCAGTGAAGAATTAAAGAGTTTAAAGCCTGTAATTGAAGATTTTTAAGCTTTAATTAAATGTTTAAAGGGCGAATGTACCATATTGAAGACCTTGTGATTAACACAGAAGGCCTAATGAGGCCTAAAGCACAGAAAAACATATTATCAGTGTCTCACATTAGCATAAGGTTCTTTCCCATGAAAGGACAAGTTCCCATACTGTTTTGTAGTCTACCTCGAGCTCTGGAGAAGATATACACCCTAACAGAAAGTCCTACTATTGCCAGAAGCATTTCTTATGCAGTATGGCAGACTTGAAATTCATTTATCTACCTTTTTCTTATCATCAAAGTACTACATAGTACTACAACCGAAAGTACATCAAAGAACATACCTATAGTTACTATCAGCCTGTCGAAGACCACTCTTTCATCCAAAGAGTACTGAATATTAATGCATAGATATTAAGACATAATGCACCTTGAGCCTTTCCTCCTACTTCTATTTTAATGTTTCATTTAGTGTTTCATCTACCTTCTCTACCTCTCTTTCAGCTATAAGAACTCAATAGAAACACATTGTAAAGGTTGTTGGTTGTTGATCGAATATCTGTGAATTGTAAGTTGTTTCTCTTGAGATATAGTTCTGTGTGTAAAGTTGTAAGATAGGTTGAGGAATATGATTTCAGACAGAATATCAAGCTGTTGGAAAATGTTGTATATGACTGGTGTTGCACTTTAATATGACAAGCACATTTCTTTGGATCCTGATTTAAAGCAGCGGTGATGTGTCCTACCTTTGTCTCTATTTTCCTTCTGTAATTCATTACATTTCATTTCTCTGGTAAGAATCAGAAACCTGGCTTAGGATATACCCTTGCATGGTACCCTAATGCTCCTGTTCTTCTTATCTTTGATGTTTTCTACTGATTGTGCTATCTGAGAACTAATTCAAGATAATTTAACCAGTGTAGTAGCTATTATTCACTGCTAACTGATGTATGAATTTATGAATCTGTTCTTAGTTGTTCTTTTTGGGTTTTAATTGAAATAATTGGGATACTGGGAGTTTAGAATGCTGATTCTATCTCCCTAGGGTCTTTTTCAATCAATTGAACCTTTCTAAGTTCCCTTAAGTTTAATTTCAAAGAAGTGAAAGTTCAAAGCCTTTCTCTGATCTCAGGCTTCACCTTTGTGTTTAAATCTTAAGTGTTTCTTGTTATCTAAAGAGTTAGCCTTTTAGGGGGGTAGATCATAGGTGTTTAATGCCATGCCTTGTCCCTAGATCTGATTCCTAAGTGGTCACCTCAGAGGTTTCCTTGTCATTCACCTTCATTCCTCATCATTTCATACCACACTATCATCTTTAAAAGATCCTCTGTTTTAGATGACTAGCCCAATTGAAAGCCTTGGATACTAAATAAAAAGTAAACCCTTTTATGACTCCATTGCCCAATGGTCTCGAGTGTTCCCTGAAGTACCTCTCCTTTGCCTAAAATCCTCTTTGCTCACCCTTTTTCTTATATTTAACCCTCCCTTTCATGTTTCCCAATAACCAAACAAACAAACAAAACAAACCTTGTGCCTTATAACTAGCCTAATAGCTTAAACTAGAACCTCAAAGACATATACCTTTTCCCTTATAGAGAAATCCCCCTCTGGACCTAGGAGGGCTAGATCCTAAGGTCCCAAAGTGGTTTTGATGTTGTCTTATCTTTTGGTATTGCCAAACTTGCCAAAACATAGGAACCCCAACAAAAGGAGAGGGGATTACACAAGGATTTCCTTTCCAAACAAAAATCCATTACTATTGTAACCGACGCCAATTTTTTCCAAAGATGTAATAGATCCTTGCTGGTCAATTCATACAGTACATGTTCCCCCATAATAATCTACCAAGCTCACCATAAGAGTAGATGGCCACTCATATTTGGCAATACGTTGCATGGAATCTCTTCTAATGGAAAGAGTTGGTTTCGATACTACAAAACTAGTAGCAAAAGGGGATGCAAATCCTTTGCTATGTAATAAGTGTGCCAGTGGTAGAGACTCAGATGTAAGGCACGTAAGCCATTGTAGGGGTACGGGAGAAATAAAATAGAGACCATGTGAAGGAACAAACAAGTTTGAAACCGTTGTTGATGAAAGTGACTTTACTGAGTTTAATCCTTCCATATAGTTTGATAGTCCCAAAGAAGCAACTTGATTTGCACCTGCAGGCAATCAGAAACCCACTTGTAAAAACTAATGTAAAAACACATCCAATAGCTGAGAAAATTATTTAAAAGAAATGTGTACTTCAATTTTCCAAGAAAACAGAAAATCGAATATTTAAATTTAATACAAATACATACAAGAAAGCATAACAATTAATATTATCCTAATCAGGAAAGTAGAATTCATTTTCTTGCCATATATAGCATAAGAGTCACAATTTTGAATTGACTTAAAGTGAGAAAAATTGCAATCTGAAGGTTTACTTGTCCAAACACACCCGATAGGCATGATATATATTTAATACAACATATCCTTCAATTTACCAACAAACCAAAGAGTTGAGTTAGAATTCGTTTGCAATTAAACATACAAACAGAGGCATAATCATTTGATTTACATTTGTGGAAAGCATGAATGACATTATCCAACTATATATAGCATAGCATTTAAAAGAACATGCTGGAAATTAACAACAAAAGTAAACATATAAAGGGAAGAATACCTAATGAAGCCATCTCGATTGGACAAACTAGCTGCAGAGAGTGGTCTGTATAGAAGCCGACTAGAATGATGTTCTGGACCCACTGAAAAGCACCCTTTGGTATGTCTTGTACATTTCCAAGCATTATCTGCTTTCTTGTGTTCACTTGCCCAAGGTTGCCTTTAATGAAACTAGATGACTTTGAATGTGAACTGTAAGGAGAAGATGATGGATTTGGAGAAGTCAAAGCCCTATCTTGGATCATATTGATTTCCTGTTGCTAAAGTGTACTACCACCGCCACTTGCTGAGGTAACATCCTGGGAAAAACGCTGCAGCTGTATAAGCCATTTTTTAACTTCATTCTCACCTACTACAAAAATTTATTTCTGCCATTTTGCACCCTCCATCCCCAATATTTTTCAGGACATTTACCAATATGACCAAGACTACTAATATTTTCCAACTTCTAAAAAGATGGCAACACAAAAAAAAATTTAGTAAGGACATCATATATTCATAGGACAGTCAAAGAAAAACATGCACACCTTCAAATTCAAGTTCATAAAAGCATCCAATACATGTAATCACAATATTCCTTGGTCTGCAACCACCTACATCAGGAGTAACTGATAAATATTGGCATCCTTGCTGCAAAACCTGATTAAAAATACTTTCAAGGCCTTTAGTATCCTTCCACCCACTGACCCCACCAAACGGAAATATATGGACATCTAGTAGTTCTCCACAAGCATCTGTCCACACACAAATAAGCCATTTCCAATCTTCAGGCCAACCATAACAACAATGGAGACTCGGTGCCTTCTGGTTCCCAGGCCCTAAACAGTCAGATTCCAATCCTTCTCTAGTAGTGCTTGAGCCAATATCTCCTGGTCCAATTGAATTTGAAGTATGAGTACTCCCACTTGCATCATCAGATATGGTTCTCATTGAATCTGGAGTAGCAGCACTAGTCACAGGGTTAGAAACAATTTTATCCAAGGAACCAGGCTCTGCCAAAATAAATAGTGGCTCAAACAAGTAGTGTGCATCATCTTGGGAAGGAAACTCTTTAGGCTTGCTTGAATCACATGTAGTTGACTCTTCCTACCTTGTTTTCCAATAATTATACTAACCACTCGACCGTAAGCATCTTGTATCAAGTAAATTGTCTCTTGATAATGACGGTGTTCCCCCAGTAGTGCGAGATATACCACAATCATTCCAATGTCCTTGAACAACTGAGCTCAGGTGCACAACTCCTGGTCAAGCTCTATGTGATAATGTGGGTTATTGTGATGCGTCATAAACATGATTCAAGCGAGGGATCCAATGAGCCTTGTTATACACAGTAAAATCTATTTCTTTATGAGTGACTAACTCAATCACTGGAGGCCTGCTAGCTTTGAGAATAATTTCTGCCGTGAGGACTTGTAAAACAAGCTTAGGAACACTGAACCCAAATAGAGTAGGAACACTTAAATTCACTATTTCATCTAGGGTAGCATCATAGTCTAGAGCCTTCCCAACTTGACAATAATTTAACAACCTTCTATCTCTATCTAGACTGTTAATTATTGCTCCAAGAGAACTGCAGGCTTCCATAATAGTCTGAAGTACTATAGATGGTTTAGCAAAGGGGGATATCACATAAAGCACCTAAGGAATGACCAATAACTCCAATCATGACCTTTACATACAACATCAGTTATAATAATATAATGCAGTAGAAACCAGGACTCATACTAGAGAAAAGATTAACAGTGGAGAATTTAAATGTAGCTTTGGTTGGAACCTCAAAAATTGTAAGTCCTTATCATACATCTATTTTATTTACTTACCTATAGGAACAAGATTTATTTAAATAGATAACTGGAAACATAATATGAAGAATCATCCTACGTAGCCAAAATTTTAAGGAATATATTATTTCCAGGCTTTAGCTGGCTAAAACTTTTTGTAATATGCATCCATAGTTCCCAACTTACTGCCTCTATACAGCGTCTTTTTACTGGTGTTTCCAAATTATTTTCAAGATAATAATGTGTATTTAGTATTTAATATCACCCAAAACTCTGTCAGTTTGTGTTCCCATTAGATATTCCTTATGAAAGGCACTTAGGAGTCAGTAGCATGCGAACATACATAATTTTCAAACACACAATGGAAAAATAAAAGAAGTTTGAGTTTGAGGTTAACATACTCAGTTACCTGCAATTGGTGAGGGGAGAAAATGGTCACCATAAGCTCATTGGTGAGGGTCAAAAGAGCCTTCGTCACCAAAACCTGAATGTCACCAAAGGTGGCATCGCCGAAATTATAGGTGTTGTGGTGACATTCAAGGTCCGTCACCAATAATGATTTATAGTGATGAATAGTGACCATCACCGTTTCATATGAGCAATGGTGATGGACAATAGCCTCCGTCACCAAAAAATTGAATGTCACCAAAGGTGGCATCGCTGAAATTATAGGTGTTGTGGTGACATTCAAGGTTCGTCACCAATAATGATTTATAGTGACGGATAGTGACCGTCACCATTTCATATGAGCAATGGTGATGGAAAATAGCCTCTGTCACCAAAAAAATGAATGTCACCAAAGGTGGCATCGCGGAAAGTATGTGTTGTGGTGGCATTCAAGGTCCGTCAAGAATATTGATTATATTGACGGATAGTGACCGTCACCATTTCATATGAACAAAAATGACTTTTTGTGATGGACCTTTCATGGCCATCACTATTGGTGCATATATATGGCGACATTCATTGACCGTCACCATAAACTCATTGGTGACATCAAGGTCCGTCACGAATAATGACTATAATGACAAAAAATGACCCTCACCATTTCATATCAACAACATAGATTTATGGTGACGAACCTTTAATGGTCGTCACTTTTGATGCGTATATATGGTGGCGTTTGTTGACCATCACCATTTCATATTTTTGTGAGGGTCAAAAAATGTCACCATAAGCTCATTGGTGATGGTCAAAAGAGCATCTGTCACCAAAAACTGATCTTCACCATTCCCTCTATATGAATATCAGGGCACGCTGGAATTGAACCACCAACCTCCTGCTTGTAAATTAGGTGCTCTTCCATTGAGCTAGAGCCCTTTAAATAATTAGACTTTAAACTAGCAATTGCCCCTAAAGGTGAAAAGATATACCAAAGGAATAAGAACTAGTAAAAATGAAAGAATTCAATGTCCTTGCTCCTATTTTTATTCTATGACACTCTACAAAGTATGATCTTGATCTATGATGTGTTTGTGTCAGTGGTTATAATTTAATAGTAAATGTTATATTTAGATAAAATAAATGAATGACTGAGAGGCCTTACGGGCTAATTTTTAATCCTTACACCAAAATATCTTAATATTCAAGTCTATGGAACAACTCATTCAAAGTTCAAACTGAAGTATATTTTAAATGGAAAGCCTAAAACTAGCTAAGTATTTTACAAGTTAACATTTTGTATATAACTTCTGTTCAATTTATATGACAAGTTATGCCATAACCTTGAAACTAGTTTCTTAGCTAAAAGACTTTCTTGAGTCAACAATGACAAATAAATATAGTCATGGAAAGCAAAATTCTCTTGTTTTTTCTAATGAGGGTGCATGTAACTTGATAAAGGTTGTATGAGAGTATCAAACCATCTAAAATGCATCTCCTAAGCTAAAATTCATCTCCTAGGTCATGTGTCTCCTTAAGGAAAATGCATATCCAAGGTAATGTGTCACCTTAAGGACTCCCACACCTACATATCCACTCCCTCAACCCAAGAGTTCACATGTCAAGGGATTTTGTGTGCTCATGCTGATTTCAGGATGTTTTTTTCATGGTGAAATACCCAACTCTACTCCAAGCACACAAAATCCCTTCATGCATCAACAACATGAAGTCACCAAGCTCCATATTAATCCAACACTTCAAGGAAGAATGTCTTTCAAACATCCAAACAAGGTCTAGCAGCAAACAATAAACCACCTCTGATGTCCAAGTCCATCATGGAAGAGCATGGGCCAACCATTCACTATGCACCCCACATCTCATGAAGCACCCACAAGGCCTAAATGTGGTGTAAACTTTTTCAAAGTAACCCGAAAGGATAAAAATTATGTCCCTCTCATCATAAAATCCTTTGTAACTCCACACATATTCAATTACAACTTTCACTCATAAGTGTTGGAGAGTGTAACTAGGTAAGTCTTCATTATGAATATGTAATTATGTACTTATGTAAAGATGAATTCAATAACAATAAAATGAATTTTTGGTTTACTTGCTTCATGGGTTTCATGAGCAAGATTCTTAGTATAGGTCTATAGACTTCTTCTTAATGTCTATTGGTACATTAGTGTAATTAAGAGTCATGTAAAAGGCATGAAGAATACCCTCCAGGATGTTGCAGAAGAATGGCTTACAAATGTTGAAGATATGCCTATGAAGTCGGCCTACAAACAAGCGTTAAAGTTGGCCTAATTAATGCCTATAAGATCAACTTAATTACTTGTCTAGAACTACTATATATACCCTAGATATGTTGCGGTTAAGAGAACATATCTATGGATGATATTGAGGTTATATAACGTGCAAAAGGAACAAGTTTTGTAGATTACACTAAGGTTAATACAACGTGGAAAAAGGAGAAAGTATTATGGTAAAGTATACAACATTAAAAGAGAAGAACAGATTTGTGGATTTTGGGTCTGAGTCAGTGCAGATATATCAAGGTAAATTCCGAGGAAAACAACATGGAAAGAAGGGTAACCAAATGCAGATCTAAAATGGAAGCCTGATGTAAATTGAAAGGTACAGGAATATAAGCTGTGGAAGCTATAGGAGCTGGACTATGGATAGATGCAAAAGTATAGAGTGCAGATATATCTATTGAAGGAATTTTCCAACGTCAAGACAGTATTGTAATAAGACATGTTGATCTTAAAGGAGTTGTAAGTGAGGAAGGTGAATCAGAGATTTACCTTCCTAACTACATTATAAGATATTCAGTTACGAGTGTAAATAATTCTGTTTCAACATTTTGACTAAGTACTTTGATAACTAACTTGATGATGGAGTAACTAAGTTAAAGAAGAACACATAAGCAAGCTCACAAGTAGTTATTAAGAAGAGAATTTTGTATTAAAAACAAGCTCTACAAATTCTCAACATGGTTTAAGAGCTATGGTTATGATCAAAGGTAGTTTGAAAGGACTCGAAACATTCTAAAAAGACCTATGTCAAAAGGGCTCAAATCATAGTAAGACAGTCCAATAATTAAGCTAGGTGCAAGTTCACAAGAAAGGTCAATCTCTGTCACTATGAAAAGAAGGATCTCGATAACATCTTAGTCTCAATGAAATCACATTGTTGAAATTACCTCTGCCTCAATTCAGTATTACTCTTATAAGATTATTTCGATACCACAGCAGTGAGGAGAATGAGTTATAAAGGTGTATTTACAGTTAAGGCTCGGTGTGACAAAAAGATATCAGTATAATCTGTATTACAGTGAAGATCTTCAGTGTTATAATCATAGGTCAACTACAGTCTCATTATAATCAATCACATGATAAGTATGACACTGCAATTTGGAACTACCACAGTGAAAAATCTATCACTGTTTCGTGCTACCACAGTGAGAAAGGTCTCACTAGTTTGGTGCCATCACAACTTGATGAGAAGTATGCCATTTTATTTTGATGGCATCACATAGGGTCTCACAGAAATGTTCAACAGAAGTCAGAGACATGTACAGTGAATTATTTACAATTGAAGCACAAAATAAGATCAAAACAGTAATATGTATAGATAGTGAAATAGTACATTCGAGGATCTCGGAATAGCTACTTACATTGAGTTTGAAAGAATCCGAATTCTTTCCTATGAAGTTGACAGTGCAGGAACCAACTATTATTTTCATAGTGCCAAAATGTCCACTTGCGTTAAAAACTACATGCCATGTACATAAATATAAAACATGATGGATGATAAGGAAAAGGGGCTATCCTATATTCCATGGAACATCATATTCCATACTTAGAATGCACCCCAAGGTGTCAAAATTGCATGCCAAGTGGAAAATTTGCATTTCTTAGGTTAAAATATGTGTTACAACTTACAGCCTGACCTGATTTCACACAGCCTCCTGTAGATGTACCTATGGAAAAGTCATAAAATAAAGTGCTACAATACTTCTCCCTGTGCATCTTCCTACAGTTCCATAATTCTAATGTACAAATTCAAGTGAGTGTACTAAGTCTACCAAAACAGTTTCATTAATTTACCTGTCTCTTACTAAGTGCAAGTGGTCTTTAATAGCATGCATGTCCAGGGCTCACTAAAGATCCAAATTGTGATTTTCAAATTTCTGTGCAATTATTATAACATTATTTATATTTTTACATCGTTATAGTTTCACTTCCAATACAGGAAGCCACTACTGTGCAAAAATATTGTGAAACTACCAAATTTCACAACATGACAAATTAGGCTATGGTGCCTTCAGAATTTTATATGCCAGAACATAGAGCACATACCTCTATAGCTAGAATATATTATGGTATACAACCCTACACAATCAAATTCCCAAGAAAAATATCCAAGTGATAGTTATTAAGCATCAACCATGCAATTTGTTTGGTCTCTAGAAACACACGCAGCCTTCAAATAAATTGCATACCCTGTTCTCATTATAAATCACAATGCCAATTATTGAAGTCTATGGTTTGTTCAAGAAACCAAACACAAACAAAATATGAAGCTTTACATGGAATGAAAGGTCTTTGCAACCATGGCATTACCTCAACAACAAAACGATCCCAAATCTTGTCACTATGAGCTTCCATGACTCCCTTTAAAATCATAAACTCCAAGCCTCAAATGATGTCATCCATTTCAAGGAAGAGCCCCCACTCCTCACAAAGCATCTACAAAATTAGTGAAAACCAACAAAATATAGCATGACAAATTTAAACCATGTCTAAAAATAACAAAATTGAATTATTGAGTGCATATAAAAACCCTGTTAATCTAACAATTTAACTGACCTCTATAAGCGATTCTTGGGGCCGAATCATATTCTCCACTATAGGGCACCACTTTACAAGTTACCTTTTTAAAGAAATTCACCATCCTTATCGAGCACCTACATAGTTTCCAAAGAAATAAACAATTATACTTGAATGGCAAGTTTACAGTCATATTTTTTTTTTAACTGTTGGAAGAAGCAATTTATCAGCTGGAGAAAAACAATCACTGCACGGATGGACAATACATAAAGAAGCACAAGAAGATCTGAATTACAATTGTAAATCCCCAGTATATCAGAATGTCAATGTAATATTTTAAAGCACCAGTAAACACCAAGAATGGAGATGGAATACCAGTTAGTATTATCTCAAGGACTAGGAGGAAAACGCAGAATTATTAGCTTATACAGTCTCTTAAAGCTATAAAATTTAGGAAATAAAACAAGAAATATTAAGATGAAAGGTATATATTATCCTACAACACTGTTGGCAAATAAACTGAGATGTGAGAATGGCACTTACATTTTTGTAAATGTTCATCCTGGTTTTTGCTGACCTGCATGGAGGAAAATGTAGAATGATTAGCTTAACTATGCTTAAGCTAAGGAATCCTCCAATTGACCGTGCAGTAATATGCTCAGATTCTTTATGCTCCTTTTTTTTCGTCCCAATAATTGCACTCCTCTATCTCCATAGTTTGGTTTGCAACCCACAGCTGAATAGTTCGTTTTGAAACCAACAGTCGTAGAAGAAGGATAAAAAATGGTATGTGTCCAAGAAATTTGTATTTTTTAGGTTCTTTTAAATGAGTAATTTCTAGGGCTATGATCCAATAATAATATGGAAAATTCTCATTTCAATCTTAAAAAATATAAAAATTGCAGAAACTTCACACATATCAAATTTTTATGTGTTCAATTTTTTGTATGGACAAGATTAATGGTGCAATCCGAAAACAATAGTCACTGTCATTGGCAGAGACTAAAAAGATATCTACTAAATGGGCCTAAATTTTTTTATAGCTAAGAAACAAATTAATCACTCTTCATAACCAAATATCAATTTTGGAGTTCTCGAAACAAAATAGAAAATTCAATATTTTTTATTTCTTAAGGTTCAACCATATTCCTTCACAATATGAATGGACATAATCCATGTTGACGTCAACGTTGACATCGACATCAGCTATATATTCTTCACTTACACATTTTGTTTCTTGAAATTCCACAACATGTGACAAATCTGCATACTCGGGTTCATATGATGCATTATTTCTCAATCCTTTTGGAGGACATGTTAACACTACATATCAGTCAGTCTCAAATGGATCTTGTACATAGAATACTTGTTTAGATTGTGATGCTAGAATAAATGGACCATCTTGCCAATGATTTTGGCTTAATAATTTCTTCATATTCACCATTGCAAAACCCAAATCATCAGTTTTGATCTCTCTCTTATTGTATACATCAACAATGTGTACTCCATACAAAAATAGTCCATTGTAATTATTTCTTCTACCACTTCATAAAATGTTGTGGTTTGAAGTATAGGGTTTGCATATTTGGAACTTGACCTCGTCATTGTTTGAGCTTCCATACACACACAACTATTTTGGGTGGTTCTCTCATTCTCCATGTTTTTTGTATGGAATCTATAACCATTGGTTAGGTATCCCTTGTACTTATTCATGAATTTCCTGGGACCGCGCGCTAGCCATTTATGTGTATTAGACACATTTCCATCTCCCTCCACCTAAATATTTTTAGATTTTTAAATCTAGTTAGAATTCATACATTCAACCTCTAAAAAAAATATTTAATTTCCTGCATGATAATATTCCCATATAATGATTTTTAAGTACACTTATAATATAAATAATATACTTATCTGTTGTTTTAACCAACTAGTAAATTTATGGGTGTGGAGTTTCTGCAATAGAGCTTCATCTTTTTTCGTTTGGGTAATTGAGTTGGAAATCTCCATTTTGTGCATCCTAAATCAAAAATTATGGAAAATTGATATGGTGGTTAATGTGTTTTGATTAAATATGAATAAAAAAAATTTAAAGGTCAAATATGTTAAACCTTAAACAACCTTAAACAAACAAACAAAAAAATTGCAGGCCAAATATGTAACTTACTCTATCCATGGATCAACTTTGTTTGTGTCAAATAGAACCCACCTGTGGGCTTGTTCCCAACTAATGCCATCCAATTCTGAAGGAATTGGAGCAGATAATGGCTTTCCATCAAGGATAAGTTCTTCAACTTCCTCATCCCACGATTCATTTCGGCCATGTGTGGATCCAATAGCTTCCATACCTTCCAAGTATCCTCCACAAAACTTTATTGATTCCTCCACAGTATAGATTTCAGCAATGCATCCTTTAGGCTTATTTTTTTTCTTAACATAACTCTTATATACTTTCATGTTCCTACAAAATTAACAAACAAAAAAATTAAGTAATGTCAAAATATTTCAAAAAAAATATTTGTTGTGCTTGATAAAAAGTAAAGTTTCAGGTACCTCTCAAAGGGGTACATCCATCTATATGCAACTGGGTCACAATATCAAAGCTCACGTACCAAATGTACATTCAAATGCAACATTATATCAAATAATGAAGGAGTGAAGTACTTTTGAAGAAATCACAATGTCTCCAAAATATCATTTTCTAGCTTATCAAGACTCTACTGAAACTGATTTTGCACAGATTTGCCTATAAAAGTAACAAAGCTTGCAAAGTGTCTTTCGGACAAAAACTGGTAACACATGATGCAAAGCCACTGGGAGGATTTTTTTCATTGGAACATGGCAATCATATGCTTTCATACCATGGAATTTAAGCTCTTCCATAGATATATGATTTTTTGGATTAGAGTTGTAATCGTCTGGCACCTTTAACATGAAAAGAACATGACATAGGGTTGGTTTCTCTTTCTTTGAAAGAGTATGTGGTGCAGGTGGAAGGAATATTTTCTGTCCTTTAACTTTTGGCCATAGTGATTTCCTCAAGCCCATTTTTTGCAAGTCATCACGTGATTTTTTCCCATATTTGGACTTCCCTTTTATATCCAAAAGGGTTCCAAAAATGCTTTCACACACATTCTTCTCCACATGCATTACATCTAAATTGTGGCATATTAGAAGTTTCTGCATTCCAACACATCAAGAATATCAGAACAATATTTACTAGCAGTTGCCCCGGAAGGTGCAAAGAGAGGCTGATAGGAGTATTGTTTGTGAATTATTAATTTGAAGTAATTGTAGTTTTTGACATGATGGAAAATAAGAAAATTGTAGTTCGGTCATCAGAATTTAACTCATGAAACAGAAAGATGAAATTTTCTCCATTAATATAGATATATTACATGTTAACATATTTTCTGATTTAGAGGACCAATTTGATGGCCCGAAAGATGAAGAAATTTGCAGTGTATAGCACTATACTGTGAAAAACATCATTTTACGGGTCAACAGATGTAGATATTATACTGTGAATCTTGAGTGATCCTCCTATATATAATTATGAGCTAAAACATAAATAGGCAGACAATTTATATGACGTAATCTACCAAGCCTAAATTAGACAAAATAAGTGTGATGAAGATGAATCATTTATGGCTTATAAAAGGTCTATTTGCTATATCGGAACCTCCTCCAGTAAGGCAGACACCATATAGGACTGGTTATATGACACAGCTTCAGAATTGCAGTTAGGGGGGGAAATGGATGATGGAAGTCATGATGAAGCCCTTGATGAGATTGAAAACGGTGAACAAAACCATATTCTTGTTTTGAATGAAGAGAACATTGATGAAGCAGATGATAAAGATTACCCAGAGAGGTTGGTTGCCTTGATGAAGATAGAGGAGACATTGGTCACAGTATTTATGAATGTGGATCCATTCCAGCTCAAGAGATGAATTCTTCTTCCTCTAATCCAGTATATTTCATAAAGATTGACATCATAAATGATATGATTTTCACCCCAGAATGTTGGTTGAAATTGGGAAAAAACATGGAAAAATTATATAGGGTTCAACTTGAAGCTTTGGTTGATCAGTATGGTAGATATATAACATTCAAGTAAAAAAGAATCATCACCTAAAAGAAAAGTGGAAAGAAATCATTTGTGACAATTATACACATTCTAAGATAATTGTTCATGAAAAGTTTTAGCATCAGAGACCCAGAAACCCAAAAAACACAAGTAATTTGATTCTATAGCACTCGTCATAGAATTATTGTGAGAATGTAATCAAATGATGGAATGAAACCTTGGCAGCAAACATAGAAGATGTGATGTGATTATCTTCTGGGCATACCAAAAACCATTACAAACTTCAAAACTTTCATACCATTAGACACGAATTATACCATTTAATCATAAATATGATTCTACTTAAACATTTCTAAGATGATTATTATGGTACTTAATGTTTTCAATTTAGGAAAACAACCCCTGGAAAATCTAAAAGCAGAATTCATCAATCCAGTCAATTTGCAAGCATGCAGACATTTCGTGCAAAACTGAAACATAATTCTTCAATGACAACTGTAACCATCAAATGCATCCTAAACATTTAGTCCAGTGGACTCCAAATATCCCAGCAATACATAAAAGAGCATAACTTCAGGCAACCATCATGATAAAATTTTTGACATAAATTTAAACAAAATCAGTCATGACAACCACCAAGGATCTCTTATTTGCTAAAAAAAATAAAATTTTTAATCCATAATGTTGTTACTGAGGGTGTGTTTCCACTGTTTATTTTAAAAAATTAAATCTCAGAAACAAACCAAAAACAACAAGAACTGAAATCTAGAGACAAGCCTCTCCAACCTTGGTTTACTGAACAACCCATATTTTAGTCGAAATGGAGTTAAGGTATTTACATTCATTTTTTGTTGCTATAGATGATTACATGCAACACGAGAGCATTGGTCATAATTTAAAAAATATTTTTTTCCTATTATCCCCACAAAGATACCTTTCAATAGTCCCAACTTATGATTCTTACACAAATTAAATTCAGCGAAAGATGCTTTTATCTTAAATACATTGTTTTTGTTAAAAATAATTATACCTTAGCAACAAAGAGGAACTCACATGAGGAAAACCTACATCCCAAATGCCATAAAAAAGAGGCCTAAAATTTTCACTGCAATATACCCCAAATCCTTTTCAGATGTCATATATTCGACTGGTCACAATGAAGGGCCACATAATTTGCCTAAGCCCAAACCTTATGCAAAACTTGATGACTTTTATTTGAGATTATGCAGATGAAATTATTCATCTGTATGGGTCCTTGTATTTAACATATACAGTGAACTCGACACATTTGCAGAAAAGCACAAAAAATAGCAGCAAACACCCATCCTAACTCTGATAATCTTCATGACAGTGAGCAACAACCTGGGAATGTTTCTGCTGCTACTTAATTTGGTTTACTACTTGTGTCTGGACATCACACAATGCAGATGATGTCTGTGATTGCTATACACTGGAAATTTTTTGTGTTTGTTGAGAAGCTGCTAATAGTGGTTTTGATGGAGTTGAATGTGATAGTGACTGTTGCAGGACTAGGTTTTGAGGTTGTTGGAAAAGCTACTTGTAGTGGGTTGTTGCTGTGTTTGCTGAGGAGCTTCTAACTGTGGTTTTGAGGGAGTTGAGTGTGAAAGTGGCTGCTGCTGCAGAACTAGGTTTTGAGGTTTTTGGAAAAGCTACTTCTAGTTGACTATATCTTACATACACTCCTAATCGCTAAACCATGGAAGCATGGTTATTCTAGTAGAAAAAGTATTGGAATGCTCTTCCTTTGGTAATAGGAATACACCCCTTATCAAGTAAATGACTTTATAAATTTGAAGTTAAAAGAGAGATTTTTCATCCTAAAAAACTCATTAAGAAAAGAAGACCAAGTAGACTTTGATTCACAGGTAGATAAGCTCAGGGTGCAAAGGTAACTCAATTTATTTTAATGCCCATGAAATGACCATCGTTTGAGAGATCTACACAGCATGAGTGATGGATTCAATTGAAACATAAGTTAAAAAAAATCAGAAGGAGCAGGGCTAAAAGTTCATGATAAAACCACCATTGGCATGCCTTACCCAGAAGAGCAATTGGGATTGGAAAAATGTTTGCAAAAAGCCATGAACCTAAGCTCGTTACCCAAGTGTGAAAAAAGAAAATTTATTAGACACTTTCATTTTTTGGAACTTCTTATCTTAATGTATCCTAAGAGTGCTGCAATGCAAAACGTGGAAACCATAAATTAACTTACACTTGCAGGTGATTTATAGAAGAATAGAACCTGATAAATAGATTAATATTCTATCAACCTCACCAATAAACATGAAATTCCTATTAACACACAAAACATTTGATGGGTTCCCAAACCCGTAACTTTATATGAATGCTGAAATGTCCACTATTTTCAAGAGGGAAATATATTGCATACATAAAGAATACCTATTAATAACACAACTCGCTACAACTTCAACTGATAATATAGTTTGAGTTCATCTACCTCCATGCATGTGGAGCTGTTGCCAAATGGCAAGCTGGAAAACTTGCCAAGATGATGACCCAAGTTCAAAAGAAAGCTCACAGTTCTCTGTGTCGTGTTTTGACTAGGAGGTACTATCTGATTTTGTTCTGTGCTAAAGTGGTGCACATGATATCTTAACAGATGAAGCTAAGTACAAATACCATGTAACTTCCACCTAGTAGATTTTAGTGTGGCTTGTTTTGACCTAATGTGGAGGTGTTATGTGAGTTTGTGTTGTGCTAAAGTGGACTTGATGTGAATGATATCTTTGCATAATAGATGTTAATATGGATTTCTTTGCCTTAATGTGGATGTGCTATCTCAGTTTCTGCTTTGCTAGCCAAGAACAAGTACTAAGTGACTTCATATGACAGATGTTAATGATATCTTTGTGAATTAAGCCAAGTATAAGTCCTCAATAACTTCCACAAAGAGATACACCTCAACGTCGGCATGGTAGATCAACTATGCAAAAGATAGGGTTGTGGATGAAGCTGTGCAAAAGACGACAATACTACTTCATAGTAATCAGGGGGCAGAAAGTTAGCAACACAGGAGGATCGACGCACTTAGCCAGGAACCGTCTCCAGCTTTGGTGTTGAAGGCTTAACATTCCTTTGTGACAAATGCACGTCACAAAAAACTGCCTCAAATTCCCTGAAAAACCCAAGAAGAGCATAACATACGCTAAACTTCAAAACAAATGTGAGGGGTTGTCTTGTTTATCGAATTACACACCTCATAAAATCTGTTGGAGAATGCTACGAGATTCAAATTTTGGATTCACCCATTTTTTCATAACACTCAAAACAAAACAACACAAATACAAGTAAATCCAAAATTCCTTATGGTTACTAACCTTCATATGCTTTTTGTCCTCTTCTTGTCCTCTTCTAGGCATTGCTTACGAACTTCCTCATAAACATTTTCACTATTATTTATACCCATCTCTGGTTTGCAAATAAATCTTTTTATGCCCAAATCTGTTATATCCAAACATAATAAACAAATTCAAGAAAAACTGCAACACCTTTAACTAAGATGACTGTCCATCTGCAACTATACCATCAGTTCCGAAGGGATTAGCATGCAAACATATAAAACTATGGAGGAAATCCAGAATTAAACATATATGGTGTGGTTTTTCCTGATAAAAACGGTGGAGGCGATCAATAATTAAAGCACATGTAGCCGAACATCCATTGAGGACAGATGTCACCAACATAATTCAGGACAGATGTCACCAACACAATAAAAAGGTTGACGAACCCAAAAAAGAACTGATTCAAAAGAGTAGGCCTATTGGCCTAAATATGGACAAAAAGATAAATAGTCAATTCAACCAAGACAAATAATCACAATGAGGTCAACTAATCAAGTTGTGTCCAATAATTAGGCATGGTTTATCATGGGTCTACATACCTCCCAATATGGTAGATTGAATAGAATTGATTATTTATTCCACACCACAACATCATTTTTTTCACCTGTTTTACTGTTTCTTTTCCTTTTATTTTATTCAATCTTCCCCCATATTGCTTCCTTTCCCTTTGTTTCCTTAAAAATATCTGACACTTTTACAATTGGAGGGGAATAACGATGCTCCTCCTTCCCATTAAACGGTGCCTTCTGTGAGCCAAACTTATGATTTTGAGGAATAAATCTCCTATGTCCCATGTACACATATTTCCTGCTACAACTGAGGTACTCTAATTCTGTGTTCCTCCCACATATGGGACATGCATTATAGCCTTTTCTTGTGTAATCAGCCATATTCCTATAAGCAGTAAAATCATGGATCACCCACATAAGAATTGCCTTCATGTTAAATTATGTCTAAATATAAGCATCATATGTCCATACCCCTTGGTCCCATAATTCCTTTAGTTCATCTACCAAGGGTTCCAAATACACATCAATGTCATTTCCTAGTTGCTTAGGACCAGGTATTAACAATGTTAGCATAAATAAATTCCTTTTTGTGCACAACCATGGTGGAAGGTTGTATGTAACTAACACTACAGGCCAAACACTATATGTGTTGCTCAAGTCTCCAAAAGGATTAAATCCATCTACTGCCATTGCAAGTCATACATTGCAAGGTTCGCTAGAAAAACTAGGCCATTTGTCATCAATAGTTTTCCATGTTGGGCTATCAACAGGGTGGCGCATTTTACCATCATTGCTTGCATTCTCATGATGCCACCTCATTTTCTGTGACATATCTGTAGAGATATAATGGAAAAAGAAAATCATTTATATAAAGTATTATCATATAATAACATTATGAAAAATGGTAAAGATAATACAAGAAGGGGAAAACTTGAATAAATTTAAAGTGTTCAAGATCATACCTATACATTCTTTTTAGCCTTGGTGTTGTGGGAAATATCTTAACACCTTGGACATAACACCTTTTTGCACCTTTTGAGATTGAGCATCCACCTTCCATCGAGATTTTCCACATGTTGGGCATTGATATTTACATTCATAACTTCCTCGATATAAAATGCAATCATTTGGACATGCGTGTATCATATCATAGTTTAACCCCAATGATTTTCTCAACTTTTTTGCAGCATATGCAGAATCTGGAAATGTGTTATATTTAGGAAGCACCTTTTTTTTCAATTTTAACATTTGGTCAAAACTTGTATCAGACCATCCACTCTTCACTTTCAGATTGTAGAATTCTACAGTGGCTGACACTTTTGTGAAGTCAACACAACCTAGGTACAATGGCCTCTTGGCATCTTCAATAAGCTTCTTATATTCATTAACTTCATTTAGTACATTTTTTGATGCCAACCCCTCATTATCACAACTCTCATTGATGTTTTGATTAAGACATCGATTGAAGTCATTCACTATTTCAAGCATTTGATCACCGACAATTGTTGCATTATCATCATCAATTAGAGGATCACTATCGTTTCTAAACAATGTTTCATGCTCATCACCCTAATTATCATAATCATGTTCCACAACATGTTCATAATCCTTTAATAAGAAAATCAAAATTTATGTTAATAATTTTATGGTTTTTATGAAAATTAGAATCAATAGCATTTGGTCAACCTAGTCAAATAGGACCCTTGACTAATATGAAATGTCTTACCAGTTGAGATGAAATATGCTCGAGAACTTCATGTGGCTCATTTTCAGAATGTGCCTGTCCTTGCCAATAATAGATGGAATCTAAAGGAGACAAAGAAAAAAAATTGAAGCTTGCACATATAAAAATAAGTGATATCTTTATTGTAAAACATATAAGAGTGAAACTATATCAATTCAAAAAAATTTGAAGATACCTGATTGGGAATGGTCTTTCCATGGAAATCCCAAATGCTATATTGTTCGATTATACCATCAAAAATCAAGTGCTAGCGTACTTTATCAAATGTTTGTACTTTCACTATGCCACATTTATTACATGGACATTTTGTGGACATCTTATTCCTTGATTGCTCCTTGGAAAACTTTAAGAATTCCTCAACCCCATCTCTATATTCTTTTAGTGTTCTACACATAACCAATTTAAAATTCATATAAATTTAATTGAGAAAAAGTTACCACTTATACATTTTTGACATATCACGATGAATAATCAAATATACGAACTATACCTATTTTTCAATTTCATCCAATTTCTTTTGTACATTTGATAATATGTTCCAAGGTCCTTTGAAATTGCATCTGCAAAGAGCTATATAAGTTAGTTGATACTAAATATAGATAAAAAGTAAACTGAAGATAGATTAGTTAAGTAATTGTCAAGAAATTCAGTTACAATTGAAAAATAAGTATGTCTCTATACATTTGACTGAGTAATTTGATAATTAACTTGATGAAATATTAAATAATAATATATATAAACAATATCACAAGTAATTATCATGAAGAGAATTTTATTAGACTACAGCCCTACAAGATTCTCAACATGGTATCAGAGCTAAGGTGGCAGTCAAAGAAGGCCATATAAGTGGCACTTAAGGATTAGATCACAGTCAACAACAACTTAGATATCTTTCAGATAGAGAAATGTGATGGGCTCGATCTCTATTACAATCATCAAAGATTAAGGGACTTGGTGAAGGAACAATGAAGTATAAACTCTATATTAATCTCAGTAAACAATTCAGTAATCCAATTCGGTGATCAATTCAGAGATAAGGAAGAGAAACAGGAAGAGGCCGAGGACAATTAAGGATTTTTAGTTTGGGAATAAAAACTCGGACTTGACTTAACTATCATCTGAATAAGAATTTCGAATTTTCCTCTGAAATTTTGATGATTAATTACAGTGATATACCACAGGAAAAATAGAGATAGAAAGGCGGAGGAAATCAGAGATTAAAAATTTTCGTGGGCTAATTTTTTTTATTTTTTATTTTTATATTCTTCCTAGCTCAAATTAAGGACAGTCAAACAATGAACTTGAGCTTGGATTGGTGAAAGAATTAACCTGTGGCATATAACACTTGTGAACAATCATCATTAGGGAAATGTGGGGATATTAAGGCTTTCCCTGCAAGCACATTTATTAAAAGTATTGGATCTGTGATTAGTACTTCGTACTGTTAGCTGTAAAAGAAGACGAAATTCTGTAATTTTCCTTCTTGGAGCAAGACCCTTAGTCACTTGAAATAGAAATCCCAACCTCTATGGAAAAAAGCATATTCTGACCAGTAACAAAACTATGTGGTAAATATTTCAGGTTGCAATTTGGAGCAACCCTCTTGCATCTTGTTAGCCACCTTAAATTTTTGTCAAGCAAACAGGTGGATAAATATGTTTCTGAGTCTTCAAGAGATATATTTCCTCTGGAAATATATCATTCTTGAAGCCTCCATGTGTATTTTTCCTTTGGAAAGATCTTCATTGTTGTTTCCATAAAAAAAAAGCCTCACTGTTTTGTGAAAAAAAATGCTTCAAAAGGCCTATGTAATTGCCCATTTTCACTCATTTCTCTTCATTTTCATTAAGCCTCCTTTCCATATTTAGAACCTCCATATCCCTCTAAAAAACTCCAAAGTCCTTTTAAGCTTCTAAAAACCCCTTTTACAGGTTTAAAACACCCTTTTCCCCTTTATCGAAAATCAAGAAATCCTTTAAAAAACACTCATTTTGGCTTAAAAACACCTTTTTTCCATTAAGGCGTTAAGCCCCTTTCGGCTTAGCCCTAAGCCCCTTCTCCACATATAACTGGGCACCAGAACCAGACACTAAGCCCTGTGGCTCTAATCATAATCGGAGCTTTCACTATCACATTTTTCCTTTGTTTCTTGTATTTTTCTGATGCGATGACCATTTGTTCTATCGGCCTTCGCTGCAATATCCACCGTTGATTATCTGCAGATCCAATGGCTGATTTCCAATCGCAAAGTTTCAAGTGCCATCCTGAGTCCCCGCCGATCTGTGATCCCCAATCTAATCCCAACCATCCATCCATACAGATCTGATGGCTGAGACTCCATCACACTCCGCTCCTAAGCCCAACATCATCACTCCGGCGATTTATCTAGACCGTTGAACCCACAAGAACCAACGGCCTAGATTTAATCGCGCTCCACTCATGCACCCTCCATCATTTCCCCTCCGATCAAATCTCGACTGTTGATCCCTTTGATCCAAATCCTCAATACTACAAGTGAAAGGGAAAATGTAAAAACTACCATTAAAGCAACCCAACATATATCGACTATATCCATACGGATCATGTTCTCTAAAAAATAATGATTTCATCATCGAGATGATAAGGGAACTATTAACCATAGTGAAAATTTGAAATGGAAATGAATGGTCCACCTTTGCGGTCCACGCTAAATTGCAAAATCAAAACCTCGGAGTTTTTGCCCCTACCTTTTCTCCGATGCGATTAAATCTCCATCGTCCATTTCATAGATCCAACGGTCAGTATTTAATCCGCCGTTAGCTCTCCCCACTGTATCACCCACGCATCTTCCATATCACGCTCTCATCACCACCATCAAATCTCTCTACCTTTCATCCAATGGTTGAGAATGCATATCTGAGGTTTAATGTTCCAAATTTACGCGATGAAAGGGGTTTTGGGGGGGACATGTGTCAGGCAGTGACACATATCATGTTTTTTTGGAGAAGTTTCAAAACCACTTTGGAGCCACACGAAACCAGAAGTTTTCCTCTAAAACCGCTCTTCTCAGATATATTCCTACTTTAATCTCAACCATTCATGTGATCTAGATCAACGACTCATATAGTATCACGTTCCCATCCTTATTTCTTCATCAGAGCTTCCAAATGATTTCATCTAAATATCTTCGCCATTGATCTCTTCCAGTGATCTAACAATCCACATTCACTCTTCCTCCGCCCCCTGAGCCCACCACCAAAAGCCTCTGAATTCTTTCATTTTAACATTTTTCCTTTCTAATTCACCCAAACATTAAACTTTGTGGCTCAACACTAAAGGTATTTTATTCCACCTAATTCAGTATAAACCACTGCACCAGTAAATCCTGACCATTGATCATCATCCATAAGTCTAATCAGACAGTCTAAAACCCTCCTCACACCAAACCTTCATCAGCTCAGTTTTTCACCATTCTTCCATGATTTTTACTCGTTCCTTCGCCTGAATCCACCATTTCCATTGCTGCGACACCGATTCCTTGGCCCTCTGGAGCAAGACTCCTCCACTCCCATTGGATCTCTTAACATGTTGATTGTGTTTTTGCAGGGTTAGAGATGGTAAAATTCACTCTGTCTCACTATCAAAGACAGGGTAATACAGGGTTCATAATGCCATTTTTCAGAGCCGAAGATTGCAAGGAAGGTGCATGTGAAGGTTTGAACATGATTTTGAATAAAATATCAGGTTTTTAACTCTATTTCAAGCCCTCCAGCACCATTGAAACCTATGTATCCACAGACAAGACAAAAGAGAAGCGGAAAAGAGTATCAGTGACAGTTTAAAGGAATTAAAAGCTCATTATTGAAGATTAAATGCTTTAATCCAGTGTTTAAAGGACGAAGACACAGAATGAAGACCTTTTAAATGATCCAAAAGACCTAATAAGGCCTAAAAATGCATGAAACAAGCCATATTAGTGTTTCACATCAGCAGAATGTTCTTTCCCAAGAAAGTACAAGTTCCCATAGTGTTCTTTATTCTCCGTCGAGTTCCTGAGAATATTATCACCCTGACAGAAGTCCTAAGATCGCCAGAGCATTAGTTATAGAGTATGGAAGGCCTGAAAGTCATTTATCTGCCTTACTTGTCCCAGTGTACAAATAGAGTACCATCTGCCAGAGAGTACTTCAAGAACATACCTTTGGAGTTATTATCAGCCTGTCGAATACCACTTATTCATCCAAAGAGTACTGAAAGTCAATACTAGATATTAAAATAGAACGGGTCTCAATTACTCTTCTTCTTTTGTTTTAATGTTTCATTTAAAGTTCTCTCTACCTATACAACCACTCTTTCGACTATAAGAACTCTTCAGAAAGACGTTGTAAATGTTGGTTAACAGTGGATTGTAAGTTGTTTCATTGAGATAGAGTTCTATGTGTATCAGTTGTAAAATGGGATGGGAGATGATTTATGGTTGATATCAAGTTGTTGGAAAAAGATGTATGTGACTGGTGTTTCTCTTTAATATGAAAAGCATGTTCATTGGATCCTGATCTAAATCAGTGGTGAAGTGTTCTATATTTTATTTTTTTCCCCTCTATTATGCATCACATTTAATTTCTCTGATAAGAATCAGTATCTAGCTTAGGATATACTGATGTAAAGTACCCTAATGCTACCTGCTCTTCTTATCTTATATGTTTTCTGCTAATCGTGTATCTAAGAAAAAATTCAATATAATTTAACCAGTATAGTAGTCGGTTTTAACCCTACTTGCTGATGTATGAATTTAGAGTTTGTTTTTAGATGTTCTTTTCTAGTTTAAGCTGAAATAATTGGGATACTGGGAAGTTCAGAGTTGGTTCTGTCTCACTAGGGTCCTTTTCCAACAGTTTGCCTTTTCTAATATCCCTTAAGTCGAATTTCAAACCAGAGAAGGTTAAAAGTATTTCTCTAATCTTAGGCTTCACTTTTTGTCAAACCTTTAATGTTTTCTATTGTCTAAAGAGTTAGCCTCATAGAAGTTTGATCTGCTAGACAATTTAATCCTAGAAGATATTAGTGTAGGTAGAGAAGCTATGAGGCCAACTGTTTAATCTGGTCTCATGGAGGAATAAGGGTAGATTAAATTAGTTTTTTTTTCTACTTTCAAGAAGAAATGATGAAGAAAGTCTGCAAGTCTAAATGCACCTTGAAGAAAAAATGTTAGGATTGTAGGATGGGTAGCTAGATTGTTTGGGAGAATATTACTGTTGATCTAATGTTTTCATGAATTGTGGCAGCTGATTAAAGAAAGAAGAGATATGTCAAGTACCAGGCATCTGGCCTGCTTCCAAATATTATTTTCCGAGATTCTTGACACCTTCAAGAAGATGCCATCCCCATGTGGAGCCACTGTTAGCCACCTATAAATTTTTGTCAAGAAAAAAGGTGGCTAAATATGTTTCTGAGTATTCAAGAGATACATTTCCTCTGAAAACATATCATTCTTGAAGCCTCCATGTGCCTTTTGCCTTTGGAAATATCTTCACTGCTGTTTCCATAAAAAAAAAACCTCACTGTTTTGTGAAAAAGAATGCTTCAAAAGGCCTCTGTAATTGCCCATTTTCACTCATTTCTCTTCATTTTCATTAAGCATGATTTCCCTCTTTAGAACCTCCATATCCCTCTAAAAACCTCCAAAGTCCTTTTAAGCTTCTAAAAACCCCTTTTACAGGTTTAAAACACCCTTTTCCCCTCTACCAAAAGCCAAGAAATCCTTTGAAAAGCACTCATTTTGGCTTAAAAACACCTTTTTTCCATTGAGGTGTTAAGCCCCTTTCGGCTTAGCCCTAAGCCCCTTCTCTGCATATAACCAGGCACCAGAACCAGGCGCTAAGCCCCGTGGTGCTAATCGCAATCAAAGATTTCACTATCACATTTTTCCTTTGTTTCTTGTAATTTTCCAATGCGATGACCATTTGTTCTATCAGCCTCCGCTACAATCTCCACCGTTGATTATCTGTAGATCCAATAGTTGATCACCAATCACAAAGTTTCAAGTGCCATCTTAAGTCCCTACCGATCTGTGATCCTCGATCTAATCCCGACCGTCCATCCATACAGATCTGACGGCTGACACTCCATCGCACTGTGCTCCTGAGCCGAACATCATCGCTCTGTCGATTTAATTTGGACCGTTGAACCCACAAGAACCAACGGCCCAGATTTAATCGTGCTCCGCTCATGCACCCTCCATCATTTCCCTTCTGATAAAATGTCAATTTTTGATCTCCTATTTGATCCAACGGTCTTTGCTAAATCACAAAATCAAAACCTCGGAGTTTTGGCCCCTACCTTTTCTCCGATGCGATTAAATCTTCGCCGTCCATTTCATATATCCAACGGTCAGGATTTTATCCGCCGTTAGCTCTCCCCACCGTATCGCCCACGCATCTTCCATATCGCACTCTCATTACCACCATCAGATGTCTCCACCCTTCATCCAATGGCTAAGAATGCGTATTGCATGATTTTTGCGTCCGAGGTTTAATGTTCCAAATTTACGCGATGAAAGCGGTTTTGGGGGGGACACGTGTCAGGAAGCGACACATATCGCGTTTTTTTGGAGAAGTTTCAAAACCACTTTGGAGCCATGCGAAACCAGTAGTTTTCCTCTAAAACCGCTCTTCACAGATATATTCCTACTTTAATCTCAATCGTTCATGTGATCTAAATCAATGGCTCATATGGTATCGCATTCCCATCCTTATTTCTTCATCGGAGCTTCCAAATGATTTCGTCGGAAGATATCCACTGTTGATCTCTTCTAGTGATCCAATGGTCCACATTCACTCTTCCTCCGCCCCCTGGGTCCACCACCAAAAGCCTCTGATTTCGTTCATTTTAACCTTTTTCCTTTGTAATTCACCCAAACATTAAACTTTGTGGTTTAACACTAAAGGTCTTTACTTCCACCTAATTCAGTCTAAACCACTGCATCGGTAAATCCTGACCATTGATCATCATCCCTCAATATAATCAGATGATCTAAAACCCTCCTCACACCAAACCTTCATCAGCTCAGTTTTTCACCATTCCACCATGATTTTTACTCGTTCCTTCGCTTGCATCCACCATTTCCATTGTTGTGACACCGATTCCTCGGCCCTCTGGAGCAAGCCTCCTCCATTCCCATTGGATTTATTAACATGTTGATTGTGTTTTTGTAGGGTTACAGATGGTAAAATTCACTCTGTCTCACTATCATAGACAGGATAATACAGGGCGCATAATGCCATTTTTCAGAGCCGAAGATTGCAGGGAAGGTGCCTGTGAAGGTTTGAACGTGATTTTCAGTAAAAGAACAGGTTTTTTGCTCTGTTTCAAGCCCTCCAACACCATTGAAACCTGTGTATCCACAGACAAGACAAAAGAGAAGCGGCAAAGAGTATCAGTGACAGTTTAAAGGGATTAAAAGCTCATTATTGAAGATTAAATTCTTTAATCCAGTGTTTAAAGGACAAAGATACAAATTGAAGACCTTATAAATGATCTAGAAGGCCTAATAAGGCATTAAAACACATGAAACAATCCATATCAGTGTTTCACATCAGCAGAATGTTCTTTCCCAAGAAAGGACAAGTTCCCATAGTGTTCTTTATTCTCCATCGAGTTCCTGAGAAGATTATCACCCTGACAGAAGTCCTAAGATTTCCAGAGCATTAGTTACAGAGTATGGAAGGCCTGAAAGTCATTTATCTACCTTAATTGTCCCAGTTTACAAATAGAGTACCATCTACTAGAGAGTACTTCAAGAACATACCTTTGGAGTTATTATCAGCCTGTCGAAGACCACTTATTCATCCAAAGAGTATTGAAAGTCAATATTGGATATTAAAACAGAATGGGCCTCAAGTACTCTTCTTCTTCTGTTTTAATGTTTCATTTAAAGTTCTCTCTAACTCTACAGCCACTCTTTTAGCTATAAGAACTCTTCAAAAAGACGTCGTAAATGTTGGTTAACAGTGGATTGTAAGTTGTTTCATTGAGATAGAGTTTTGTGTGTATCAGTTGTAAAATGGGTTGGGAGATGATTTCTGGTTGATATCAAGCTGTTGGAAAATGATGTATGTGACTGGTGTTGCTCTTTAATATGACAAGCATGTTCAATGGATCCTGATCTAAATCAGTGGTGAAGTGTTCTATCTTTTATTGTTTTCCCTCTGTTATGCATCACATTTCATTTCTCTGATAAGAATCAGTAATCTAGCTTAGGATATACTGCTATAAAATACCCTAATGCTACCTTCTCTTCTTATCTTATATTTTTTCTGCTAATTGTGTATCTAAGAAAAAATTCAATATAATTTAACCAGCATAGTAGTCGGTTTTAACCCTTCTTGCTGATGTATGAATTTAGAGTTTGTTTTTTGATGTTCTTGTCTGGTTTAAGCTGAAAGAATTGGGATAATGGGAGGTTCAGAGTTGGTTCTGTCTCACTAGGGTCCTTTTCCAATAGTTTGGCTTTTCTAATATCCCTTAAGTCGAATGTCAAAGAAGAGAAGGTTAAAAGTATTTCTCTGATCTTAGGCTTCACTTTGTGTCAAACTTTTAATGTTTTCTATTGTCTCAAGAGTTAGCATCCTAGGAGTTTGATCATAGATGGTTAAGACATGCCTTTTCCCTATATTTGCTCCTAAGTGGTTACCTTGGAAGGTTTTCCTTGTTCTTCACCTTCATTTCCTTATCATTTCATCCCATTACTATCATCTTTAGAGATATTCTTATTTAGATGACTAGCCCATTTAAAAGCCTTGGATATTGAATTGCAAGTAAACCCTTTTATGACCCCATTGCCCAATGGACTTGAGCTTTCTTTGAATTATCTCCCCATTGCCAAAAATCCTTCTTATTCACCTCTTTACCTCATATTGAACCCTTCTTTCATGTTTCCCAACCAAATAACAAAACAAACAAAACAACAACCCTTGTGCCTTATAACTAGCCTAATACCCTAAATTGAACTTAAAAGATATATATTTCTTTAGTTTGATAGAGAGATCCCTCTATGGATCCATGAGGGCTAGATCCTGAGATCCCAAAGTGGTTTGATGTTGTCTTATCATTTGGTATTTCCAAATCTACCAAATCATAGGAACCCCAACACATCTTTTAAGCAAAGTTTTGAAAAAATTTTAAGCAGAGCTTGGAGTCCTTTTACAATAGTTTTGAGCATTCTCATTGATCAATACTTGAAGATACCTTGAAGGAAAAATTGAAGTACTATTGAAGGAAGAATTGAAAGAAATCTTGGAAGCAATTTGGAGTAGTATTAAAGACTTTTTTTGTAACCACTACTGAAGGCTACATTAGAAGCACCATCGAAGGCACTATTGGAATACTGAATTTTGTTGAAACAACAGTCATGTTTGGAGCATAGTTTGGTGCAGACTTCTTGGTGGAATTGATATACATATTAAAATAGATTTTAAGGCACCTTTGGAGAAACTTCATAGGAGTGTTAGTGGAAATCATAGTCATAGTCATGATTTCTGATTTCAAAAAGAAGGATTCTCAGTGATATGTATATACAGTGAAGCAGTATGTTAAAGGATATTGTAATAGCTGATCTACCAAAGATCTAAGGTATCTACAACTGATATAAGTATTCAATTTGAAGGGAAATTTAAGTCCCAAGCCTTGAAGACCTGAATTAATAGTCTAATCACAAGCTCCGGGAAAACCTATTTGACAAACTTTACTAATAGAAAGTAGTCATCAAAAACAAATATCATCATGGAAACATATTTCTAGGATGTGATATAGATGAAGTAGGCCAAGTGAATGAAGCTCTTCATTCCTAAGAAATTACTACATGATGACTCAAGGGAAAAAGGGTGTGAGGTATGTATATATATTTATATGCTAACATTGGATGTTGTAAAGTCATGTCATATGATTGCAGGTAATGAATTTCTGTATTTTGAAGTATGATATGTGGACGAGTATCTCTCAGTGCACGAACATATGAAATCAACATAATATGTCCTCATGGAATATGAGGTGGTTGTATATGAACTAGAAACTAGAAAGGGTGTAAGTCCCCAGGATTATGTAGAGAGGAAGAAGATCATGAAATGCAACCATGTCAAGAGGCAGTTATCATTCGGAAGCCAAGAAGATGTGACTAAGAGATCTCCTGGGATGATATGTAAAATCTGACAAAATTTTGGTAAAAGGTCCCTTCATAAAGCATATCATTAGGAGATGTGTCAATCTGTATGAAGGATGTCGATACCCACAGGAAGATGTCATGGTGAAAGATCATCACTAAGGTAAATTTTGTGCTAAAATTTCATATGTATATGTTTATTTGAATTAACTTGTGCAGGGCTGCTAATCATAACAAAAGATGCATGATCCTTGGAGATGATTCAAAGGAAAGTAGCATGGCATAACAGTGGACCAGATAAGGAAGTCTAATGAATCACTTTCTGATAGTTGACATGACTCAGGATGAAAGTGATGGATGATCTGTGCCCTATAAAGCTAAAAGGTTGGAGATTCCTCAATATCGAAATCCATGACATTGAGGACAGGAATTCTTCATGAGAAACTTGGTGTCTCACCATTGTTGTTGGAGGTCCCTAGTTAAGAGGGACTTTGAAATTATTCCATTTATGTGTTAGGTCGGCCTGGAATATAATATAGACTTAAATGTCTTAAAGAGCGTGTCACACACCCCCAAATATGCCTATATAATGGAGAGACTTGGATTTAATTAGACACACATTGTGTGGAGGAATTTCTTCTCTCTTGATAGCGATGGAGTTGCATTCTTGGTGCTGCATATTTATGGAGTGTTCCTTGTTTGGGTTTTTCTGGGGTTATGTGTGACATGCTTGGATAAATGACTTATTGGAGACATTTCTGGTAGAAGCATCCTTCTGATCATTGTAACACCACCATTCATTATCTATGTTTTGGCTTGTCTTCCATCGATATATTAATATGTTCTATCTCCTTCAGTATTGTGTGCCGTAATCTGAAATGGCATAGAACATGTTTAGATATTAACATGGTATCAGAGCTTTATGGGGAATACAATGCCCAATTTGTGTTGAATTGCAAATATTTGATCTATTAATCCATTGTGCAACATAATCACAAGTGAATAGCTCTTGAAGGAGAGACTAAGTCTCTGTCTTAGCCGCAGCAAATGAAGTTCAAGAACAGGGAGGCATAGATGATTGTTTTAGGGTCAATTTAGGAGGTTCAAGGCAGGAAATATGTCTCTATGGACTATTTTATGGGTGGTTTGTCCCTAAACAAGAGTGCCACAGGCCTGTGAGGCTTCACTGAAGCCTGCTGCAAAGATTAAGGAGGGTTGAGGACTGCTTAAGGGCTAGAAACAGCTCATACCTATAGCTAAGTGTCATGACCTTCAAGGAAGAGATAGACGCAGCTCTAAGGAGAATTTTTGGGCCAAAATTAAAGGGTGTTAGGGACTGTGGTTTGTGCCCTAACTAGTCCAGATTTGCAACGTGGAGCAGACCCTAAAACAGGGAGCTGAAGTATGCATTTTGGGTGCATCTTGATGTATTTTGGATCCTAGTTTACGGTCATATTTGCATCAGTTATCTAGCAGCATGTGGAAGCCAAGGAATAAGACTGCTCTATCACAAGAGGACAACCACTATATCTGAAGAAATGTCTGGGCATATTTAAGGGTTTAAATATCATTTGAAGGTCCTAAAGGATAATAGAAGGAAGTCGCCTTCTCTGAGCAGGCTTGGGCATGATTTGAAGTTTTGGTGCTAGGCCACAGGGCATAGCACATAACTGGGTCAAATTAGAGGGTTGTCAAAGAGTGGAAAACAACCTAAGGAGGCAGTATGACATTTAAGGAACCCCTCCTAGGTAAACCGCAACTTTAGAAGGGTTTTTTTGTTGATGGTGTGATGAAACTGGGGCTGCAATACGTGCCCTATCTAACACTGCAAACTGTATTACAGTAGTGTCTTGTGGAGGTGTGTTGGGTCCATGATTTGTGGGGCAGTGTTTGAATCATGTGCTTGTCATCTTTATGACGTGCGAAGGTGACAAGGTGACATAGACCTGTTGTCATAAAGGACCTTGTACAGTAGAAGGTGGACACACATGTAAACACATGATTAGATCATTAGTAAGTATTCTGATGAGGGCAGCAAGACTGGAGATATCTAAAATTAGTGCGTTGATTGAATGGCAACGTATGTTGCTATATTAGGGAGTAGTTGGCACAAAGGACAGTCCATGTTTTGATAAGGTATGTATCAAATACCTAATATGGATTGCACGCCTTTCTGTTGCAAAGAAGATATTATTATAGGCATGCAGAACAAATATGTAGATTGCACAAATTGTATGTCTTGCAATGCTCAAACCAGAAAATAGAACTTGTCATGCAAGCTTCAACTGTTCAGAAACTGTCTGGCAAGTTTTTCTAGTCAACAAGGCAACATATCAGAATTTCATAGAAGGCCTAATGGCCTGGGAGTTCTATGTACTCAGAACTGAATGATGCCCTAATTCCTACAACATAACTAAGGGACAATCAGCATAGGGGAGAAACTCTAGGGTGAAGGGAAGCCACATTGATAGAAATGATCGTTAGCAAGTGTTGAGAGGGTTGACATGAACTGTGGCTAAGCCCTAACCAGATTGCAGAATACAACAGGGTACCAACACATGAGAAGGTATGTTTTTGTGTTAAATTGTTGGTCCTAGTTTGGACAGTTGAAACATTTTAGTACAGCCTGCAAAAGCAAAAAAGGGAGGGCTAACGTGTTGGTTAGAAGCCCTAAACAGTGTAATGATTGGTGATAGGATTAAATTCATATGCAACCTGTGGGAGCCATGTGTTTGGGTTCTCTTGGGTGTTAAGAAACCCCAACTAGGAGTAGATCTTGCAAGGAAGTAATGGGTGTCCTAGGACAGGACTGTTAGAGAAGTCTCTTGGCAGCCACAAGGAGGATTTCCTAAGTGTGAGGGTGCCCTAGCCAGAGGTAGATGCTATAAAAAGTATTGATCACTTGTGGTCTGCTGGAGGGCAACGTGAGAGTGGGCCAAGTGTGAATGTGGATTGTGCATTTATGGTATGTTGGATTAAAGTGTGATAATACCCATGTTGGGGCCCGGTGTGCACCATCTTCATGGACCTCGGTGGTTGCTAGAGGTCAAGGGTCTGATCAACCAGGAGCAATTTTGTGTAGCCCTAGACTTGTGTGTGGAGGAATTCTACAACAAATGATGGGCATTCCTCCTAGCCTGTGTTCATTGTGGGATATAAACATCTTGCAGCAATAGGTGGTATCCCTTCATACCCTATTTTGGCCTTCATCGGTGCATCACAGGAAGACCATAGTGGTTTTAAGTCCCTAAGTAACTGAGGAGCGGCAGTGAGAAGATTGAGATTTGTTCACAAATCGAGTTGTGAACAATTCGATAGGAGTCTTGATGTGTTTTGCCCTTGATGGACTAAGGAAAAACTAGTGAGTAGATTGGAAACCAAGCTTTAGTGGTTATATGGACTTGGAGCATTGATAGAGTCAAGAGCTACAAATCGGGAGCCGAGGGACTGAGTTGGTATAGGGCATGACCGAGAAGAGTTGAGAGAGAATGCGATAGCAACATGGTCAGAGTATCTTGTTGAGGGCAGATTGGTTGTCGATGGACTGACACCAAACCCAGTTTTGTTTCTTGTATCAATGGGTGTATGAAGGCCATTATCCTTGGTACAGGAGCCCTAGACTATTGTATCATATGTTGATTAATATAATAAATTTGGGTTAAAAATTGTAAGAATTTTTCTATATTTTGTGCATTGGTATATTTACTGTTATTTATATTTTTTTGTGCAAAGTAGTATCATTGTGATTATTGGTTTGGTAGCGTGAAAGATTTTAAGACACTATCCTAGACCCAAGATCGTGGAAAAACATCATGGTATCAGATATTATCTGAGCTACTTTAAGGGATAGTGAATCAGAGTGTGCTTAGTGGAGCAACTCAAAGGGAGTTGTGGGTGTCTAGATCAAGGAGCAAAAGGTTCAGCTAAAGAAGAGTCTAGGTCGGCTTGATGTTAATAAACCATGTGACAACTTGTCAAGCCAATGTGGAAACCTAAATGAAGCCATTATATTGCGTATAAATAGAAGGTGAAGGAGGCTAAGATAACATCCAAGCGAAAAAATTTAGGAGTAAAACACCTTCTGATGTAAGCCACAACTTGAAGAAGAGAAGACTAGAGCCTAAAATGACTATTTCGAGGTTAGATTAGAAGATATAACAGGGCTGAGGAGTAGCTGCATAAATATGTTGATAATAGGGTTGTTTTGGTACCAAAAGGGGTGGCATATTTATTGTTTAATAGAGTCTCAGGCACTGTAGTTATTACAAGGATAACACATGTCTATATTAGGCTTGTTAGAGGGGTCGTAAGGAATAATTCCTACAACAAAAGTATGTGACAATAAGCGTATGGGAGCAGCTCTAAGGAGTTCCTGGTCTTGTTAAATGGAAAAAAAATATGATTGATTTTATAAAATCTTGTCAACCCTACCGCTGCCTTCTACATAATTCTGTATACAAGTTTAAATCTATTGAATTTTTAACAATAAAAATCATAGATATCAGGAAAATACCTTTCGAACTTATCAATACACACTCTCCCTCTCTGATTTCTCGAAGGTTGCAATTTTATCCCCATATGCTGGCAGCAGACCACATGTTTTCTGCTTCAAATTGCAGGGAAACCCCCAAATCTCAGAAGAATATCTCAATTAAAGCTGGAAAAAGAGCTAAACCAGATTCGATATAATAAAATAGCGTTCAAAATATAGTCGAATATAGATTGCAGCGAAGAATAGAAGGGTATGGCATCTGCGCCGAAATCATAAAGATTGTTAAAGATCACCGAAATCTATCCCGAACCTAGCCAAGGGAGAATAGCCACCTGAAATCAAATTTTAAGAAACCGCCCGAAATTAAATTTTAAGAGGTACCAAAATCTTATAAAGAAATTGCTATATTCGTTTTGATTTTCATAAAGTTCTAATTTTATTTAAGCAAAAGGAGATCATCTAGAATTTTTATTTGAGAAAAGGAGGTCATTTCACATCTAGGAATAAATTTTAATAGGTCCATTTAGAGTTTAGACTAGCGGCCAAATTAGATTTTAATAGGTAGTAAAAAATTATAAAGCAATTGCTATGGTGGCTTTGGTTTTCATTAAGTTTTATTTTTATTTCAAGAACATGAGTTCTTTTCAAATAAAATTTATATTTAATATTTAATGATGTTGAAGACCCATAAATTAATAATGTTAGTTTAATTAGAGCATCAATAAAAACTGTATTAGGGAATATATTTTTTACATGGGAGCTTGTGCGTGCTACTTGATCTAGGCTGGTGTTTAAAATTTTGACTCAACCCTCCACCACCATGGCCCCCCAGAGTTCGATCCTGGTAGGGAACCACCCCCTGCTGCTTCTCAAAATGATGCGCAGCCTCCTCATGACGAATCTGCAATCGCTTTTGTCTCTTTGGTTTCCTCAATGGGACCTCCGTGATCACACCCAACTGTGACAAAATTTGTGAAAAAACTCGATGGAATACCAGAAACCACTCTGCCTCCAACACTTCCACAAAGAGAAGCCCTCTAATGGGAGCTTTCTCATTTTCATTTACAACTCCTTATGTGAGAGAAAAATACAAGCTCCATCTCAACATGATGAAGTGTAGATACTGTGAGTAATTCAAAACGAGGCTTTGCAAATTATCCAATTGTCTACATTTGGTATACATGATAATAATGGCATTACCCACAAACACATATCCTTGTAACCAGTACCTAGTTCTATAAGAATCAATTAATGTTTCTAATATGCTCAGTTATAGATGAAGAATTCTCCTAGGAGGTCAATTTGCTGGTTTGGGGTGTTGTACTTTTAGTTGTTAAGGGGTTAGTAGTTAAGGTGTTTAGGGGTGAAGGGTTAGGGGTTAAGGGTCACAGGTTAAGAGGATAAGGATTTATGGCTTAGAAGGTTCATGGATTAATATAGGTTAGGGGTTAATGTCATAAGATTTAATGAATGAAGGAGTTTATGGGTTATGATTTATGAGTGCAGGGGTTAAGGGAATATGGATTGGGGGTTAATGGGATAGGGAATTTAGTGGTTATGGGTTAAGGTCTTATGTTTTGTGATAATTGGACTCCTAATCCCCTTATCACCATTATTTTGGGCTCCCCTATCAATTTCTCTCGCTGCCTTCCCTCTAAGTCCCTTAGGCCTTATGAAATTAGGTCCTAAGCCCCCTTCTCATTCTCTAATGCTAGGATTATAGATCTTTGTAAACCATTCTTGCACCTCTGACTTCTACACATACATGCTACCCTTGTGTCCCCTTGGCCTGTTCAACACACCATAAGATACCCCCCCCCCCCTAGAAACTTTTTGGTTATGTCATTCCACTTTTCCTAATGTTATGACCCCCCAAATTTGGTCTCAATGACCCTACAAGTACACCCTTGTGCCCCCTTGGCTAGGGGAGTTAACGTATTAGGGGTTATGGGTTGTGATAAGGGAGCCCCTAATCCACTTATCACAACTAAGAATAGCCTTATGAACACCATCAATATCTATTGTAGGTGTTGTGATGAAAGCACTAATGAATACAAAAGTTGTGGTCAATAGGACAGGGAAAAAGTATGCCAGAAACATAGTAGGAAATTTTGGAAAAAATGTTTTAAGTAACCGAGACTACGCTCCTACTCTTATCTCCTTAACGCTGCTATTCTTTAAACTCTTTAAACCCTCCCTATAATGGGAGGTTGCTCCTTTTCATTTGCAACTCCTTATGTGAGAGAACACTACAAGCTCCATCTCAACGTGCTGAAGTGTAAATATTGTGAGTAATTCAAATCGAGGCTTTGCAAATTATCCAATTGTCAACATTTGGTATACATGATAATAATGGCATTACCCACAAACACATATCCTTGTAACCAATACCTATTTCTCTAAGAGTCAAGTAATGTTTCTAATATACTCAATTAGAGATGAAGGATTCTCCTAGGAGGTCAATTTGTTGGTTTGCGGTGTTGTTTTTAGCCTTATATACTTAGTGGTTAAGGGATTCAAGTGTCAAGCATTAAGGGCCAAAGGGATTTAGGGTCAGAGGATTTAGCGGTTAAGGACTCAATATTTAGGATATTTAGGTGTTAGTGGTTAAGGGATTAGTAGTTAATTTGTTTAGGGGTTAAGGGTCACAGGTTAAGAGGATAAGGATTTATGGCTTAGGAGGTTGATGGATTAATATATGTTAGGGTTTAATGTCATAATATTTAAGGAATGAAGGGGTTTATGGGTTATGATTTATGAGTGCAAGGGTTAAGAGAATATGGATTGGGGGTTAAAGGGATAAGAATTTTAGTGGTTATGGGTTAAGGGCTTATGTTTTATGATAATTGGACTCCTAATCCCCTTATCACCACTATTTGGGGTTCCCCTATCAATTTCTCTCACTACCCTCCCTCTAGGTCCCTTAGGCCCTATGAAATTAGTTCCTAAGCCCCCTTCTCATTCTCTAATGCTAGGATTATAGATCTTAGTAAACCATTCTTGCACCTCTGAATTATACACATACATGCTACCCTTGTGTCCCCTTGGCCCGTTCAAGACACCATAAGATACCCCCCCCCCCCCACAAGAAACTTTTTGGTTATTTCATTACACTTTTCCTAATGTTATGACCCCCCAAATTTCGTCTCAATGCCCCTACAAGTACACCCTTGGGCCCCCTTGGCTAAGGGAGTAAACGTATTAGGGATTATGGGTTGTGATAAGGGAGCCCCTAATCCACTTATCACAACTAGAAATAGCATTATGAACACCATCAATATCTATTGTAGTTGTTTTTATGAAAGCAATAATGAATACAAAAGTTGTGTTCTATAGGACAGGGAAAAATTATGCCAGAATCATAGTAGGAAATTTTGGAAAAAAGGTTTTAAGTAACCGGGACTACGCTCCTGTTCTTATCTCCTTAACCCTGCTCTTCTTTAAACTCTTTAAACACTCCCGGTAACGGGAGCTTGCTCCTTTTCATTTACAACTCCTTATGTGAGAGAACACTACAAGCTCCATCTCAACGTGATGAAGTGTAGCTATTGTGAGTAATTCAAATTGAGGCTTTGAAAATTATCCAATTGTCTACATTTGGTATACATGATAATAATGGCATTACCTACAAACACATATCCTCATAACCAGTACCTAGTTCTCTAAGAATCAAGTAATGTTTCTAATATGTTGAATTAGAGATGAAGGATTCTCCTAGGAGGTCAATTTTCTGGTCTGGGGTGTTGTTTTCGGCCTTGGATACTTAGTTGTTAAGGGCTTCAAGGGTCAAGCGTTAAGGGCCAAAGGGATTTAGGGTCAGAGGATTTAGCAGTTAAGGACTAAATATTTAGGAGATTTAGGTGTTAGTGGTTAAGGGGTTAGTATTTAAGGTGTTTAGGGGTCAAGGGTCATAGGTTAAGAGGATAAGGATTTATGGCTTAGGAGGTTTATGGATTAATATAGATTAGGGGTTAATGTCATAATATTTAATGAATGAAAGGGTTTATGGGTTATGGTTTATGAGTGCAGGGGTTAAGGGAATATGGATTGGGGGTTAATGGGATAGGGAATTTAGTGGTTATGGGTTAAGGGCTTATGTTTTGTGATAATTGGACTCCTAGTCCCCTTATCACCATTATTTTGGGCTCCCCTATCAGTTTCTCTCACCGCCTTCCCTCTAGGTCCCCTAGGCCCTATGAAATTAGGTCCTAAGCCCCTTTCTCATTCTCTAATGCTAGGATTATAAATCTTATTAAACCATGCTTGCACCTCTTACTTCTACACATACATGCTACCCTTGTGTCCCCTTGGCCCGTTCAAGACACCATAAGCTACTCCCCCAAAAGAACTTTTTGGTTATGTCATTCCACTTTTACTAATGTTATGACCCCCCAAATTTGGTCTCAATGCCCCTACAAGTACACCCTTGGGCCCCCTTGGCTAAGGGAGTAAATGTATTAGGGGTTATGGGTTGTGATAAGGGAGCCCCTAATCCACTTATGACAAATAGAAATAGGCTTATGAACACCATAAATATCTATTGTACGTGATGTGATGAAAGCAATAATGAATACAAAAGTTGTGGTCAATAGGACAGGCAAAAAGTATGCCAGAAACATAGTAGGAAATTTTGGAAAAAAGGTTTTAAGTAATCGGGATTGTGCTCCTGCCCTTATCTCCTTAACCCTGCTCTTCTTTAAACTCTTTAAACCCTCCCTATAATGGGAGCTTGCTCCTTGTCATTTACAACTCCTTATGTGAGAGAACACTACAAGCTCCATCTCAACATGCTGAAGTGTAGATATTGTGAGTAATTCAAATCAAGGCTTTGCAAATAATCCAATTGTCTACATTTGGTATAAATGATAATAATGGCACTACCCACAAACACATATCCTCGTAACCAGTACCTAGTTCTCTAAGAATCAAGTAATGTTTCTAATATGCTCAATTAGAGATGAAGGATTCTCCTAAGAGGTCAATTTGCTGGTTTGGGGTGTTGTTTTCGGCCTTGGATACTTAGTGGTTAAGGGCTTCAAGGGTGAAGCGTTAAGGGCCAAAGGGATTTAGGGTCAAAGGATTTAGCGGTTAAGGACTCAATATTTAGGATATTTAGGTGTTAGTGGTTAAGTGGTTAGTAGTTAAGGTGTTTAGGGGTTAAGGGTCACAGGTTAAGAGGAAAAGGATTTATGGCTTAGGAGGTTCATGGATTATTATAGGTTAGGGGTTAATGTCATAATATTCAATGAATGAAGGGGTTTATGTGTTATGATATATGAGTGTAGGGGTTAAGGGAATATGGATTGGGGGTTAAGGGGATAGGGAATTTAGTGGTTATGGGTTAAGGGCTTATGTTTTGTGATAATTGGACTTCTAATCCCCTTATCACCACTATTTTGGGTTCCCCTATCAATTTCTCTGATTGCCTTCCCTCTAGTTCCCATAGGCCCTATGAAATTAGTTCCTAAGATAGGATTATAAATCTTAGTAAACCATGCTTTCACCTCTGAATTCTACAAATACATGCTACCCTTGTGTCCCCTTGGCCCATTCAAGACACCATAAGATACCCCCTCCCCCCCCCCCCCCAAGAAACTTTTTGGTTATGTCATTCCACTTTTCCTAATGTTATGACCCCCCAAATTTATTCTCAATGCCCCTACAAGTACACCCTTGTGCCCCCTTCGCTAAGGGAGTAAACGTATTAGGGGTTATGGGTTGTGATAAGAGAGCCCCTAATCCACTTATCACAACTATAAATAGGCTTATGAACACCATAAATATCTATTGTAGGTGTTGTGATGAAAGAAATAATGAATACAAAATTTGTTGTCAATAGGACAAGGAAAAAGTATGCTAGAAACATAGTAGGAAATTTTGGAAAAAAGGTTTTAAGTAACCGGGACTGCGCTCCCGCTCTTATCTCCTTAACCCTACTCTTCTTTAAACTCTTTAAACCCCCCTTGTAATGGGAGATTTCTTCTTTTCATTTACAAATCCTTATGTGAGATAACACTACAAGCTCTTTCTCAATGTGATGAAGTGTAGATATTGTGAGTAATTCAAATCGAGGCTTTGAAAATTATCCAATTGTCTACATTTGGTATACATGATAATAATGGAATTACCCACAAACACATATCCTTGTAACCAGTACCTAGTTCTTTAAGAATCAATTAATGTTTCTAATATGCTCAATTAGAGATGAAGGATTCTCCTAGGAGGTCAATTTTTTGGTTTGGGGTGTGGTTTTCAGCCTTGGATACTTAGTGGTTAAGGGCTTCAGGGGTGAAGCGATAAGGGCCAAAGGGATTTAGGGTCAGAGGATTTAGCAGTTAAGGATTCAATATTTAGGAGATTTAGGTGTTAGTGGTTAAGGGGTTAGTATTCAAGGTGTTTAGGGGTTAAGGGTCACAGGTTAAGAGGATAAGGATTTATAGCTTAGGAGGTTCATGGATTAATATAGGTTAGGGGTTAATGTCATAAGATTTAATGAATGAAGGGGTTTATGGGTTATGATTTATGAGTGCAGGGGTTAAGGGAATATGGATTTGGGGTTAAGGGGATAGGGAATTTATTTGCTATGGGTTAAGGGCTTATGTTTTGTGATAATTGGACTCCTAATCCCCTTATCACCACTATTTGGGGTTCCCCTATCAATTACTCTCACTGCCTTCCCTCTAGGTCCCCTGGGCCCTATGAAATTAGGTCCTAATCCCCTTTCTCATTCTCTAATGCTAGGATTATAGATCTTAGTAAACCATGCTTGCACCTCTGACTTCTACACATACATGCTACCCTTGTGTCCCATTGGCCCATTCAAGACACCATAAGATACCCCCTCCCCCCAAAGAAAATTTTTGGTTATGTCATTCCACTTTTCATAATGTTATGACCCCCCAAATTTGGTCTCAATGCCCCTACAAGTACACCCTTGGGCCCCCTTTTCTAAGGGAGTAAACGTATTAGGGGTTATGGGTTGTGATAAGGGAGCCCCTAATCCACTTATCACAACTATAAATAGCCTTATGAACACCATCAATATCTATTGTAGGTGTTGTGATGAAATAAATAATGAATACAAAAGTTGTGGTCAATAGGACAGGGAAAAAGTATGCCTGAGACATAGTAGGAAATTTTGGAAAATGGGTTTTAAGTAACCGGGACTGCGCTCCTGCTCTTATCTCCTTAACCCTGCTCTTCTTTAAAATCTTTAAACCCTCCCTATAATGGGAGATTTCTAATTTTCATTTACAACTCCTTATGTGAGAGAACACTACAAGCTCCATCTCAACGTGATGAAGTGTAAATATTGTGAGTAATTCAAATCGAGGCTTTGCAAATTATTCAATTGTCTACATTTGATATACATGATAATAATGGCATTACCCACAAACACTTATCCTCATAACCAGTACCTAGTTCTCTAAGAATCAATTAATGTTTCTAATATGCTCAATTAGAGATGAAGAATTCTCCTATGAGGTCAATTTGCTGGTTTGGGGTGTTGTTTTCAGCCTTGGATACTTAGTGGTTAAGAGCTTCAAGGGTGAGGCATTAAGGGCCAAAAGGATTTAGGGTCAGAGGATTTAGCAGTTAAGGTCTCAATATTTAGGAGATTTAGGTGTTAGTGGTTAAGGGGTTAGTAGTTAAGGTGTTTAGGGGTTAAGGGTCACAGGTTAAGAGGATAAGGATTTATAGATTAGGAGGTTCATGGATTAATATAGGTTAGGGGTTAATGTCATAAGATTTAATGAATTAAGGGGTTTATGGGTTATGATTTATGAGTGCAGGGGTTAATGGAATATGGATTCAGGGTTAAGGGGATAGGGAATTTAGTAATTATGGGTTAAGGGCTTACTTTTTATGATAATTGGACTCCTAATCCCTTATCACCACTACTTGGGGTTCCCCTATCAATTGCTCTCACTGCCTTCCCTCTAGGTCCCTAGGCCCTATAAAATTAGGTCCTAAGACCCCTTCTCATTCTCTAATGCTAGGATTATAGGTCTTGGTAAACCATGCTTGCACCTATGACTTCTACACATACATGCTACCCTTTTGTCCCCTTGGCCCATTCAATACACCATAAGATACCCCCCCCCCCCCCCCCCCCGAGAAATTTTTTGGTTATATCATTCCACTTTTCCTAATGTTCTGACCCCCACATTTTGTCTCAATGCCCCTACAAGTACAACCTTGGTCTCCCTTGGCTCAGGGATTAAACACATTAGGGGTAATGGGTTGTGATAAGGGATCACCTAATCCACTTATCACAACTAGAAATAGGATTATGAACACCATCAATATCTATTGTAAGTGTTGCGATGAAAGCGAATACCATCAATATTTTTTTTAAGAAAAAGGATTTAAAAATTTCAGAAATCGAAGTGGCTGGTATAATTTGGTATTTAGCAATGTCACGTTCCTTTACCTCTAAAATAGGTGTGCAATCAACATTTTGTGGTTGTCTATGTGTAATTCTAGATGTTTTTTCTGTCAACAATTCTTGTTTATGTGATCCTGAGAAGCATTTACACAGCCTAGCTAGCGGGATCCATCAAAAATTCATTTTTATGTGTTATAGTCATGATAGGTTAAGTAAAAGTTACGACATCACATTAATATCTAAGTGTTAACTCACCATCCCATGTGTAATTATATCATGTCAATAGGACACGTTACTATCAATGTCTAGCTATTGAAATCTTAGGATATTCTTATACTAATGTTGCTACTAACCTGAGGTCAACATATCAATGCCCAAAACACTTGTGAAGTCTAAATGCCAAAGGTCTATCTTACACTGTGGTCTATGTGTAATTTCAATGTCAATGGAGGTTGAATGTATCAATGTAAAGACAAATACATCGTGGCAATATGTCAATGTATCAAACTTCATCAAATATGATATCTCAGTCAATTATACTCAAATTTCAAGGTCATATTAGTCTAGGGTAGATAGGTTCACTGTCCATGTGTACTAATGTCCACAAATTTGATGCACAAATCAATATTTCAGGGTCACATAAGGTAAGTGTTATGGAACTATTTTTTGGTTCATAATTGCAATGAGAGGTTTGTCAACAATATGTACAAAATATAATTCAAAGTCAGTGATTTGGTTGCTACCTTTGGTTCTTGAATGTATTCAACCTATGCACAATGAGATTGGAGCGAGAATTACTATCATATGTTGACAACTATAGGATAACTATGTTTTTTCACTGTAATGTGTATCATTGTGTCAATTCAGCGCATACATGACGTATGTTGTCAAATGGAAAGGACTCTAACCGTTGACAAGGTAAATTCATATAGGGTTTTATTATGACAAGAACAACACCTAATATTTATATGAAACAAAGTCATTTCACAACACCAAGTTAGCGACTATTTAAAACTTATGTTCACACCTTTCTCTTGGTTTATTTTAGTTCTATTGATGCCAACTCTTAGCTTAATTACTTGACCTTAAAACTATAACAACTATGTAATCTAACAAAACCTTTGTCAAAGTCTTGTCAATATATAGTTCTAGAATCACCTTTGAAAAATATGCCCCCATTTTAGTCTAGGCTAATGGTGTAATTACCTTAGTGATCCATTAGTTGATTGATATCCCTATTAATGTGATTAATGATAGTGATACTACATATGAAGAGAAACATAATTGACATCACAACAAAAGACAACTTTGACTTTCACAATCAAAGCCAACTCCTTAAATCTACTCAAATCCTGAGATCTAAAAGGGGAAGAATCCTCTTGAAAAGTACTTTCACATCAAATTTTAAGGTAATTGCGATGTAAATAGGGCTTCTATGATTATCAAAAGTGCATGAAGAGAAATAAATCATGTTACTCTATGCTCTCATTGTGTTATTCTTAGTATATTTAAGTTGACAATAAATATTTCATCCATTTCTTTGTTCTTAGCATGAATCTCTTCTTAACATTCATGCTAGATTTTTTATATAGGATGAGTAATGGAAATGGGTTTAAAAGCTAATTTCTCTAAACATGAAATATATATTGCACAATATGCCAATAGAAAAGCACCATTAATAAGGAATTTTTTCTATTTTCCAAATTTGCTTCTAAAATATAATTACTAAAAGTATTTCTCACATGTTATAGCATTTCCAGAACCTAACATGGCACACAATCAAATTTCTGCCTCTCTTTTATGCTGCTTACTATGCTACTTAAATTAATATAAAATGTGATTAGCACAAATAATATACAATCAGCACAAGACTACTTAAGGCTAAGAGAAAAGCCTTTAGGTTTGAGTGTGCCTTAAGTGCATAACCTACTAAAGACTATTTTTAAATCTAAACAACAAACTCATCCAACTAATAAGTTCTCTAAACAAAAGCATCCCAAAAAGTTCACCAGCTACCTTGGTAAACCTGTTGATAATTGTGCATGCACCCAGAATGGCCAGCAAAACCAACAAGAATGCAGTCCACACACATACCCTGTGTATAATCAGCAGAGTACTTGTAGTTATTTAATGTGAATGCACACTTATTTTCATAAATCTCTATTGCTCTTAATAAAAAAACTATAGAAATACATCGTACTGCAGGTATTAAACATCATACTATTTCAATTTAGAATGAATTTGTAACTTGTTGACACAAGGTGATCAAATTTGAAGTGCATACCACCCTGTCCAAGCCAGAAACAACTTTGGGCCTAAGTCTTCTCTCTATTTGGCAAAGTTGTACATGAATGTATACATAAGAACAATAGGTTCAGCTACCCCAAGAATTAACAAAGACTGACCTCCAAAAATAGAATGAATGATGCCACATATTGCAGTGGATGACAGTGTTTCAACTGCGGTCAGGATTCCATCTACAGTGCATTTTGATACTCAGTTTTTAATAGCATTTATCAGTAAAGCCTCAAGAAAGAAAAAAATGCAACTTTTATTAATCCTATTTCTATTTTTTTCCCATATTTTCTGTGAAATTATTGACCAATTCAATGGAAGATTCATCTAAATAACTAAAGTGATTAGCAAATTTAAAGAATGAATTTTTTCAAGGGATGAATTTTAATATGCATGCAATGAATGCTTGTTAGTCAATACTATTACATGAAAATTATTTCTTTCATATATTATTAGTTATGCCACAAAGACAACTTGAATCGTATTAGACTTCCTATGGAGGAATTCAACTCTAGATGTAGCAATATGGAGTGCACATATGGTAGATTTCAATGAGGTCTATTACTTTCATAGACGATCAATAATCTTCAAATCCCTTTCCCACAAAAAACTTGCATCTTGTTGCGATATAGATATAGTGGAATGAAGTTTGCATCTGTCAAATTGTAGATCAGACCAAGGCCCCTAATTGATATATGGACCTTGAATGTACATGAAGCTGCAAAAGCCTTTCCAATAGCCTCCTAGTAATTTAGAACAAATTTATTTTTCTAAGATATATCTCGAGTCCTTCAGTGGAGTTTATCTCTAATTCCAAAAATTCCTCAAATGTGCTACCTTTTTTCTTAGAATCATTTTTGTTAGGGTCTCGTGATTTTGCTGATTGGAAAGCCAAGTGACAGGGTAACATCAAACCAATCTTTGGAGCCCAAGGACCTAGCCTTCTTGGACTCAGAGAGGGCTCTATCTATTTCTGTAAGGGATAGCTATGTGTTTGCTTCTTGTGTTTTTGATTTTAGGCTAGTTATGTAGTAAGTTTTTGGTTTTGTTTTTAGGTTTGTGAGGGATGAACTGATCAAAGACTAAGATAGATAAGAATATGTCAGATCAACTGGGCTATGTGGTCGAAAAGGTCAAGAAAGCTTTTAGATGGTGATACAAGGTTGTTGAAGGGCCAATTTGAGCGAGGTAAAATGAATATTTGGGTAAAATAGAGTGGGATGGACACTAAATTTGTGAAGAACAAACGATTTCAAACATGAATAGTTTTAATAGCTGACATAAACATGGTAAGGCTAGCCATTAATCATGAGAAATGTAACCATAAACTGATCAATGCATAGAAATAAACATTCAAGCAATACATAGAGATATATAACTCTCTAACTTTAGGAAATTTCTATCAGACTTTGGGGAAATACATTTAAGACAAACAGAAAAATAAAATCACTTTGAGGAAATGCCTAAGCATATTATTTCAAGCTATTGGGCACTTTGAAGCAGGATTGCATAGTTTTAGGCAAAGGACAAGATCAGTACAAGACCTCCTTGATTCAACAAATGACAATCAAACAATCAAAGAGAGGTTTCAGAGGTGGAGCTATGAATAGCCATGAGTAAGAAGGGCATACCGTGAATCATACTTAGCATGCATAAAACCATAAATGAAACAAGCAAACAATTTCTTCAGTTATCAAAGAGCAATCAAGGATTCTTTGATATAACTAAGAAGGAAGAAAACATAGAAGCTATAAAGAAACAGGAAATTTGAGGTGCCTCCAAGGGCATGTCTCAAATCTATTCTCTACTATATTATAGCAAGCAAGAACATGGAATTATGAATGAAAACTAAGAAGCATAATAGAGAGGGACACTATACCATTTTACCAAGTCAAGGAATCCAACAGCGGACCTCCTTCATCATCCAAAAACATTCAAGAAACTATCCAATGCATGAGACAAGTGTTTCTTCCAAGCTTGTATAACCATATATTGCTTCTATTCATCAAGTTTAGCCTTGTTTACAATGAATTCTCATGGAATATATAGGCTAAGATGAGGGAAAACCTCCTAGTGCAACTTGCAATCTCATTGGCCCATCAAAAATATCTGATTTTGTCCTTGAGGCTTTGCAAAGCCTAAGGCACAAAATATCTAATAAAATATCTCAAAAATGCTAAAAAAACAAAAAAACATATTGACTTTTCATAACTAATCATGCCCAAAAATAGCTAAATGCACATGAGGAAAAGTCACTTTAGAAAAGTACATTTTTCACAAAAATACTTAAGAAATATATCAGCGGAAAGTCCTCTGTCTTGCTGGCAACCTTTGGAGGCCTTCCCGAAGTTGAAATGAGGCCCGTGACAGCTCTTTGGAAAGCTCTGAATGTCTATTTTCTGAAAATTCTTATTTTTCTCCAAAATAATAATTTAAAGTCTATAAAAAGATAACCTGTGTGTAAAAACCCAAAAAATAGACTTTGCTGATAAACGAGGCAGAGTGTGGAAAAAGTGAGTGTTTTTCGCCATTTTGGGGGAGAAAATCATCTTCAATTGATTTGAAAATTGCTGAGTATATGCCCTTGAAATTATGGCATCCAATGATACCATTTTCATCCTTTTATGATGCCCCAAACAGAAATGGCGATGCCCATGATTTTTAGCCAAAAACCCCAAAAATGACAAAAAACCAAAACTTGTTGAATTTGACCCAAATTTGGCGAGCATGACCCTCAAGGGTTTTCAGAAACATTCTGAGAATTTGAGGCCAAAATTTGGAGCTTTGAGGTGTCTTTCTTCATTTTTGGTGCCAGGCACCTCCTTTGAGCTTCCTTGAGTTTTTCCTGTGTGGCCTTCAATTTCTGCCGGGCGAACTGATTGAGCTTCTTATAGTGCCTGATCATCCTCCTTTGAAGGTCCAAATACCTATTCGCCTTCTCCAACTTATTTTCCAAGTGATAATTCACCCTCTCGAGCCATGCTTCTATATTTTTCTCTATCTCTTGGGTGAACAAAGTAGTGAGAGGAATATATTGGAGAAGGGCAACTTCTTCCTCCTTTTGTTTCTCAAGGGTTCTTCTGAGTCCCATGGTTCTTGGCCTCTTTCTCCTTTCCCTTGCTTTGGGTGGCCTTCTTGTTCTTCCTCCTCTTGGGTAATTTGGCAATGGGTTGCTTGGGAAACTTCCCCTTGCTTCAGAGGGCCCTAGTGACATTTGGAGTTATAGTTTGAGGCACCCTTTTCCTTGATGTCTGAGGCTTGGCCACTTTTGGAGAAGGAAGCATGGCCCCTTTCCTAGGAGAGGCAGCTAGCACATGCTCTATTGGCTCTTTTCCCTTGTTACTTCCCTCATCATCCTTGCCACTGTTTTGAGTTTCTTCATGAATGCTTTGACTGTCTTCTTGCATGTCTTTTTGAGGGATGCCCTTTTTACTCTTGTCCTCACTTTCTTTAGGACTTTGAGGCTCTGTCTCTTCAATGTTTTTGGCTTCATATTCATCTTTTTTGCTACTGGGAGGGCTACCAATATCCTCATAAAAATTTTCAATTTCCTCATCATTTCCCTCCTCACTGTTTTGCTCTTTTTCATGGCGCTGCTCTTCATCACTGTGCTACATATTATCACTATGATGCTCTTCACTTTGCTGCCTTTCCTCACTGTGCTCTTCTTCACCTTGTTGCCCTTCCTCACTTTGATCTTTTTCACTTTGCTGCCCTTCCTCGCTGTGATCTTTTTCACTTTGTTGCCCTTCCTCACTGTGATCGTTTTCACTTTGCTGCCCTTCTTCATCATGCTCTTCTTCCCCTTGCTGCCCTGCCTCACTGTGATATTTTTCACTTTGTTGCTGCTCTTCTTCATCATGTTGTTCCTCCTCTTCATCATGTTGCTTCTATTCATCTTCATGCTCTTCTTCCTCATCATGCTCTTTTTCTTGTTCAATCATGGGAAATTTGAGCTTCTTGGGAATGGGCCTACTTGAAGAAGGTGAAGGATGGTGAGTGGAAGGTGAAGGAGATGTATGGAATGAACGAACAGTGGCAAAATACGGATGTGCAATGAAATTCTCCTAAGAGATTACCTTCTTCTCAAGCTAATGAAGAATGACAACCTTGATGAGGGAATGATGGAAAAGGCAAGCTGACTGCTGAGAAGGAGGTCTTTTCTGAATAGTGGAGGCCATTTTTTCAATACTTACATGGAGGAATAAGTGGAGATTTAACAATTGAACTTTTGTGAAATGCATGAGCAACCGGACATGGTAAGCATAGAACCGGGAGAACCTTCCCTCGCAAGTGAAGTATTTCATGATTATCTTCATGAGGGGAGCATAACTAGTTAACATATATGAGAAAGGAAAGATGGATGGAAATGTATTTCTATGCTCGCGCTTCAAAAAGGGTTTGTATTTTTCTGAGTGTAGGTGGCTCTGTTTAAACCACTTCTCTCCGACATAAGGGATTTTGGTGGCCTTGGAAATGGATCTAGGAGAAAACTTGAAATCCAAGCCTGCCATATGAAAGTGTTTCCCTTGAAATCTCAAAACACAAAGATGTGTCAAGGGGAGATAGCTTTTCACCTCCTGCACCCTTTGACAAAACTCTAGACATCCAACCTCGTGAAAGTTAAACATGACTGATGGATGAGCATTTAGCTCTTTAGTTGAAACAGGTTCAAACCTCTTGTGAAGGCCACTTCTACTGTCTTGTATAGGAGGCATTTTTTTTTCGATACTCTTTGCAAAAACAAGCTGTCTCAAATGGTCCTTGAAATGGTTTTCAAAAACACACCCTGTCCTCCTTATAAATCACTATTTTATCCTCTTTTGATGCCAATCAACAAGTGCTTTGTCAAATAAAAACAAAAATTCAATTTATCACTATGTTTGGGCAAAGGTCTTGAAAACAGGTGTTTGTGGTTTCTTGTTTGAACAAATAACTCTTGTGTTTTGACAAAAACAAACACCCTTCCCCCAAACAAAGTTATTTTGTTTATTCACTGCTCTTCACAAAGGTAGAAAAAACACCCACAGCTGATTTGAAAAGCCTTTCACACACTCTGTTTTTGGAACTCTGGTGACTGCACAGAGTTTGTTGTCTCATAACATAAAAAGGAAGTTTTTATATCTACCAAGCATTCATCTTTTTGCCACAGTATAGATGATCACCTAAAAAAATTTTGTGGTCTCTACACCTTTGTTTATCTGTCTAGAAGCTGTGGGCTATTTTTGGATTTTTAATAACCCAAGAAGAGCTTTCAAATTTGGTCTAACACACCTCCTTTTTCAGTCACTATTTTATCCTTTGAATTTTTGATAAAATCTGCTCCTTGTAGCAACTGTGGGTTATCACCGTGTTTGAAGGCAGCTATGGCTCTCTAAAACTGATTAAACACACCCTTGCCTATCATAGTGTGGATGTTTGACACCCACAGACAACAAGAACCTTTGATTTTTGACCAAAAGATCCCACCTTAAAATCATTGTTTCTTCCTTGGAGAAAAATGCAACAATACCCCTTTAGAATTTCAAATGTACCAAGGGGTAATGGAAAATACCTTGAAGATGGCTTCAGAACTTGTTTGATTGATTGGAGCAGCTCCACAGAGTTTTTTCTGAAGGCATTTGGGTGAGCGACACGTTCACAAGAAAGAGCGTTGTGCAGTCGGGTCGGCCTCTGGCGGTGGGTGAACGACGCTACAGGTGCGCCGCGCGCCGCCACAGGCACACCGTGCAATAGTTATACTCCTATGTATTTTCGCTCATAGGCATGCCACACATTTTTACAGGTGTGCCGCATAGGCTTGAGCCTTGAAAAAGACTTGAATTTTGCTCGAAATCCCTCGTTTCTCCAGTGGGCAGCTAGGGGAGCATTTCCTTGTGTTTGAATTTGTACAAGTGGCTATTTCAACGGTCTCTTCCACTTTTAGATGAACTTGAAAACGTTTGTGTCTACTTGAAAGGGTTTTGGATGCCTTTTGAAAAGGATTTTTGGTCATAACAAAACATAAAGCAAATGTCTTTTTAAACATAACAAAAACTCATATTCGACCAAGATTAAATGTTGTGGATGCTACTTTTGAATGACACCATAGTCATGGCTCCTTTTTACTGCCTTTTCACTATTTCTTTCCTAGAAAATAAACCTGTCACCTTTTTTTATTTCTGACCTTTAGAGGAGCACTATTTAAGAGTCATATCCAAGATTTGTGAGGCATCTTTTGCCATATTTTAGAAGGAGATGAATCACCACTCTAAAACTTACTTTGACAATTTCTGCTCTCCTGGTGTTTTGATGATAATTATGGCTATTGTGTAGTTTGATCAAAACAGTCAGGCACCCTTGAATATTTTCCTTTGAATGTGGATGAAAAACCTTATTTTCATTCACCCATGGATTTACCTATATCTATTCATCAAGAAAGAATGCTTTTAGAGACCCTCAATGCAATCATATGGAACAACAAGGCTTTTTCACATGTTTCATAAAAGGTTTTTGATTGTGATAGTGATATGGCTTGGTTCTTTGAATATTGTCTTGAATTTGAATCATGGTGTCATACCCTTTCCTCACATTGATGAGTCTGTCCAAATTTTGTTCACTTTAGCTTCAGATTTCCTTTGAAGGAGATCATTGATAGAAGAAAAATAAAACCTCTTTGATTATTATAGTACCACTGCTTATCATCTTTTTAACACCATTTTCTACTCATAATCATCCAATTGTTTCCCACTGCACTTAAACTCTACCTTTCAATTAGTGAAACCATATAATCAATCCTTGAAACACCACTGCTGTGTTAGTTGTTTCATCCATTGGAGAAAAAGGTGTAAAACAAGTTTTTAAGGCTATTTGCAGCGTTGTTAGCCTTGTTCCCTTTAAACAAGGCCATACCTCTGTTCCTAGCCCTCTTCTTGTTAAATGAAGGAGGCCTTCAACCAGTGACCTAACCATCTGCTCATATTTGGAGGAGGTTTTACACAGTCACATTTCATTTGTTTTCAAACTGTTTCAATCTTTCCTTTCACTACATATCTCTGCTTGGTACATCACAATAAGTAATAAAAAGTGAAAAAATAGACAATATGCCATCAGGGGCATGCTCTGATATGTGTAATTCTATTGATAGAATACCCTTATGCATCTTTAGAAACCAGGAGCAATCCTGACCTATGTCTGCAGAGTATTACTTGCTATTCATAGGTCACTAACCTTTTTGGTTGTGTTTGCAGGAGTTCATTGAATTACCTTTCTGACTAGTACCTACATCCCAGGCTCAAAACAACATAAGAATTATTTGTCTTCTCATGTCAAGTTTAATAATGTCTTCTAGAACACTGGTACACTTATGCTTTTGAAAAAGACATTGAAACACTATAGATCAACACAACATTAGTTTGGATTTTGAAACATGCACTGCAAAGACACCAAGACTTGTTATTGGGGCAACTTAAGGGTGTATCAAGATTTATTTGCATAATAGGAAGGTCATAAATGACTGGTTGGTGTTAGACAGAGGTTCTTTTAGCTTAGGATAGTTTGCCAAGGGAGGATTGCCTAAAGCACCACTACCTAACTTAGGGGAGATTTTTGACAGATTTGAAGTATTCTCTTTGGTATGATCAGATCCCAAGATGAGATATGACTAGAGGTGGGGTAGCTGACCTTCTTATCAATCAGTTGGTTAATGAATGAGTTGGGGATGAGGGTGAATGATAGAAGATGAATTTAGCTTATGACAGCTGATGGACAGATTTGTATGACTGAGACTAGATAGGGCTGGACAATTAGGTTTTTTCTCATCATAGGATGATTGAAAAGGTAGGAGGGCAAAATATTGATGGGTGTTTTCTAGCTGAAAAATTTGACAAATTTGAGATCAGCTGCTAGAAAACTTGGCTTTAAAAATTAGTCATCATCAACAGGTGAAAAATACTGATGACTAACAATTTTCAAAAGACCAATTAAAGAATACTGAAATGATTCTCATAATCATTTCTCTTGTATTTCCAAGAGATATCAAAGAGTCCTTAAGTGCAGTTTATCTATAATGCCAAAAGCTCCTCAAGTGTTTCACCATTTTTTTACAATCGTTTTCAAAAGGTCATTTCTTAAAGCATAGTACAATGCTTAGAATCATTTTCAAAAGGTAATTGGGTCATAGTATGGAATGTGCACATCTAATGGGCTATTTAAGCATACTACAATCCTTATAGTCATTTCAAAAGGTAATTGGGTTATAGTATGGAATGTGAACTTACAATGGGCTATTTATGAATATCTGTGTGCATAACTACCCTTGTAGACAGGTTGGATATCTCTTGAGGACATTTTAACCAACATACATCACAGATTTTGGGGCTTTAAAGGGTGTTTTAGGGTTCAAATTTCTTCATAAGCAGGGTTTAAGGTTTAAAGCCTTCACATTTTTGGTATAATGCATTTAAAGTTTTAGGGTCTAAGATTTAAGATGTAGGATGAACTAGCTCAAGGACATTGGATACTAGACTTGTTATGCTACCAGATTGATGTTATACTCTGCGAGTGAGTTGGATATTCTAGAATTTTTGCAAAACCATAAAATATACCTGGGAAAGATTATGATTTGAGTTGTTAGTTGATTCACATATTTCTAGGTTTTATCAACATTGCAGTGCATTGAGCAAAATGAAGTGTTAACATATGAGGTGAGCTAATTGTTATAGCTAAAATTCGGCATGTATAGATTTTCACACTAATAAAATTTTAATATGATAATGTAATTTCCCTTTGGCTGGCAGCAAGTGCTGATGCTGGAGGAAACTCTTCTCTCAAATGGAATAAGCCTGCATGATCAACACAATGCTATGTGACTCGATATAGAAAACATGTCATATGAGGTTTCTCCATACAATTTGTTAACTGTATATAGACAAATGGATATGAAATGTGACGGAATTAATTTTTTTTATTCAAAAATATGACATGTTTCCTCTCCTTATTTATTCAGTAATTGTTAGCTCTAGAGGAGCAGATTGGCTATCTTAACACAGGACATAGTGAGGAGACTATTTCCAAGTGTTTAGAGAAAATCTTGTACTCCTCAAAAACAGAGTATGCTTCTCAGATTATGGATATTGAAGTCAAATGCAGCATTTTCTAGGTATTTATAATATCTGTGGGGAGATGATCAAAGAATGAAGCAAGCTTGGACTTTAAAATTTGTTTGTAGATTTATAGGTTTAGTTGGTAGTTTTAAAGTGTAAAATTTTCTCCCTCTTTAGATTCAAAAACATATGGAAACCCTTCTTTCTGAGAGTATGAAAATGATGGTATGAATTGTTTATATAGGAAGAGTATGAAGAAATAGATGAGCTAGGCAGTTTAAAGTGCAGCCACAGTTATCATGAGGCCTGCATCAAGCAATGGTTGCTCCAGAAAAACAAGTGTCCAGTCTGCAATATTTCTATCATTTCATAGCAGGAAAATTTTGGTTTGCTGCATTTTTTTCTGTTTCTGTTAGGCAAATATTAGGATCAGTGCTTTGAAAAAGCAGTAAGCCCTTCCCTTGATTTACTTCCTTCAGCTGGTGTTTAAACTTTTAGAAAATACTGTACATGTAAATATCCTTTGTGCAACCTGCATTCTCATGACTATTCCTTTGATAATGTTCTTTTGTTTTTCTGGTAGATTATGCTTATAATATTCCTTCTACGGATATGGATAGTGTTAACCATATGCAACTTCCCCTTTGTTAGGAGCTTTGTCAAACTATTAACCATATGCAACTTTGTCAGAATGTGGTCCAACACTACCAACACCCTAATGAACTTGGAATCTTAGGAAATTGTATTGAATATCAATGTGTTTGAAATGGTCATGACAGATTGGATTTTCATAGAGCTTGATGTAACTTTGATTCTCACAAGAGACAATATTGGGCTTCAACAATTGATTGGTTGACTCTACAGTCAAGTTTCAAATCTAGATAGCTTCATAATAAGTATATGAAACTGCCATATACTTTGCTTTAGTGGAACTGAATGCAATTGTTGCTTTCTTCTTGTTGATTTGATAAAAATTATTTATAAAATGATAATAATGATGTTTAAAATGAGCCTTATGATGGTCTACTTATACACATTGATTTTTCACGAGGTGTACAGGTATGTTTATAAAATCACTGCTCCTAAAAGCTTTGTCTTGAAAGCACAGTAATTAGAATTTCTTTAGTTAAGCACATTTTTGTGGTGGAATGAAGTTTATCAGATATCTAATATTTATACTTTGTAGAGGTTTTACTTTGTTTGTCCTTTGAGTGTTGGTGAAGTTTCTTTATATTTTTTGCATCATAGTCTAAAGTCTTTTGACCTGATTGTTTAACATGAAATCTTTATGCTTATTGGAAAAATATTTGAAATACCTACATGATTAAGAAACTGTTATGGTTAATTAAATTACTAATTAGGTACTACAGAAAGAGGATGATGCTGAGAGGGCTTGCCTGGGTGACTCTGGGAGCAACCCAGAGGTGGCCAGACAAAGCTCTTCTAAGTTACAAATCTGAAGAGAAAAAAATGTTGATGTATATGTGGTTGCTCAACCTGTGCTGTATGGAAAATCTTGGCAGAGAGTGTTTACATTTCCGTGTCTTCTCGAAAGTAGGTTGTTTGGTCACAGAATAAGATCACTACATGTAGGTGATGGTTTTGTAGTAAGTTCTTAGCCTTATCTTTAGAATGGCTAACATAGAGGATCAGGTTTGAATACAGGATATAATTTGATGAATTTGGAGATTTAGAGTTAAAGAAAAAATTGTGGTGATGTTCGGATGGGTGCTAATTTGTAGGGTTTTCCATTTTTATAATTTTCTTTGTTGTGCTTTCTACCATGCTACCTAGTTGCTTTCCTGTTGCCCTAGCCTTTTAAATTTTTTGATTTCTATCTCTCTATTGTTTCTTGCCCCATTTGAAATATCATCCTTATTTGGTAGGTGTTTTCTTCAATATAGTGTGAGTATTTTTCCATCACATAGCTTCTGTGGCATTTGTCTACGCAAATATCTTGTAAGGCCCATTCATTAGGGTATTTGATGAAATGAAATGATTATCGATGATCACCAACTAATGGTACCTACAAAGATTTACTATAACAATTCTACAATTTTCCTGTGCCAAAAATTATACAACATTTTAACCTCATGAACTAGTCTCCTCTATTCTCTTAGCTGATGCTATAAGCACTTACTGCTGTTTTCAAAGCTTTTACTCTCTTGTCCCATTGAGCTATTTCAATTATTTGTGGACATTGATCTATTTTCATTTCATTTCTGCAATTTTTCTGACTGTTATGCGTTACCTTTGGCCAGTGACTTCTTTCTTACCTATGCTTTTTCTACATAAGCATTCCAGCTAGCCAAAGCAGCAGGGCAAGCATGAGCCACTCAGTCCAGCCAAAGCACAGTAGGGGCAATGCAGAGGCAGCAAGAGCCATGCAACGCTGACGCAGGCCTAGTCAGGGAAACGTAGGGGCAGTGTAAGCCCTTCAGGTCTGACGTAGGCCCCTACTGAGCAGCGCAGAGGTCGACAGAGGCTAGTTAGGCTGACGTAGAGGGATTCAGAGTAGCGTATTATTGCCATTTTTATTTCTCTGTTGGGTGACCAGTTTTGGTGCCCAATATTGTTGTACTTAGATTCTGCATAATAATGAAAACCCTCTAGAGCTAGCTGCACCGATTTTCCCACGTTGGGTTTTTCCAGGAACAGTTGTCTAGAAAATCTATGTGTCACTTTATCTATGAGCATGTTATTCAATATTTGATCTGTATGTGTAGGTTGCTAGTTGTATTTACTATTTTCTTCGCTAATTTATTAAATATTTCAGAAATTAACTTGTAACTTTTCAAGTAGGAGAAGTAAATCAAGATACTGTAGTAGGGTTTCTTAGATTAAGAAAATTTCACATTCCCTAAGTCTAGCCCCATTAGGTCACCTAGGGCAACAATTTCCTAGGAATATAGCTAGAGGAAAACTTCGATCTCCTAGAGGCAGCTGCATTGTTGGCTGCCCTCACTCTCCTTAGAACTTGGGCCAGTTCTGACGATGGAATCTCCAGATACCTCAAGCCCTAGCTCTAGGATCAAGTTTTTCCTAGGTGGTCCCAAGGATAGAACCTGGTAGGATCAATTTGACCTATCGAAGTAAAAACTCTTGTCTGATCCTTTCCCCTCACCTTGTCCAGGATAGGAACATCATTGGTTGCTAAATTCCATCCCCAAACCTGGGCTGGGTCCACTTGGCCTCGTGTGGTCCCATTTGGTGTCAAAGGCCTTTCATCAAGGACCATTTGGGAATCCAAGTTTCCAAAGGATTTTAGGGATTGAGAACTTCCTTCATAAGTATTTTTCTTCTCCCTCAACCCTTCAATCCCCCTCCTCTCTCCCTAGAAGATAAATTCACTTGATTAAAAGGAAAGCAAGTCCCACTCTTTATTTTATCTTAGGGAAAGGGTTTCGAGGGTCACTTCCCACCTATTTATTGACCTATACGCTACAAGTGACTTCCTAAACTACCCGGACTCCACCCATCAGTGAAATTTCGTGAAGAGCACGGAGCATCAGTTGTGGTGACAATGGGCTAAGCCTCCATCGTTTCCCTTGTCCTAGCAGTTGCCCTCTTAGGAACCCCTTTTAGGTCCACTACTATTTTGAGTGGTAACAAGTTGTTCAAAATTCAATTTGTGAACAACTCTTTGGTATGCCCACTTTTGCCATATTACAGCTCCAAGATGAGAAGTCTAGGGCTATGGAGGTTGCCCTTCTTCTGTCTGAATCAATCCTCTACAATATAGTGAACTACGGCTAGTTGGTTGGCCCACTTGACTATTACTTTAGCCCTTCAAATTCTGCACATCCTTAGGCCCTATACACCTACCCCTCTACCAATTTTTTTGTCCTTCACCAAAACAAGAGCCAGGGATCTTCTTTGACAGTAACCTAACAACCCTCCAAGTGTACTTGGACTACCATCAATCTTCCCAACCACAGTCAATTATTTTTCCTGATCTAGGGCCCACAATATTTTCTTCATCTATGGCTTTTCAAATCTTCCACCTAACAAGGTTTTGAATCCTCTCAAGATCACTGTTCTTGTGTATCGACAATTTGATCTTTGTTGTCCAATATATGAACAAATATGAGCTACTCCTCTTATCATACTTCTAACAATCTATAGATGACTGAACTAGGGTCGCAAATCAGCCACTAACAGTCCATTTACTAATATTTTATAGGTTTCTTTAGATATTTGTCTAAAACACTATGGAAATTCCACCAAAATAAACTCCTCTGCATGTCAATCCATTCTTCATATGGCACATTTCTTCTGCATACTCATTCTTCTGCTCAGGTTCCACCCTCCTTTGGATCTATTGTCTCCACACATATTGAATTTGCAAACCATCTTCCAGATCTGTGGTCTTTATTGCAGAAATAAACCTTGCTTTAAGGGTCATAACCCATCTTCTTCTACGCAAATTTTTCACAATCTTAAGGGCATACCTTATGAACTAAACATGCTAGGAAATTGTCCTAACTAGGGCATTATACTTATGTACTTCTAATTGTTGTATAACAAACCATATCCACACATAGAAAAAACACGACTCTTGCCTCCATAAGAGACTCGACCTAGCTCATATGGATCCATATATTCTGGGCATTTCTTTGACTAAATCTTGACATGAACTTCAGATCTCAATGTCGACCCTCAAACTAGGGTTAAATCAGTCAATATTACGCCTGTGTTGACTTCTGTTATGGCTCTAAATTATAGTGCAAGCCCTCCTCCATTTATGTTGGTCTTTATCACAGACTTTTCGGCCTACTAACCACCACAAGGCAAGATGGTATCAACCCTCTCTTCTATTTCATGTAGAAAATCTAACCAACGGGATTCAATCTGATCTTGTAATGTACTAAAACAAGATACTAAATCCTTCCTACAATTTGTGGAAGCAACACACGATCGCATAATCACATATAAGTAAGAGAAACAAGTTATCAATCACACAAAACAAGATGTATCAGGGGAAGCAACTGCTCAAAAACCTCTATCTCTATTTTGTGTTAAGTTAAGGAATCATGAAACAATACAATCTTAATCTCTCTTGAGATTCTCCAGCACTCTGCCAATTGTCTCCTGTTGATCTAGGAAAAATCGGTCTAATACTTAGCCAATTCTCAGCCTGCCTTGTGTTGAGGCCCTGAAAATCGGGTCTACAACAAGGGGGATACCCACCCGGTCCAGACCTTGGTTAGCAGCTCCTTTTCCGTTTGGTGTAGTGGGTCCGACTGGGTATAATGGGACCAGTTTCCCAATATGTGTGTGTGTGTTGAGTATTGATATTTCCTTTCTAAAAGTTCCTAAATGAAATGATTTTTTTCTATTTCTAATCTAATAACATACAGATTGTAATCTAATGAAACAGAAATATATAATTCTAAACTAACCCGGGATATAATCTTTCTATTATGTGATCTAAAAAGATTTCAAATAACAATTGGTAATAAAGATCATTCAACTGCTATAAGAAAAGAATTCAATAAAGATATACCACTTCGTATAAAAAGTTAGACGAAACAGTTGTGAAAAACATATCACATAATAAGCTATTCATACATTAAGCATAAATAAATAGATATCACCGTACAAAAGTGCCAAATGATAACTTAAGCATTCAATAATCAATATATAAATAACTGAACATAAATATCACTTTAACACAGAAGTAGAAATAGTTAAGAGATAAAAGTACCATTTATAACTAGTTCTACTCATAAGCTTCAAGCAATAATGACTTATCTCTTCTTAATCCAACATCCACTAAGAGTAAAAAAGTCCAACATCAGTAGTAGATATTAAATGCAGATATAAATAAATCTCGTTCCATTCATTCATCAAAACCTCCTTTGAGGGTGCAGAAGTGCATGTTCTGAGGACAAGTTTTTGACAAATTTCAGGACCCTTCTCTAAATGCATGAGAAGGGTTTAAATACTACTAACTAAATCTAAAAATAACTTATTACAAAAATTTAGGATACTGTTTAAATGATCGTCCTTTTTCTAGGCAAAAATAAAGTAAAACTAATTCTAAGTCTAGAATTAAAATTAACAACTAACTACTTATGAATCTAATCTTTGAAACTGCAAGCATCCAACATTGATTTGAGAAGAATAGGCTGGCCAACTTCAGATTTTAATTGTCCCGTGAAAACGGAATCTGCAAGTGTTGGCGCCATCTTCTCAGCAGAATTAATGATACAATTGAGAGACATGCATTGGCTGTATGGTTTTACCAGACATGCCCAGTAAGAATCCCAATTTAACTTTGTTAATCCTTTAATCGATTTTGCCTTTTCTTCAGCTTTCTGTTTCCACTCTATTTGAAGTTGTTGTGCTTGTGGTAGGTATCCTGGAGTAGTTTCTGAAATTAAATTTGCCTTGTGCAAATTTTCATTTACACAATCAATAATATTGCTTGTTGTTGTAGCTGCTTCATCCGTCGCTTTTTCTGCATTCTTGATCTGTGCATCCCAATTATTGAAGAGTATTTCTTTATGAATATCATTGATGATTGGTGCTCCTTCTCTTTTTCCCTCCTTTGTCTTTTTCCATGCCAAATAATCAATAACTCTTTCATTAGTTAAATAATAATCACGTCGTAATTATACAACATGATTAGTGATTTTATCACTTTCTTCACAAAAAGAGTTCCATTGTAAAAAAAATTGGCATAATATATCTTGTTGCTGCAGTAGTTGATTATTCAAGGAAATAGACTCTGAGATAAACTCTGTAAGCTTGGGGTCATATTTGTGCATCTCTTGCATAATCTGTATTTGTTTCTCATTTTCGGCCAAACTTTTCTGATATCTGATTTGCATTTGTTGAAACTCTTGATGTAATTTTTAAAGTTGTATCTGTGCTTCACTATTAGCATTGGCTTGTTGTAGTTGTTGTTGCAGAACTTGTATTTGATATTATTTTTCATTCAATAATTGTCGTACCTCAGATTCTTTGTCAATGGTTGCGGAGGCATAAGCTCCTGTAATCTGAGATAATTTAGTAAGATTTTCAGTTGGATCAGTAGTAGGATCTTTCCATAAAACATCCAATTGTTCTGCATCATGAGAGAGTGCACTTTCCAATTTTCTTTTCTTCCTTTTCTTTCTTACTACTGCTTTGTGTTGTGGACTATAGAATATATCTAGAGGAGGAATTTCCTCTATTTTAAGTACAAGCTCAGAGGATGGAGTAATGGGAATATTTTCTGTTTCTGTGACATTGCCACTTATTCCTGTGATTAAAACTTTTGTTGTCTGTACAGGAGTTTTTATGTACTGTCCTTCAATATTAATCAATTCATTGAATGTTTCCCATTCCTTGGCTAACTCAGTTCTAACTGATGGTTGCTGTACATTGAGAGGGGGAATATTTAATTGTGGAGTGGTTGAAATCTATTGCTGTGAGAGTTCTTTAGACTGGGAAGTATCTTTTACTGACCCTTCACTTTTATCCTGGTCATTATCAGACTTTTTAGAGTGTTCAGAGGTTTCTTTCTCGGATTTTGACTTAGATTTATCTGTATCTAAACTTCCACTAATACTAACACTAGGAGTTGGTTCCCTGACAGGTTCCAAGCACAATTTATCCAAAGGAATAGTGGTCAACCTCCTTTCTCTGTATATCTTAAACTCTTGGAACTCTTCTGGAGAAAACTGTGTTTGAGCTTAATGTAGAATTTATTTAAATGTGCATTTTCCTTGGAACATATCATCAAATAAATCATCTTCTTTAGAAAATATTCTCACTTTGACTGCAGTGATGAAATTCTTAACAACATCATACGGGTCAAATGGTATTGTTGGAAACTTGAACAATTGTAAACATGTAATATTTTTTACTTCCTTAAATGCATGACCAATATCAAATAATGAAAATTCTCCGCAGGCCACAGGAAATTGAGGCCAGATAGCCTTCTTTTTATCCTTTAAATCTTTGGTCAAACCTCCTTCTCCGCAAGTTTGATATGCAATTTCTCGGGCGAGGAGTTTATCCGGAACATACAAAGGTAAAAAATGAGGAGAAGAAAAGCTTCCAAAAAACCTAACATAGGTAAACAATTCTTCTCCAAACCATCTTGCGATAGGGATAATGTCCACTTCTGCTTCAGGAGAAAATCTTGGAGCATCCTTATTATACAATATTCTATACAGAGGCAACATAATGCCATGACAAATCTTGTAAAACCAAGGAATGAACTTTGATTCCCACAATTCTTTGTGATAAACATGAATGGGCAGAGGATCATGAATTTTAAATTTCCAACCCATTAAAGGAAACTTAGAAGCATAGTAGATTGAATCCATAACATAAGCAGATAGATAAAAAGGAGGATAAATCCTCTAAGAGACAGTCCGTTTAAACTGATAGTTAAAAATAGCCGTGGCTAAGTTATCAGACAATATCTTAGCCCAGTCCATAATGGTAGCATTAACAGCAGCATTCAATAATGGTAACCATTCAGGAAAAAACTTATTAATGTCAGGATTTCCAAAAAGCTGACAGAGCATAGTAGCAGCAAAGCAATACAGAGAAGTGAGAGAACCAGTACTGTACATACCGTGTTTATATTTCTTCAGTGGTTCGTCTCTTCTGGACTATTCCTTGGTGCATTCTGATAGGTTTGCATTTTCCTTCACAAACTTCTCCATAAACTGTTTCTTGTAAGTTGCCTGTGGCTCCGGAAAATGATACATAAGCCTTAAATCTTCTGGAGTAAATGAGCCAATGAACTCTTGCCCCTGAGTCTTGAACTGTCTGTCCGTAATATCAGTGCTATCCAGCACCCATTTCACCATGTCTGTATATGGAAGAATTTTAGGTCTTGCTACTATCCGGTGCAAAAATGAACAAGTTAACTCTATAAGAGATGCTTCAGAAGAACTAGCTGATCCTGCAGTAGCCGAAACATCCATTACTCTGGGGTTTTCTTCCTCAAGCAGATTATGCATGCCCTCCTAAGTAGTGATACTAGCGTCTTTGTTGTAGGCGGTGTCTGTGTACAAGGACGCCATCTCTTTATCTTCAGAACTCAGAGTTTTGTCTTTCTTTCCCATAATAGTCTGAATACTACTTTGTAAAGCTCTCAGTTCTTTACTCCTGCAGTTTACGAATTAAGTGAGAGTAATGATATGAAAGAGAGGTGATGGGAAAGTTTTAAATGTTGAAGATGTATGAAATATATTACCTTACATGAAATAACCTTTCAATCAGAACAAAATCATTTTTCATTAATGAATGAAAATCAATTTATTAACTTCACATTAAGGCGCATAACGGGTCTCGATTTATGGAAATATTTTATCGTACAACGAGCCTTAATAATCTACGATAATGTGATTTGTGATTTGCTTCGCAATATCGCAATATTGCAATATCGCAGATCGTAAATCGCAAATCGCAACATCATAATAGCGCAAATATTATATCATCGCGAAATCGCAAAATCGCAAAATCGCAATATAGCAAGATCGCAATATCGCAAGATCACAATATCACAAAATATAAAATATGACAAACATCCATTAATATATTTTCTGCGAAATGCGATTTGCGATAAATGTTATCGCACATCGGTGATTTGAGGTTTCTCAGCATATGATATTTGAAACTTTACGATGCGATGAATGTTCTTTTTAGCGCGTAGTTTTCGTATTGCAATCTTTTAAAATTCCGCTTATAAAGAGGCATTCCTTACCTTTTTTGTGATGCGATATTCTTCGAAGAATGATTTTATTCTATGCTATCATAAAATTAAGTTTATTTAAATATTTTCCAAGGAATTTTCTTAAGTTAATGATAGTAAGTTTTATTGAAAAAAAAGAAAACAAGCACTAATTAATTTTTTGGATTTTTAAACTAAGGGTCCCCACTTATTTAGTATTATTACTAATACTAAATAAGAAGGGGGGTTGTTGCTGGCCACAACAATTAGCGATTCACTTGGAAGAACCAGTTATCTCTGCTTTTCTTTTGAATTTTCTAAACTTTTCGAAATAGAAAATTTTAAGAAAATCAAAATTATTATAAAAAGACAAAGTACATTATGCTTTTATCTATCAATGATATTTCATTTCTTCTATATTCGACTTTGACTATTTCACTCCCTCAAGCTAGTCCTTGTATCTATATCAGTCATTACTAGGTTTTATAAAGATAAAAACAAAGGCTTCTCTGTAAATCAGTTTTAAATATGCTCATTTTTCGTAGGTAGAGCCACTGCTGCCAGCAAGCATTTATAGCTTCGAAAAGGTTACCTGTTACCCAGCAATGATCCTGTATCCTACTTAGAGAAATATACAATTTTCAAAGAGAAATCCATGTTCACACTTATTCCTTTCATTTTTTTTTTTATTCTAAAAGAACAATGTCTTGGTTTGGTAGCCAATTTATGACAATGCCATTCACTTGATTTATAACTTTGCTGAACAAGCTGGTTCATGATGAGACCCCTTGCCTTTCGATTGCAATAATCTTGAGTCATTGCCCTGTTATGGTATGCAGTATTAGAAAAGTCAGCCGGCTATAATATCTATGATCATGATAAGTCGGCTCATGATGAGACCTCTTATTCTTTAATTTAAAGTGTATCATTGGATTATTCCCTGAACATTGTAATTTTCCAGGTGGGGAGGAAGTCATTGTTTCCTTAAGATAGCTCTCGACGACAGAAATAGAGTTTTTTTGGAAAGGAATTTTCCACAGAGAATCTTCATTTTGTTATAGATACCTTTCATTGAACTGATATAAAACATTTTCCTGCTAGAGGTGGTTTTTTATCAAAATTTACAAAGTTGAAACTAGTATCATTTCTAGGTTTGAAGCTTTTAACTATATCTTTTAATAATAATGATCAATTTTCTAAAATAATTATATTTAGATAAGTGAAAAAACAAAATCTAAAAGAGAATTTGTATCTTTTTCGTGAATTCCAAATGTAACAATTAACAATTGGTTTTATTATGAAAAAAATAATAAAAACTAATGTACAAAATAGAAGAATAATCTTCTATGGAAAATATTTTTTGAGGATCTGTCCATTAACAGATAAAGACTCTCTTTTCCCTGTTAAATCCTGTAACACAAAATTAGATGGACCTATGATCTCTGCAATTTGGAAAGGACCAAGCCACATTCGTTGAAATTTTGTATGTTTCCCTTTTTCCTCATGAGCCTTCTCCCATTTTAAAATAAGATCTCCGACATAAAAGTCCTTTCTGGATATCATGTTTGAATCAAAATAAGCTTTAACTAATGCTTGATGATGAGCATGAGTTATTTTGGCCTTTTCTCATTGTTCTTATAACTTAATTATTTCCATTTGCCTTAGTTGTAAGGAAGAAGTTGGTACTTCATTAATATATTGAACTAAGGCTAAAGAAGGAATTGCTAGATGAGTTGGAAGAACCACTTCTCTCCCATAAACTAAATTAAAGGGAGAAGTGCCAATGGAGGCCTTCTGCATTATTCGATCTGCCCAGAAAGCATATATTAAAGACTTATTCCAATTTTTATGATTTTGATCAATGGTTCGCTTAATGATTCTGATTAAGTTTTTATTTTTGGATTCAGCTAACCCATTTCCCTGTGGATAATAATTGGCAGAGTATTTAAGTTTGAAACCTCTCTTGAGTGCAAATTCAGTCATAGCATTACCAGAAAAATATGATGCATTATCAAACATTAAAGCAGAAGGTAAACCAAACCTGGTGATTATGAACTGATCTATGAACTCGATGATATGCTCAGCATTAGCGGTCTTGAGAGGGACTGCTTCTACCCATTTCGTAAAATAATCAGTTGTTGTAATGATATACCTATGTTGTTTAGAAGAGTGAGGAATGATCTCACCTATTATATCCAATCCCCATTGATCAAAAGGCTGGTCAATGTTGACTGGTTGTAATGGAAATGATGGTTTCTTTTGTCTTCCAGCTGCAGTTTGACAAACTTGACATTTCCTTACATAGCTATGTGAGTATTTGAATAGTGTGGGCTAGTAATAGCTTGCGTGGAGGATTTTATGTGTAGTAGCATCTCCAGCATAATGTCCACCTGCTGGCCCATCATGAAGTTCCTACAAGAATTTTTTAGCTTCAGATTTCTCAAGACATCTAAGGAGAATAGAATCATAATTCATTCTAAAAATAACATCATTCACAAGCTGATATTGTTTAGCCTTCAACCTTAGAGCTCTTTTCTTGGTGTAATCGAGATTTGGAGGAGCATATCCATTCTTCAGATAAAATATGATATCAGCATATAATGACTCAACATCGTTTAGGCTTACCTCATACATTTGTATATCTGCAGATGGTTTTTCAGAAATAAGCGATGCTCCAGCTAGTATTTTGCAAAAGCCTTGACCTCTTACAATACTTTCCGGTTTGATTTCTACATCATATTCTTGTAAGGCAGCAACCCAATTGGCTCTTTTCTCACCCACATCTTTTTGAACTAAAATATTTCTTACTGCTGGAAACAATACTATGATTTTTGTATGGGTTTTAAGTAAGAAGGGTCTAAAATATTTAATTTCTTTGAAAACAGCATAAGCTTGTTTCTCCACATCTGAATAATTCAACTCAGCCCCCTGTAAATTTGAACTGAAAAAACTAATTGGGGCTTCTACCTTTTCTTGATTTTCTTGAGTGAGTATCGCATCATATGATTTATCAGAGGCAAATGTATACAAAATAAAAGGATCAAAAAATTTGGATTTGCTAAAGATGGAGCATTAACAATTGCTTGTTTGATTAGATTGAATGCCTCATATTCGTTTTGGCCCCATTTGAAGTTTGAATTCTTTTTAATCATTGCTTGTAAAGGAGATACAATTCTTGAAAAATCTGGTGCAAATCTCTTTACAAAATTAATCTGGCCAAGAAAATATTGCATAGCTTTTTTGTTGTGAGGTAAGGTATTTCAAAAATTTCCTTGATTCTGTCAGGATCAATATGAATTCTAGATTTTGACACTATGAATCCAAGAAGTTTTCCTTCACTTAATGCAAAAAGGGATTTTTTTGGGTTAAGTGAAATTCCATACCTTTGACAACGTTGAAATATCTGTTTCAAATCTTTAAGATGATTGCTTCATTTTTTGGAATACACAGTTATATCATCCAAGTAGATTACCACTAATTTGTTAACTAGTCCTTTGAAAGCGATTTCCATGGCTCTCTGAAATGTGGCACCAGCGTTGATTAGACCAAAATGCATCTTTTGATATGCATAAGTGCCCCATTTGGTTCTGAATGTAGTTTTCACTTGATCATCAGGATGAACTAACACTTGATTGTAGCCAGAGAAACCATCTAAGAAAGACATTAATTTTGATCCTACAACTGCCTGTAATATTTGCTCCATAGGAGGCAAAGGAAAATTATCTTTTTGGCAAGCTTTATTAATATTTCGAAAGTCAATGAAAATTCTAATGTCTATGTTCTTCTTTCTAACATGAACCATATTGGAAACCCATTTAGAATGTCAGACGGGAAAAATAATCTTGGCTTTCAATAACTTATTGAGTTCAGATTTGATCTAATTTTCTAAATTGGGATGGATCTTTCTCAACTTTTGTTGGATAGGTTTTTCATCATTTATCATTGGGATAGTATGTTGGATGATAGAAGTGTCATAAGTTTTGAGTTCATCGTAGTTCCAAGAAAAGACACTTTATATTGTTTCAAAAGACAAACATACGCTAATTTTTCTTCAGGAGCTAGGCCGAGGCCTAGGTTGATATTCTGTGGTTTGGCATCAGTTCCTAGATTTACTAATTCATAATTCAAATTCGAAATTTGCAATTTTGAATTGGTAGATCTTTTAAATCGATCTTTCAAATCATAAAGGTCTTCTAACTTGACTACTGACTTTGGAATAACATTATTGGTGCTATCTTGTTGCAATTGTCTGTCATGTTGGTCCTCATTAATTATCTGATTGGTGTAAGATCCTTCAGACGTGAGAAATATTACAATATCAGGATCATCATTGAAAATCCTCCAATTGGTAATGTTATCAGGAATCGAGGGTCTAAAAATTAATTCGATTGAAAATCGATCAGGGCTATAGTCTTTTGAAGGAATGAGATTGGAAGCTACGTTGGCTAGGAGGTATGCACTAGCATTCTGGATTCTGGGAATTGATGGAATATTAAATGCTATAAAATGTTCAATCAGATCTTGAACTAAAGATTGATAATGCTTTAAATGACCTGATAAACAATGTATAGTATTGCGTACCTGTTTGATTACAATTTCCAAATCTCCAAAAACTTGTAGATATTTGATGTCTAATATGATTTCTTTGTATAATCCTTGGACTAAAGCCTCGTATTCTGCGGTATTATTGGTGCAATCAAATTCGAGTCTGCAAGTTAGCATAATTTTGTTTCCCTCTGGACTAACCAACATGCATCCTCGTCCTGCTCCTTCATTAGACTTAGAACCATCAAAAAATAATTTCCAAAATAAAGATTTATTTACAGGAGTATCTACAAAATCAATACATTTAGAACCATCTATTTGAGAAAAGTGTTCTATTTGAGATAAAACAGAATGTTCTAAATAAGGTGAAGTATGAGCATTGAAATTTCCTAAGAAAGAATCAACTGAGTAATTGCCAATGATATTACTATTGTATGCAACTGGTTCATTCTCTCTTTCTAGTTCTGTTACTATGTATTTCTGATGTTTTTCCCACTCAACCTTTATCTGATTTGGTTTACCATTGTAAGGAAGCCACATATGCGACCAATCAGGTGCAAAGTATCCATGAAGCTTTTCTGACCAATCTCTGCTAAGAATTAAGGCATAAAATTCTGGAATATCTGCAACTAAAATATCGATAACTTGACATACCTTTGGATTTGATGACAGTCTTATGGTAACCTGATTTAATTCTCCAATCAATTCCACTTGCGATCGATCTAACTGGACTATGCGTACAACAGATTTTTTCGGTTGAATGTTCAACTTTGCACATATTGATTTTGGTAGAATATTAGATGAAGCTCTAGAATCCACTAAACAATTATGAAATTTTTTATTGAAAAATTCATAAGTAAGAAGAAATGGAGGAGTATGAGATCTTGACCTTCCTCCAATTAAAGTGATATTTTCTAGATCACCTTTACTGATCGCATTAGTTGGAGGTCTTCCCATTTCATTAGAAGCTTGAGAGATAACAGGATCGGGCAAAGGTTTTTCTGGTACAGCATGTAATTCTTTCAAAAGCACTTTTTTCTGGTGTTTTAACTTGCTCAATTCATAAAAAGTGATGTTAGCCCTAGTATTCTTCATATCTTCTATGATATTATACTCCATTTCATCCAGGACAATCAGTATTTTTGATGGAGTTGATGAATTTGTTTGGACTAGGCTAGTTTGAATTGCTTTAGATGTCATTTTCTTGGGTGCGACTTTATCCTTAGTCATTGAGCTTGCGTTCTTTGTCTTAGGAGTAGGTTGAGGAGGATCAAGTTGATTTCTACTTCGAGTGCTAACCGGGGTTGGTTCTTGATCTTCCTCATCTGGGAGGATGAAATCCCACATACCTTGAACTTCTACAACTTCTTCTTCATCAGTAGTTTCTTCAGTAGCAGTTTCCTCTTCTTCTTCTTCTGATTCAGAATTATTAATAGCATTTGGTGGCTTTGGATCAGTTGAAGGATTTCTTCTAAAAGGCTTGAAAGACTTTTTAGAAGATTTTTCTGCCACTTGTTTCTTAATGTAAACCATTTCGTTAGACATGGTTTTCAAAAATTTCTGCAATCCTTCTAAATCAAATGAATCTTTCAATTATTTTTTCTTGGGGTCTTCCTTAAAAGTAACCTTCTTGGATTTTCATTCTTCTATCACATTTTTCTTTTCTAAAGCAATGATACATTTCTCTACCACTATTGCTTCCTTCATTTTTTCTGCTAAAGTTGTTTTGTTAGCCCTATCAACAAAGATTGATATGTTTGATGGTAAAGCAGAAATGTACCACTCACTTTGCACTTCTTCACTAGGCTTGGAAGCAGTAGGGATTTTATTTAAAAATTTATTGAAACGTGAATTAAAATCCTTGATAGGTTCTCTTGACTCAGCCCTAAGATTAGACAGATCATTGATCAATGTCGTTGTAGACCTGTCATCACCAAATTTAGTCAAAAATTGATCTTGAAAGATATCCCAACTAGTGATGGATCCAGATGGTAATGGGAAATACCATGATCTGGTTGCTCCTTGTAGGGTATAGGGAAAAATTCAGACAACAACGTATTCATTAGTAACTCCATTGAGATTTATGGACAACATAAAGTTATTTATATGTTCTTCTGCTAGCATGCCTGCCTCAGGATTAAACTTAGGCAGCCATTTTTCAGGATGGGCTGGTAATTGAATCAAGGGTGTAGGCATTAAGACTGCCCCTAGATTATTCCATGGCATTTGGGCCATCGCTGAACTACTAACAGAGGAAAGTGCAGAAGATGATCTTTGTTATTGGGAAGATGAGGATATTACGATTCCATATGTTTGAGAATGAGATGTGGAAGTTTGAGTGGACTTATGGGAAGTAATTTGGAGTGGAGCGGTGGATGGTTGACTTCGCGGTGAAGAGGTTGAGATGGATTATGATGATGAAAGAGTCTCACTATCAGACCCTTTAGGTGATTTCCTTGCTCTTTTCCTTGTAGGTAGAGGTAACTCAGTTGGCTGAATGCCAAGCTTTTCACTTTGAAATCTGGTGAGAGGATGAACAGGATTATATTACGAAGTCACGCTACCTTGAGATTTATCAGATCTTTGAGCTGATATTGAAAATCGCTGAAGTTTATGAATCAAGGATTCAAATTTAGGAGGTTCAATAGAAGATTCTTCTAAAAAGTTAGGGTTTGTGGCAGTGTCTGTCGTTCTTTCAACTTCTTGCTCTGGATTTAAAATTTCTAAGTACGATGGACAATTCGGGGAAGATGGTGAGGGTGATTTATTCTCAGAATGGTATTTAGATTTTTATTTACTTGCCATTCATAGTTTGTGGCCCTCCTTCTAGTGCCAAATATGTTGAGGCCTTGAAAATCGGGTCTACAACAAGGGGGATACCCACCCGGTCCGGACCTTGGTTAGCAGCTCCTTTTCTGTTTGGTGTAGTGGGTCCGACTGGGTACAATGGGACCAGTTTCCCAATATGTGTGTGTGTTGAGAATTGATATTTCCTTTCTAAAATTTCCTAAATGAAATGATTTTATTCTATTTCTAATCTAATAACATGAAGATTGTAATATAATTAAACAGAAATATCTAATTCTAAACTAACCTGGGATATAATATTTCTATTATGTGATCTAAAATGATTTCAAATAACAATTGGTAATAAAGATCATTCAACTATTATAAGAAAACAATTCAATAAAGATATACCACTTCGTATAAAAAGTTAGACGAAACAGTTGTGAAAAACATATCACATAATAAGCTATTCATACATTAAGCATAAATAAATAGCTATTACTGTAAAAAAGTGTCAAATGATAACTTAAGCATTCAAGCATCAATATATAAATAACTAAACATAAATATCACTTTAACACAGAAGTAGAAATAGTTAAGAGATAAAAGTACCATTTATAACTAGTTCTACTCATAAGCTTCAAGCAATAATGACTTATCTCTTCTTAATCCAACATCCACTAAGAGTACAAAATTGAAACATCAGTAGCATATATTAAATGTAGATATCAATAAATCTCATTCCATTCATTCATCAAAACCTCCTCTGAGGGTGCAGAAGTGCATGTTCTAAGGACAATTTTTTGACAAATTTCAGGACCCTTCTCTAAATGCATGAGAAGGGTTTAAATACTACTAACTAAATCTAAAAATAACTTATTACAAAAATTTAGGATACTGTTCAAATGACCGTCCTTTTTCTAGGAAAAAATAAAGTAAAACTAATTCTAAGTCTAGAATTAAATTAACAAATAACTACTTATGAATCTGATCTTTGAAACTATAAGCATCCAGCATTTATTTGAGAAGAATAGGCTGGCCAACTTCAGATTTTAATTGTCCTGTGAAAACAAAATCTGTAAGTGCTGGCACCATCTTCTCAGCATAATTAATGACACAATTGAGAGACATGCATTGGCTGTATGGTTTTACCAGACATGCTCGGTAAGAATCCCAATTTAACTTTGTTAATCCTTTAATCGATTCTGCCTTTTCTTCAGCTTTCTGTTTCCACTCTGTTTGTAGTTGTTGTGCTTGTGATAGGTATCCTGGAGTAGTTTCTAAAATTAAATTTTCCTTGTGCAAATTTTCATTTACACAATCAATAATATTGCTTGCTGTTGTTGCTGCTTCATCCGCTGCTTGTTCTGCATTCTTGATCTATGCATCCCAATTATTGAAGCATATTTATTTATGACTATCATTGATGATTGGTGCTCCTACTCTTTTTCCCTCCTCTGTCTTTTGCCATGCCAAATAATCAATAACTCTTTCATTAGTTAAATCATAATCATGTCGTAATTCTACGACATGATTAGTGATTTTATCACTTTCTTCACAAAAAGAGTTCCACTGTAAAATTTTTTGGCATAATATATCTTGTTGCTGCAGTAGTTGATTATTCAAGGAAATCGACTCTGAGATAAAATCTATAAGCTTGGGGTCATATTTGTGCATCTCTTACATAATCTGTATTTGTTTCTCTTTTTCGGCCAAACTTTGATATCCGATCTGCATTTGTTGAAACTCTTTCTGTAATTTTTCAAGTTGTATCTGTGCTTCACTGTTAGCATTGACTTGTTGCAGTTGTTGTTGCAGAACTTCTATTTGATCTTCTTTTTCATTCAATAATTTCCATATCTCAGATTCTTTGTCAATGGTTGCAAAGGCATAAGCTCTTGTAATATGAGATAATTTGGTAAGATTTTCAGTTGGATCAGTAGTAGGATCTTTCCATAAAACATCCAATTGTTATGCATCATGAGAGAGTGCACTTTCCAATTTTCTTTTCTTCCTTTGCTTTCTTACTACTGCTTTGTGTTGTGGACTATAGAATATATCTAGAGGAGGAATTTCCTCTATTTTAAGTACAAGCTCAGAGGATGGAGTAATGGGAATATTTTTTGTTTCTGTGACATTGCCACTTATTCCTGTGATTAAACCTTTTGTTGTCTATACAGGAGTTTGTATGTTCTGTCCTTCAATATTAATCAATTCATTGAATGTTTCCCATTCCTTGTCTAACTCAGTTCTAACTGATGGTTGCTGTACATTAAGAGGGGGAATATTTAATTGTGGAGTGGTTGAAATCTGTTGCTGTGAGAGTTCTTTAGACTGGGCAGTATCTTTTACTGACCGTTCACTTTTATCCTGGTCATTATCAGAATTTTTAGAGTTTTCATAGGTTTCTTTCCCGGATTTTGACTTAGATTTATCTGTATCTGAACTTCCACTAATACTAACACTAGGATTTGGTTCCTTGATGGGTTCCAAGCATAATTTATCCAAAGGAATAGTAGTCAACCTCCTTTCTCTATATATCTTAAAATCTTGGAACTCTTCTGGAGAAAACTGTGTTTGAGCTGAATGTAGAATTTCTTTAAATGTGCATTTTCCTTGGAACATATCATCAAATAAATCACCTTCTTTAGAAAATATTCTCACTTTGACTGCAGTGGTGAAATTCTTAATAACATCATACGGGTCAAATGGTCTTCTTGGAAACTTGAACAATTGTAAACATGTAATATTGTTTACTTCCTTAAATGCATGACCAATATCAAATAATGAAAATGCTCTGTAGGCCACAGGAAATTGAGGCCAGATAGCCTTCTTTTTATCCTTTAAATCTTTGGTCAAACCTACTTCTTCGTAGGTTTTATATGCAATTTATCGGGCCAGAAGTTTATCTGGAACATACAAAGGTAAAACATGAGGAGAAGCAAAGATTCCAAATACCCTAACATAGGTAAAAAATTCTTCTCCAAACCATCTTGCGATAGGGATAATTTCTACTTCTGCTTCAGGAGAAAATCTTGGAGCATCCTTATTATACAATATTTTGTACAGAGGCAACATAATGCCATGACAAATATTGTAAAAATAGGGAATGAACTTTGATTCCCACAATTCTTTGTGATAAACATGAATGAGCAAAGGATCATGAATTGTCCATTTCCAACCCATTAAAGGAAACTTAGAAACAGAGCAGATTGAATCCATAACATAAGAAAATAGATAAAAAGGAGGATAAATCCTCTGAGAGACAGTCTGTTTAGACCGATAGTTAAAAATAGCCGTGGCTAAGTTATCAGAAAATATCTTAGCCTAGTCCATAATGGTAGCATTAACAGCAGCATTCAATAACAGTAACCATTCAGGCGAAAACTTATTAATGTCAGGCTTTTCAAAAAGCTGACAGAGCATAGCAGCAGAAAAGCAATACAGAGATGTGAGAGAACCAGTATTGTACATACCGTGTTTATCTTTCTTCAGCGGTTTGTCTCTTCTGGACCATTCCTTGGTGCATTCTGATAGGTTTGAATTTTCCTTAACAAAATTCTCCATAAACTGTTTGTTGTAAGTTGCCTGTGGCTCCGGAAAATGATACATAAGCCTTCAATCTTCTGGAGTAAATGAGCCAATGAACTCTTGCCCCTGAGTCTTGAACTGTCTGTCCGTAATATCAGTGCTATCCAGCACCCATTTCACCATGTCTGCATATGGAATAATTTTAGGTCTTGTTGGTATCCGGTGTAAAAATGAACAAGCTAACTCTGTAAGAGATGCTTCAGAAGAACTAGCTGATCTTGCAGTAGCCGAAACATCCATTACTCTGGGGTTTTCTTCCTCAAGCATATTATGCATGCCCTCTCATGTAGTGATACCAGCGTCTTTGTTGCAGGCGGTGTCTGTGTATGAGGATGCCATCTCTTTATCTTCAGAACTCATAGTTTTTTCTTTCTTTCCCATAATAGTCCGAATACTGCTTTGTAAAGTTCTCAGTTCTTTACTCCTCCAGTTTACGAATTAAGTGAGAGTAATGATATGAAGGAAAGGTGATGGGAAAGTTTTAAATGTTGAAGACGTATGAAATATATTACCTTACGTGAAATAACCTTTCAATCAGAACAAAATCATTTTTCATTAATGAATGACAATCAATTTATTAACTTCACATTAAGGCGCATAACGGGTCTCGATTTATGGAAAGATTTTATCGTACAACGAGCCTTAAGAATCTGTGATAATGCGATTTGTGATTTTCTTCGCAATATCACAATATCGCAATATCGTAGATCGCAAATAGCAACATCATAATAGCGCAAATATTATATCATCGCGAAATCGCAAAATCGCAATATTGCAATATAGCAAGATCGCAATATCGCAAGATCGCAATATCGCAAAATATAAAATATGACAAACATCCGTTAATATATTTTCTGTGAAATGCAATTTGCAATAAATTTTATTGCACATCGGTGATTTGAGGTTTCTTAGCATATGATATTTGAAACTTTACGATGCGATGAATGTTCTTTTTAGCGTGTTGTTTTCGTATTGCAATCATTTAAAATTCCGCTTATAAAGAGGCATTCCTTACCTTTTTTGCGATGTGATATTCTTCGAAGAATGATTTTATTCTATGCTATCATAAACTTAAGTTTATTTAAAGATTTTCCAAGGAATTTTCTTAAGTTAATGATAGTAATTTTTATTGAAAAAAAAAAAAACAAACACTAATTAATTTTTTGGATTTTTAAACTAAGGGTCCCCACTTATTTAGTATTATTACTAATACTGAATAAGAAGGGGGGTTTTTTCTGGCCACAACACCTTGCTCACTCAATTCCTATGGAATTATCTCCATATTAATTAAGAAAATCAACCTTCCTTGATTGTGCAATCCATCATGGCATCCCAACGACTTTATAATTGCACATGGGAAATTTTCTATAAATACAACTGATAGTTACGTTCCTCTGAACTGTGTTACAATAAGGATGAAGGGTCTTTTTTATTATTTAAAATAAGATAAAACCCCAAGCAACCAAAACCTTAACTCGAGGAGATGTAACACCAAGAGTTTATGGGCCCCGTTGGGGTTAGTTGGGTAGCGAAATTTTCGGGGTCGTAACTTGCTCATATGATCTTCGTTTGACGCACATGATAGCTTGTTAGAAAAATCTCTCTAAGGACTAAAATTTCTAATGCGATTTCTATGAAATTACTAAACCTTTCATGCCCAAAAAACGTCGTTTGGGGCCTCAAAACGGCTTCGGAAGTTCAGGACCTAAAAAAATGAAAAAAAAAAAATAGTAAATTGTGCTATAATTAAGGAAACTAAAAAACTGAAAGAGACAATGGCGAGGGCCCAAGTGGAATAGGCGGGTGGCCACCAATATCCACCTCGATCACCTTAAATCGAATTTATTGAGCTAACTCAATCATCATGACTTAGTTAACTAACACAAGTTGTTATGAGACGAAATTACAATTTATTTTCCAATTTATTTAAGGGAAAAATAAATTAGACGCCTCACATTCCTCATGCTTGGTACATCAAAATTCCTCACCAGTGTGGGTGCATTTTTTTTTGTCCTTTCTAGTTTCCAATTTCACTGTTTCTTGTTGCAAATTTCAACACTCCCTCTCAAAAAGAAAGGAATTCAATCTATCCCCATCCAGTACCTTTAGAATGTTATGCATGCTACAATTCTCTAGTGTTGTTTGCAACTGCAAATCCTAAAACTAAATAGCCTCTAAACAACTTACTCAGTATAATGCATCTGTCATCAGAGTCTTCTGACTGCTGCTAGCTATTGCACCTATCTAGTACTGGATTCTATGTGCTGTTGCTGACATCTTCATTCATGCCCTTTGAAATATTGCTAACTCTGATTTGTGATCTAGTATTTGACATCTGTCACTCTGATTTTTGTCTTGCTGACATCTGACTACATAAATCTAACTGATCCTTCCTACTACTATTGTACTGTGGGCTCCTCATAGCCAGGTTCGATCCATGAGACACGCCATCTCAATGGAACTTTCCAAAATTTCTTATCTTGGGATTATGTCTACACATCACCCCACCTTACACCTCGAGGTATGGATGCTCCCTCTTCCCATCCGGCTCGAAATTTCCCCCCTCCAATTGTGGCAGCTACTCCACAACCTTCTGAGACTGCTTCACATGAGGATGCATGTTGAGAGGTAATTTATGCTCCCTTTAAAACACAAAGTCTCTAACTTCTTCCTTTCTCCTCAAAGCTTTTCATGCATCTGGTACCTCAATTAAATATAGGTTCTTGACTCGCGCACAGTGTAATTGTCTCGATGTTACAAAAATTTTCTAAAAAAGAGTTGATTTTAAATTGATGATATCTCCCTCATCCGAGCTTCGATTCGACCAATTTTTTTTTCCCATTTGGGTAGATTTTCACAAGGAATCAAAATATTCTATTTGTTTTTGAAAATTTTACACCAAAATATTCAAATATTATCTGCAAACTCGCTTCCCAAAAAATTCCTACTCTGATACCATGTAGAAAATCTAACCAATGAGATTCAATCTAATCTTGTAATCTACTAAAACAAGATATTGAATCCTTCCTAAAATTTGTGGAAAAAAAAAACGATCGTGCAATCACATATAATTAAGAGAAATAATTTATCTATCACACAACAACATGATGTATTTGGGGAAAGAAACTGTTCAAAACCCCTCTATCTCTATTGTGTATTAAGTCAAGGAATCATGAAACAATACATTAATGTTTAATCTCTCATGAGATTCTCCAGCACTCTGTCAATTGTCTCCCGTTGATATAGGCAAACTCAGTCTAGTACTTAGCCAATTCTCATCCTTACTTCAGCCTGCCTTGCTCATGCAATTCCTAGGTAATTAACTCCTTATTAATTAGGAAAATTAGTCTTCCTTGATTGTGAAATCCATCATGGAATCCCAATAACTTTATAATTTCACATGGGAAATTTTCTCTAAATACAACTGATAGTTATGTTCCCTTTAACCTCTGTCTCAACTGGGTATTCCTCGAAACAGACATGCATGCAACTATTAATAGCGAATTATCATTTATATGATTGATCACTCATTGTGAATTAAATCTAATTTAATTCACTGGACCTCTCACTAGCTCATCACTCAGTTAGAAGTAGTTAAACTGATCTTAACGCATTTAATTGAGTTAATTACACTTGCACCACACTAATGCATCAACTTCAACTGAACCCAAAAAATATTAGAATCCCTCTAGATGCCTCATCTTGGACCCTCAAGTACTTGAATTGCTTGAGATAACCTGGTCATCATGACTTAATTAACTGACACAAGTTTTTATGAGATGAAATTACAATTTATTGTCCAATTTATTTAAAGGAAAAATAAATTAGACGCCCCACATTTCTCACTCTTGGTGCATCAAAATTCCTCACCAGTGTGGGTGCATTTTTTTTTGTCCTTTCTGGTTTCCAATCTCACTATTTCTTGTTGCAAATTTCAACATTTCATAATTTTATGTGGCCTTCACACAAAGAAACCATTGAAATCACATGCCCAGATTCTCATGAGAAACCTCTCTTAAGCTCGATCTGCTAGAAGAGAACCAACAATATTCCATCCTACTTCCTAGTGCAAACCAACCCTTCAGGTATGCAACATTCTTCTGAACCCTCACATGATGATCTTGCTCTTGGAGGATGATCATGACCTCCCTTTAGAAACAGTTAATCACCCTCATACTCGACCTACTTTAGGACTACATCTCTCTTCACTCCCTTGATGTGCCAGATAGTGGGAATACATGTTAAACATGCTAAGATGTGCCAAGTGATAAGGCATGCCAAGATTTACAAGGGTGTGTCAATACGTGTCAAGGACCGTCAAGACAAAAAAAGGGAGAAAAAAATTAAACTACAAGGAAATGAACACATAAGAGGGTTAATAAGTCATCAATTTACCTTTTCCAAGAGGGGCATTCTAGGCACACCAACACTAGGCAGCAATAGGTGCCAAGTGAAAAGTATTAGTGCATTATAAGTGCTAAGTATTCCTTTGTTGCTTCTCATATACTTTCCAACAATTGATAATCACAAATAAATTTAATATTAAACCATGCAAAATCATACGAAGGCATCTCAACGTATTCCATACATGCTAAGACTTTCCAAGTGCCAACACATGCCAAGCGCCAATATGTGTTAGGGACTAGTGTTATGCATGTTATGAAGTGGAAGGGAATGTTGAAGAGTGCTAAGGTGTGCTAGAGAGTGATAATGCATGTTGATGAGTGTTAAGGATTACTAGGAAAAAACATGAAGGGAGCACTAGGTAAAAATTCATGGAAGTTAATGAATATGAGGAATGTGTGCCAGAGACTAGTGTTAATGAGTGTTAGTTGTCATGCCAAGGAGGGACTGAAAAGGTATGCTAAGCATTGGTAAGGCATGCTAGGGAATATCAAGGCATGTCAAGAATTCCCAAAGTGTGCTTGGGAGTTCCAGGATGTGCTAATTATATCATGTGCCAATTAATAGTGCCAAGATATGCAAATACATGCTAGGTGCTAAGGATGTGGTGCAGGGTGCCAGGGTATGTCAATATGCGTCAAGGCAACAAAAGGAAGAACCAATAAGAGGGTTAATAAGTCAGGACTTTATCTTTTTTAAAAGGGGCATGCTAGGCACACTAATAAGAGGTATCAATACATGCCAAGTGGCATTGTGTGCCAAGTGCTAATGTATGTCAATGCATTCAACCAAGGTGTTCCAGGGCATGCTAGGGACTATATGCAGCATGCCAACACATTCTAGGAGAGTTCAATGTTGTGCTAGGACATGCCACCATGTGCTTGGGCGTCAGTGTCATCACAAGATGTTCTAGGTACGAAGATGTTCCAATACATGTGGGCTGCTAAGAAATGTTACTGTGTGCCAAAGCATTAATTTAAGGCATGCCCAGATTGGTGAGGATCATTAGGTCTTTCTCATTAATAGAATTGCCAAAGCTTGATTATGTATTAAATAATATATTTCCTACACACAATAGTGGAACTTTATCTAAAGGGAATTTTCTAGATAATAAACTTAATATATATATGAATCATGTGTTGACTCATAGGAAATCTCTATTCAACTAGTCATTACTTGAGGGAAATGATACCCACTAATTACTTCTAAAAAATTGACTGAACCTAACTACTATTGCCTTGGACATATTATAAAAAATACTCCACAATAATGGTATTAAATCGTTAACTTTTGACAAAAAATATATTAATAGGAACATAGCGTCATCAAAAACTCATTGGAATAATCAATGATGATGGGCATTTTTTGACCGTCACTGAAATTAACAAAAAGAGCATTTGTGAGGGTCATTAAAATTTCGTCACTAGAAGTGTCACCAAAGAGAGAATTAGTGATGGGCCTTTAACGACCCTCACCAAAAGTGTCATTGAAAATGTCTTTGGTGACGAACCATAAAGGACCATCACTATATACACTTATAGTGATGGTTTTTTAATGATCAATGATGACAGACATTTTTTGACCGTCACCAAAAGTAACAAAAAGAGCATTGGTGAGGGTCATTAAAAGTTTGTCACTAGAAGTGTCACAAAAGAGAGAATTAGTGATGGGCCTTTAACAACCCTCACCAAAAGTTTCATTGAAAATGTCTTTGGTGACGGACCATAAAGGACCATCACTATATACACTTACAGTGACGGTTTTTTAAGGACCGTCACCATATGTGACATTGGTGACGAACCTTAAAGGTCTGTCACAAGCATGACCCTCACCAATGTGCTTTTTTCTTGTAGTGAAATGAGAGTATTGTTTGGCCTATCTATGTTACTCACCATGTATTTCATATGAGACTCCCTGTATAGTCTCCTGGTTTGATTAAACACTGGGATGGTGGCATATGACATGTCCATTTGAAGACTTCCTTGAAGTTTGGCTCCCCATGATCTAGATAGAAGCATGCCATACTTTGGGGGAATGTTAGCTACTACTATGTCCATAACTAGAATTTTAGTAGGAATTTGTGCCAAGTTGACACATAAATCTTTGGTTAGGCCTAAGCATTTGACCTTGCTTGAATTAAAGGAATACAGGTCTTTATATGGTTTAGTAATTTCTAAGCCTAGGCTTTCCATTACTTCTTAGGCTGATTTTCTGAAGTTTTTCTAACATCAATACTAGTGTTTTTGTCATTGGAAATCTCTGGGTTTCCTTTGCTCCTAATATTATATTGTTTGTGTATCTCCATGATAGCATTTTCAAATCCCAATCTATAATATTCAGAATCCTCATGGTTGTTTTCAGTTTTTTCTGAGGAGAAGAATCCTTGTTCTTCTTCAATGAGAAAAACATCTGTCTCACTGTCAGATCCTATAATCTTTACATGATTCTCTTCCAACCCCTCAGTTTCCCTTTCCTCCTATTGATCTACATAATTTTGTTGGAAGGGAAGCCTAATCTGTTGGTCATTGTCTCTTTGCCTATCTTGATTAGGATCTCTTCTGGGATTTGGATTTCTATTGTTGTTTTGGGGTTGGTTTGATTCTCTCTAGGAGGAACTCTATCATTCAGATCTATCTTTTCAAGCATTCTCTCCATTACGCTTACTAAGATATCAATTTTAGTATCTGATGATGAGGTTGATGCGATTGTATCATCCCTGTATGTAACTCTTTTTTCTAATTTCAATCTAGCTCTTTTCTCAATCAAATTTGCCTCCACACTTATGGCTCCCCTCTTCATATATTCTAGAGTTAAGGGGTCGATTTCTCTTAGTTGGTAGGCCATTTCAGGATCAAAGCATTCTGGGAATTTGGCTAAGGCTAAGCCTAATGGAGGTTTCATGTCTGGGGGAAGTGCATTATACACACTATTGAATCTAGTGCAATAATATTGGACACTTTCCGTAGTCTTTCTTTTGAGGTTATTATAGTCTGAAAGTATTTGGAGAGGGTTATTTTTAATTTCCCATTTGTTTTTTAATGTTTGATATAAATAAGGGAGATCATTTATGCTATGAGGAGCTAAGTTTTTAAACCACTTCTTGGCTTCTCCTCCTAAACTTTGAGAAAAATTTCTCATCTTAATGGTCTCTTCTTCTATTTCCATGTAATCAAAAGCATCATTAATATTATCTACATGTTGTTGGGCAATAATAGGTTCATTTATAGTGAAATGGGGAATTTTGGATTAGTAATTATTGGGTAAGGGAACCAGAGGTTGTGGTAACAATAGTGGAGCATACCATGCTACCATGATAGGAAATAATGGGGGATTTACAAGAGGGAAAGTGGGCTGAGTTGGAGTGTTTTGAATAGTGTATGTGTGTACAGGAGTGGAAGAAACACTTGGGCCAACAAACTGATGATGAGCAGATTTGTTATGGAAGGAGCCGAAGTGATGAAGAAGCTGAGAATCAGGTCGAGTAGAAGGTGAAGCTTCTCTGCTAAAGCTCTGTTGCAAATATGTGGTTTCAAAATCAGCTTGGTGTAAATCACTTTGAGACTTAATTCTAAATAGGTTCCTTGTGTGAGGTAAGTCAAAGTGGGGATCTTTCAAGATTGTGAGATTTTTAGGGACAAATCTTGTTCTTGGGATGGTCCTATCAGTAGTTGGTTTTCCAGGTCTAGAATTTTTCCACAAAATCCTCTCTGGATTGTCAACTATGGTAGGAGGATTAGGATCTAGATGGGATCTAGTATTGACCCTATATGAAGCCAGATTTCAGTTTTCAAAATTTAGAGAAGATGAGGTTTTTAGGACTGTTTTTCAAAAAAATTCCTCTCACAGTGATTTCTATAATAGGATAACTAGGTTTCTAAACTTCCTCAAGGCTAGTTAATACAGTCCTAAGGAAATATAGAGATATAGAGGAGTAATAGGTCTACTAGGGCTAGTGGAGTCTCCAAGTGGAAATTTTTAGCTTTTCTGAAGGTAAAATGTTTTATGTTCCACCACCAATTATTTATTTGAAAACCAATCTAGAATGTTTTTTGGGGTTTTTATGATTTTTTTGTAGTTCTATGGTTGTGAGAGTGTCCTATACCTGATTCAACACTTAGATAAGGGGGTGAAACAAACAGAGTCTACTTTATGGCTTATCAACTGATTTCTTCAAGGTTTGATAAGGGTCTTTTAGAATCCTAAGGGTTACTTAGATTGTCACTGATTTAGACAGGTCCTATCATTATTACCATTATGCTGGTAGTGCTTGAAGAAAGCTATAGTTCACTTGAATGAATACTGAGTGTTTTTTTTAGGGACTTTTACTCAAAAAGGCCCCACCGTGATCGCCAAAATGTTGTAGTCCTGTGATTTGGGAGAGGGATCTCTCAATTGTTTGCAAATATGTGAGCTTGTTTTCTTTTAAGGGTTGATTTTAGGCTAGTTATGAAGCATGAGTTTGTTTGATTGTTTGGTTGGACATGATGATCTAGGCAGCATAGATAGAAAAGGGAAATCTCTAAGTCATTGGGAAATGGAGTCAAGTGGAAGCTATAATAAGTTTGTAGATCAAACAGGGATATCAAAGGGCAAATGTAACTTGGCTAGTGGATCTACAAGGTCTTTCAGGTAAAATGAAATGGACATCAAAGCTTTAGAATGAAAATTAGAACTAAGGGCAATTAAGAATCCTTAGTTATATGTACTTCTCAACAAAGGGACTTAAAAAATTATCTGAACATGAAGAGGCATCCCATAGATAGGGCTAACCATAAATTCTAGAAACCACACTTCGGAAAATAATAATTTCAAGACAATATTTTCAAATTAAATCTAGGAGTTGAGGAACGCTATATTTCATCCAAAGATTTCACTTTCAAGGATAAGAAAACATTCAAGATTCATAAATAACTACATTCATAGAAGAGGGAACTCCTAGAAATATTTTATTATAGCTATAAAGACCTTCAAAAAAATTATTTGAGCAAGTACAAAGGGTATGATTGGAACAAAACCTCTTTGGCAGACTTTGGACAGTGATACTTTGAAGGGAGACTTTAGAAATATTTTAAGTGGCAGCAAGTAAGCAGGGAAAACCATAAATCATTCTTGAGGCCAACTGTATTGAACTATTTAATAAATAAACAAGCATAGGGGTTCTAGAGAGCAATTAATAATTCTCTAGAATATCTTAGAAGAATAAAACACAAAGACAGTGAAGAGTAAACAAAACTAAGGTGCTTTCAAAAGACACTTCTTAGCCTAAATTTTTTACTCTACTGTAACAGAAAATGATGAAACATAATGGAATAGGAAATAACAATAAAAAATTTAGAGTACTTCACCAACAGCCAAGCTCAGGGATCCAATGACAGAGCTTTCTCCATCAACAAACAGGTCAAAACATCCATAGGTTTCAAAACATCAATCTTCTTTCAACTTCAGCAGAACTATGTATTACTTCAAAGAGTCATCAAATGCCAGCTTTTACAATGAGTTCCAATGCAGTATTTATGCTGAAAATGAGGAGGTGGAACTCTTCTAGGGTTCAAAATGTTATTAATTTATAGAATAAATGCATTCCTGACCTTGAAAACCATGCAAGGCATAAGGTAGGAATATTTGCAACTACTTCTCTGTTTTAATAAATCTGCCTTAACTTCCAAGAGAAAACGGGTGAAAAGTTTGGCTTTTATGCCTATTCTTAAATATTACAACAACTGCCTTGATAGATGAAAATATCTTCTGACTGTGTAATAACTATCAATTTCCCCTTTAGGATATAAAGTAGGCCACAGGTGGAAATTTAGGTATTCTAAGGGAATAACTACTCTTTGTTGATGTATTCGAGGCTTTTTAGCCTAAATTTCTTTAATTTTTAGCATTAAATTGTGTCTTTGGGCCTCTTAGCCTTGATCTTTTATTAATCTTGCCTCATTGTCCTTTCTTTGTTTCTGTGAAAACATTTTTTTATTTCTTAATCCTTTGGACATTATCTTTCGGCCTTTTATCTTTAATCATCGATTTAAAAGGGCTAATCTCTATTTCGACAAACTTAATCTTTGATTAAGCCCTTTGGTCTCCTGTCTTCATTTCTTTATCATTTCTTTTGACTGTTCTTCATTTACTGTGTGCATGGGTTCTTTGATTCCATTGATGGTCATGACTCATCAATCTAACCTCTAGACAAAAACCCTTTATTCTCTTTTTCTTCGTATTTTTGGCCCTTTGGATCGTCATCCAAAAGCTCTTTGTTACTCAATTTTGACTGTGGGATGACCTTTAAGCTTGAGCCACCATTAAACCTGCACAATTAAACCATCATGAATAAAAACCTATGAATTTGGATTTACTACGTTTCAGAGGCTTGGAGGAAGGTTTTGGAGCATTTTGCATAGAAGGAGAAGGTGCATAGGGTAAGGTGCCACAAACGGAACCATGAAGGAAGAGGGAAATATTTTGAATTTGGCGCGAATTGGGAGAGAAATAGTTTTTTAGAAAACCGCAGGTGGTTTTAGTGTGGCCAGAAGGTGGTAAGTGGTAATGGGTTGATCGAACACGATACGAGTTACAGGACAACACGTGTCCTATCAAAACCGCCCATTTCACATTGAATTTGGGCGTTAAATTATTTTGGTGGATTGGGCACAAAAACATTTCTAGACCGTCAGATCTGGGAGATCGACAACTGAGATCAAACACAAAGGGAGAAAGGATGTGCAGGAGGATGAAAGGTGGGACCCAGCAGATGATGTCATTAGTTTAGTCAGGTAGAGAAAATCTATTGGGTGGAGTTGAAAAGAGGGGATCAATGGGAGCCGTTGGATCGTGAGGATCAATGGTCGGGATCTGGCGATGAATGAGAATGGAAAGGACAGGGTTGAAAATGTGGGGGTAATATGGGCCATTGGATCTAGAGAAATGGACGGTTGCGATTGAATCGGGGGCTTCGCATATTGGAGATCTAGACGAGCGGGAGGAGGAAACGCAGAGGGAGTGATTGCAATATGCCAATGGAGCGAGAGCCATTAGATCATGGATGAGATCAACGGTGGAGATGTGATCAGGAAAGCGCATCGGTGGGGGAAAAAGGTTTGGGAAGTGGAAATGGGAATCACCAAAGTGCGATGCTGATGGGGAAGGCGAAGTGCTTTGGAACGAGGACTGTTGGATCTGGGAGAGATCAACGGATAGGATTCCATCGGTGGGGGATGATCATCAGCGGATAAGGGAAGGTGGAAGGAAAAGGGTGAAGCACGATGTGATGTGCTGATGCGATGGTCGATAGAGAGCGAAGCGCGGAGTGTGATGGTCGTCAGATCTTGGGGAATGGATGCTCCAGAACTTATCGAAGGATCGGCCATCGGCGAAATAGAAAACTTGGAAGCAGGAACTTGGAAAGAGCGACGTGCGATCGCTGATGGGCTTAGTGCTCGGTCATGGGGCCAAGTCTCTTGGTGGAAAAGGGGCTCGAGCTTAAGCGAAAGGGGCTTAAGCCTTGATATTTAAAAATGAAGGATTTGGACTAAAAATAAAGAATTTTGAAGGATTTTGAGGGTTTCGATAGGCGGAAAAAAGGGATTTAAACCTTAATAAAAGGATTTTATCAGGTTTTAAATGGAATTTTGAAGGAAAATAAAGGGTATAAAAGGGTTTTTGGAAGAAAAAGGGATGGGGAAATGAGGGATTCCACATGCCCTGCACGTCAACAACCTGTCTTGACCCTCGCTCGCCCTGCGTTCACCGCTGTCATGTTTCCTTCACCAATGAGTTTTTGCCTTAGCTCGTGGTGCTCCAATGCGCTCGCACTCAGATGCTTGCTTGATCGTTGGTTGGATGAATTCTCCATCATCCGCATGCAATATTAATATGCATATCATGTGTGTGTCATGGGTAACTCAGTGGACCTGAGCCGACCCCCATAATTCAGCTGTCTGCCCACTCGTGTAGCGTCGGCCGCTCAACTCATGCGTTAGTTTTATGACTCCGTCTATGGTGTGACGTTTCACCCATAATGTCGCTTTTTACAATGCCACCGTCAGCTATGTGCAACGTGCCCGTGCTGCCACACACCTGGAAATGTGCAGTTACTATGCGACAGTTCGCCTGTAATGTTGCACGATTCCTTAACACCATCCAAACGCCCGATGGGAGCGTCTATTACCCTGAACGCGCGTCATGAAGTCTTATGTCCTTAAAAAACCCAACCTTCCCTACACTTGAACATCTTTCATCACGACGAGGCATGAAAACCCCAAGTTTTGGAGATAGACCAGGGGAGCCGTTTCCATCGTGTCGTGAAATGTAAGCCCCAAGATCGCCAGACTTGGGCGGTTCTTTGCCATGCCGCGTAATGAAAACCATGAGTTACGTAAACTTGGGCAATTACGATCATGCCACAACATGGAAACCCAAGTTCCCCTCACTAGGGGCACGGTTTTCATCGGGGCAGGAGACAGAAAATGCAAGGTTCCCAGAACTAGGCTATTTCCCTCGTGCCATGAAACAGAAGCCCCAAAGTTTCGCAGACTTGGGCGGTTCTTCATCGTGCCGTGACATGGAAACCCAAGCTCCTCGCACTGAGGCCATGGTTTCTGTCATGGCAGGATGTGGAAATCCTTGAGTTTCTCAGAATTGGGAAGTATTTGTTGTGCCGCAAAAAATGGGAACCCCCGAGCTCCGCGTACCTGGGCAGCAGTTTCCATCGTGCTGTGACATGGAAACTCGAAGTTCCCCATAGTTGGTTGGCAGTTTCTGCCATGTTGTGTCATGGAACCCCCAAGTACCCTGTGTTGGGGCTGTGGCATAGCGGGACATGGGAACCCTAGGTTTCCCAGACTTGGGAAATTTTCCGCCGTGCCATCAAATGGAAACCTCGAGTTTCTCCAAATTGGTGCGGTTTTCCATTGTGTGGTGAAATGGAAAACCCCAAGTTTCATTGACTTGGGTGGTGGTTTTGTACTCCCCATGACATGGGAAAAAACCTAGAGTTCCCCAGAGGCTTGGATTCGCGGTTTCGAAACACCACCAGTTCCCTAGACTCAGGCGACGGTTTCCATCGTCATGGAAACCCCAAGTTCCCCATGCCATGGATTTGGTGAAAACCCTGAGTTTACAATGTGTCGTAAAAAATGGAAACCCTGCCGTATGCTGTGAAATAGAATCGTCGATCCTCGTGTTCCCTGAACTTGGGCAATGGTCTTGCCTGTGACGTGGCATGGAAACCCCAAGTTCTGCAAGCCTGGGCTGGTTTTACGCCGTGTCGTGACATGGAAATTTTGGGTTTCCATGCCCCTGACCACAAGTTCCATAGACTGGCGACCCCTCTCGCAGTTGTGGCATGGAAACCCCAAATTTCCCGCCCTTAAGCAAGAAATGCATTTTTGAGATGCAAAAAAAAGAAATGATGTTTGAATGAAAAGGAAGGGGGGAAGAAGGTGCAACGGCGATAGTTGTCCGAATTTTGAATAAAGCGACAAGAGCGAATCTCTAAATTGAGTTGACCAAGGGCTGAATCTCAATGGATCATGGAAGAAAGGCCACTCTGCCACTTACAATACCCCATCGTGTATTTAAGTCGTCTGCAAAGGATTCTTCTCAACGACCATTTGAAATTGAACTTCAAAGCTGCCCCGACCAAGATGCTTCATGATCACGATTTCCAAATGACACAGGCCCCTAGCGGTGACAAAGAGACGTCCCTACTATGGGTCGAGATACAGTCGAAGAGTGACATGCACCACTTTGAGCATGGATTCAGACTTAGAGGTGTTCAATCATAATCCGACACATGGTAGCTTTGCGCCATTGGCTTTTCAACCAAGCGCGATGACCAATTGTGTGAATCAACGATTCCTCTCGTACTAATTTGAATTACTATTGCGGTGCGGTTCATCAGTAGGGTAAAACTAACCTGTCTCATGCCAGTCTAAACCCAACTCACATTCCCTATTGGTGGGTGAAAAATCCAAAACTTGGTGAATTCTGCTTCACAATGATAGGAAGAGCCGATATTGAAGGGTAAAAAATCAATGTTGCTATGAACGCTTGGTTGCCACAAGATAGTTATCCCTATGGTAACTTTTCTGACACCTCTAGATTCAAATTCTGAAAGTCTAAAGGATCAATAGGCCACACTTTCATGGTTTTTATTCGTACTGAAAATCAAAATCAAATGAACTTTTACCCTTTTTTTCCACACGAGATTTCTGTTCTCGTTGAGCTCATCTTAGGACAACTGCGTTATCTTTTAACAGATATGCCTCCCCAGCAAAACTCCCCACCTGACAATGTCTTCCGCTCGAATCGACCCACCGAAGTGTGCCTTAAGGCCAAAAATAGGGGCAGTGCCCCATATTCGCTCCATGGAATAAGTAAAATAACGTTAAAAGTAGTGGTATTTCACTTGCGCTGAAAACAGCTCCCACTTATTCTACACCTCTCAAGTCATTTCACAAAGTCAGACTAGAGTCAAGCTTAATAGGGTCTTCTTTCCCCACTGATTCTGCCAAGCCCATTCCCTTGGTTGTGGTTTCTCTAGATAGTGTTATTCATCTATAAGTCCAATGATATCAAAAAATTACTAAATTACCATTCCTAGATTTCTAGAAATAATATTTCAAAGAAACATTATGAGTTTTATAAATCTCACTGCCTTCATCATTCTGAGTCTATCGATTCACCAAAATCTTCATCTATGTCTCCTAAAAAGGTCATCCTGCTGTTTCAAAGAATAAATCTCATTTCAGGCTATTTATCACTGTTTTTGTTAGTCCATTTCCCTCTGAAAATAGCCCATTTTCCTCTTCACTCTCCTCCATTTTCCCTAAGAAATCCTTTTAGAAAAAAATCAAAAACCCCTCCAAACCATCATAACTCCTTTATATGGTTTTAAAATTCTTATTTTACCCTATCGGAACTTTTAAATTGGCCTAAAAAATAGTATTTTTTACCAATAAAGTTTAAGGCCCCTGAGGGCTTAAATTTTCCTTCCCTTTATGTTCATGTAACCTCAACCCCCCCCGACCAAGTGCTTAAAAATTTTCACACTAGCCCTAGCAACTTTCTCTTTCGCTCCTAGTCTCCGTACTCTTTACGGGACCATGCCCCAGCCTCTTCTTAAGCCCTCTTCCTTTTCTCTTTTCCCTACACTATGTATTCCTCGATCTATCTCCATTGTCAATCACCCGTGATTCGATGGCTCTTATCCCCTATCCCATTCAGTGTTTCTCCCCGATCATCAAACCTATTCATCCCTACAAATCGATCTACACCATAGATCTTATGGATCTAATGGTTCTCATTTAATCCCCACACCTAATCCCTTAGGGGCCTACCTTCTATTACCCAGCCGCCTCCACCAATCTCTGGCTGCCACCTGTCTCCCACTAAAACTCCCGCCCGCACACCTTTCCATCGTACTCCTCTCCACACAGTCGGATCTGCCCCCCCTCATCCAATGGCTTATATATGATATCGCGGGCATTTTCCTCCATAGGTTTAATAACTCATTTCCACGCGAAACCACTGGTTTTCTAGGGGACGTGTTAGGGTCCCATGATTTGGCTGATTAGCAAGCCAAATGATAGTGTAACATCAAACTAGTCTTTGGAGCCCAAGGACCTAGCCTTCCTGGACTCAGAGAGGGCTCTCTCTATTTGTCTAAGGGATATATGTGTGTTTGCTTATTGTGTTATGATTTTAGGCTAGTTATGAAGTAGGTTTTTTGGTTTTGGTTTTTAGGTTGTGAGGGATGAAACTGATCAAAGACATAAGATAGGTAAAAAGATGTCAGATCAACTGGGCTCTGGGGTCGAAAAGGTCAAGAAAGCTATCAGATGGTGATACAAGGTTGCTGAAGGGCCGATTTGATTTGAGGTAAAATGGATCTTTGGGAAAAATGGAGTAAGATGGACATCAGTATCTTTTCCTAATCTACTCTCTTTGATAAGTTAAGCTTACACAATTTTGACCATATTTTCCACTCACTAACTTATCAACAAATAAATTTAAAACATGTTCAGTTATGATTAGGCTAGATAACTGAACAAGAAATTTGAGCACTAGCAGGGGCATTTAGACTTGCACGCTTTCCGAATGACTATTTTTTGAACTCGGGGCTTTCTTTCTATTTTTCAAACCGTCCTCTTTTTCTATTTTTCTATTGTTTTTTGAATTTTCTTCTTTTTCACTTTGTCTTCAAACAATCTAAAACTAAAAAGATGTTCACAAGGCTGAGCTTATTTTTCACAGCTATCTAGCTATCCTAGTCTAAACTATACACAACATACATTCATTTGGTGAACTCTTCTTTCCAATATAGCCAGTCAAGTAGATGATTGCATGGTTGATCTTGGTTTAGTTCTTTCATGATGCTGAAGTAATGAAAAGGCCACTCCCATTTGGCTTGTTTTTGGATAGTAGTGCTTAAGTTTTTTCTCATTCTTGGTAGCAACTTTTTCATGATAGAACCCACTACTCCTTCAGATTTCTCAAGGAAAAAAACAAATGGATCTTGGAATAATACCTGATCTAGAGGATTTGAGATATAGGCTTCATTCAGGACTACTCTTTCTTCCACTTGGCTATATTTGGGACTCTCCTGGTAAATCAACTCTTCCCCTTGCTCATGATTACTTGAACTGTCAGACTCATCATATATTGCAGTGTAGTTTTCTTTCCAAGCTGATGTGTTCTGATTAAGTGGACTAAAAATTGTGTGAAGGTCATTAAGTTGATGAGAAGGGATACACTTTGACAGTAAATTATCTTGAAAGGATAGTGTGACAACTCTCATGTGTTTATCAACCTCTATTTCTTCATCTGCAATTTGTAACTCAATGGAACTTGGTGGCTGCAAATCTAGAGTTAAGGAAGATTCCATGTCCAAAATGATTTCCTCAATCATTTCAGGAAAAGGCTTCTCATTTACAACATGCTCAAGAATTTCATCATCCTCCTCAACCTTATCATCAAAGCTGAAAGACTGTTTATTTCCAATTATGTGAATGTTATCTCTGATGGACTGAAGTGAAGTAAAGAAAAGAGTCCGAGACTCTTCACTTACTTCTAAACTCTTAAGGCTCTCCTCATTAGTATCATAGATGACCTGTATTGGCTTCTCACTTTTCTCAAGTTTATGAAACTGAGCTTCCTCCCAAAAATCAAAAATTGAGTATTCTGCAAAGTTAGCTTCTGTTTGGAAATCATAATCATCAACATATTGATCAAACATTGGAGAATCATTAATACAAGTAGTGTCACCAGCCATGCATATTGGACTATCAGATTGCTTTTCTTCAAATTGATCTTTAAATCTATTTACTGATATGTGATAGTTAAGATCAGGAGAAGAATCAAGAGAGGCTGACTGTATGTTTATGAGTTGATATATTTCCTCTTCAGTTAAAAAGGGAGGCATTTTCGTTTCTCTTCGGATATAACTACAATAACCCTCTTTCTCTTGGAAAATCTGATTTGAAGGATGAATTTCCTTTTGGGCTTCACCTATGAGAGATGATGAATCATCACTTATGCCCTTAGAGAGATCCTGTGGGTTCTCTTTCATTTCTTGCTTGTTTTCATCTTCAACCAATTATTTGTGATGTTGAGGATAGTTAGCATGTAATTCATGAGTTTTTTCTGATAGATTTTCAGGAGGAAAATTTTCTTTTATGAACTCAAATGACTCACAGCATAAAGGTAGAGATCCTATAGTTTTTTCTTCATCTTCTATTTTGGATTTGAATTCCTCTTCAATCAACTCTTCTTGATTTAAGTGAGAGTTAACTTGAGCAGGGTTTTCCTGAATAACTGCTGAGAGATCTTTAGGATGCAAACTTTATTTCAAAGTCTGGAATGTTTTAAAGCATAAGGGTAGAGAACCTAAAGGTTTTGATTCTTCTTCCATTTCAGAATCTGTGATTTCAAAATGGCTGATAGTCTCTTTAGAGCATTCCTCTATGTTTTTATTTGCAACTTTCCCATTAGGCACATTTTGTTTTTAACTCTTGTCTTGTAATAGTTGAGTATGTTCATCCTGAGGAAGAAGTGTAGGTTGGTTTGAATAAGCAGTGTTAACCTTAACTTTGTGTTTTTCTCTTTTCCTGTCAAGTAGATGCTCTAGTTTTCCGAACATACATACCAATTTTTTCAACTTTTCCTCTGAGGATATTAGTCTCTCTTGATTTTCTTTATCTTTCTCTATTATTCTTAGCTGTGCCTCCCTATTTAGTATGTTGAATTCTACATCAACTACTATCCTTTGCATTTCTTCTATGGTCAAAGGATCTTTATTTCTTATCCAGAAAACCATTTCTAGGTCAAAAGAATCTGGGTAGTGCAAGAGAGCACATCCGAGGGGTGGCTTTATGTTAGCAGGCATTGCATGGTATACTTTATTGAACTTGGCTGAAAAGTTTTGTATTGTCTCCCCTGGTTGTCTTTTTAACTGATTTTATTCCTTTATGATGAGAATTTTATTACCCATGACCACCATCAATCTAGGAAGATTTGAGTGAACTGATGAAAATTGGTAATGCTTGCAGCTGGAAGGTATTTAAACCAACTCTTAATTTTTCCTTGTAATGATAAGGAAAACATTCTAATATGAAAATTGTTAGAGTCGGACTTTGCAGCCCTCCGTCAGAGATCATTTCTCTATTTGCATTTTCATTTTTTAGGTGTCTCATTCCACTCATTCGTCTGCATTCCGTTAGGGGCATGCCACTGACTGACGGAGAGGTTTGGTTCTCTTGTTTTCCCTCATGCTTGTACCTGCTGGGTTGGTTAAAACTCCTCAAAATCCATCAGAGTTCATTTCATGTCATTCATATTCATAAATGATTATTTTGGTTAAAAAGAGTCTTTTAGTTTTTTATTCTAGGGTTCAGTCTTTTGACATGTTTAATAAATTCCCGCAGGCCATGAGGATGGTTTTCAAAGAAGTTTTCATTCCAAATTTCATCATTAAACATATTCGAGGACATTTCTTGTTCAAAACTCTGTTTTGAATAAGAAATTGTCGAATTCATTTTTTTGTAATAATCATGTATTTTTTCCGCCATGGAGTCTTCAAAGCAGCCTCTGGTTTTTCTTTTCCAAACATCAACGCCAAACATCCCTGCAAAAAACAACCAAGTTCATCAGTCCAAACTTAGAAATTTAGTGAAAAAGCAGAAGACAGAGGTTTCATTAAATGACAAAGTGCTAAAATAGAAAAACATTACAAAGTGGGTTTTTGGAGGAAGTAAAAATGAAAGCCATCACTTGCAAGATATTTCTCAAAGTACTATAAACCATTTTCATTAGGAAACATTCATAAATCTTCATAGCAAAGTCGAAATTTGAGGTTGAAGAGAAAACTGGCATTTTAGAGGCCATGACTATGTGTTATCATTTATGCGCGGCGCATACAAAGGAGGCGCGGCACAAAGAATGCGCGCGGCACACTGGGTGAAAGTTAGCAGTGTATTTTTATACAGGCGCGGCACACTGGGTGTGCGCGTGGCACATTGAGCCATCAAGCCCAAAATCCGTCCAAACTCTGCAATTTTTCAAAATCAAACACTTTTTTCCGCTCCAAGTAAGTTTGTCCAAGTTTTCTCAATGATTTTTTACTATGGTGTTGTGTTTTAGAAGCAAAGAGGTCAGTGTTTGAATGGTGAAAGATTTAACCCTATAGCCACATTCAAATTCGCTCCAAGGGTTAAAGGGAGGTGTTTCAAAACGTGAAAATTGGTGCTTCAATTCTCATTTCATTGATATATATGCTCTTGCCATTTACTACCATTGGTGTCACTGCTAATTTTGTCACATTATACACCACAGTCTCGCAGTCTCCCTCCTATTCCATCACTGCTGTCACTATTATTATCATATCATTGTCTCACTGCTATTATCATTGTTTTTATAGCATAATCCCATTGTTATTCCTCTATCCCATATCCCTATACCCTTTGATCCCCATGTGAAATCCCAAACCCTATCACTTGTTACCTCCTTCCCTTCATTGATTAAAATTTAAGTTTCCACAAGATTTTGTCTTCATGTCTTTGACTATACTTACAGGTTTCCATTTGACTAACTCTTGTTCCTATCACATTACAAGTCCCATCACTGTCACCCATTCCCATACCATTTGTAAAGGTGTTTAATCTCAAAATTTTCCAAAGCAGTGAGTGATTGATTGTCCATTCCCAAAATCACTTGACAGTCCACTGTATTCCTTGTGACATTTCTCCACAGCACCTATTGTACATGTGACACATTGGGCATTAAAACAAACACACCAATTGCTCATTTTATAACCAACCAAGCATACATTTGTCAAACATCTTGATTTCAGCACCATGTCAGAGACAGATTCAGAATATGAGCAGGGGTATGAGCAGGACAATGATTCATCTACGGATCTTAATGTGCCAAGGAGGTCTCACAAAAGCGGTAGGCATGTCAGAGAGGAGCCTACTTCTTTGACCCAATTGCAGGCTTGCCCGCTTGCAATGGATTGTTTTCAGCGTCAGTCATGCTTCCATTATTGTGAGATGATTGCCCGAACTCAGCATCATCATGAGTTAGCTCGCCTATTTGTCCTACATTTTCATAATGGACGTGTAAACCTTGCAGGAGTGAACTTCACTTTGTCACCAGAGACTGTTTCTGAGGCAACTGGGATACCAAACATCAGTGAAGAGTGGAATAAGCGACAGCAGTTAGACAGAGCTTATTATGAGCTCTACATCAGACCTCGATATTTGAGGCAGATAAGCAGGGTTTTTCCATTCCGATTTATGAAGGAAGAATATGCACCATTGATGAAACTTATCATTAGGTACTTCAGTTGTGAAGGGCGCTTTTCATGCTTGTATGCGTATCATATTCGGCTGTTGATGCATTTCACGAGAGTGCGGTTGATGAGCATTCCATACTTCATGTACCGTAACATAGAGCGGATGAAATTCCTTGTACAGAAGAAGACCCCAGCGCAGTAGCATAACAGCATTTACCATTACGCGCTCATAAAGATCATGGTGGTACATCAGCTCGCACAGCAGGGCATCGCATGGGATGAGTTCATTTCCCGTGACTTCTTTGCAGCACCACAGCCTCCCAAGGTTGTTCATGATGAGGGACAGCCTTCACACCAGTTTGATGTTTCAGAGATTCAGCCTATCAGTGCGCCAGTGGAAGTTACATATCAGAGAGGTGCCATAGCCTTATTTGCAGCATCACAACGAGTACTATCTCCACCCGGGGTGGAAGGGGTCTCGTTGACTTCATCAGCAGCGCGAGTACTATCTCCACATGGTGTGGAAGGGGTCTCGCCTTCTACATCAGCACAGGTACATGTTCAGGACAGAGGAAAGAGGCCTATGCACGATGAGGGCCCCTTGGGAGGCCAGGATACTGATTTTGTTTTGATCGATGTTGATGCGAGCTCTCCTAGCTCGAAACTGAAAGAGATCATCCAGGAACAAAAGGTTGAGATTGACACTTTGACTGCAAAGTTGCAGAGAGCTCAGTGGGTTATACATTATTTGGAGCAGCGTAATAAACAGCTGGAGGATCATCACACACTCATCGAGTTGCGGCAAATCCGTGAAGACCGTGCATTGGCCCGAAAGAGACTAGGTGACATGACACCGGTTGAGCGAGAGACTTGCCTTATGCACGTCAACATTCATTTGGAGAAGCTCTTGGCAAAGTCCAATAGGGAAAAAGACATTCTTAGGCACATGAAGACTCACTATTGGGCCCGTACACACGTTTGCAGAGCAAAAATGAAGATCCTGAAGGCAAGGTTGAGAAAGGCAATGAAACGTCGAAAGAGGCCAGATCCACTTCGACTCTTGGTCGAAGCTTCCTTGGCTGGGCATGAGACATGATGGGAGACCTTCACTCCAAATTTCAGTAAATTTGGAGAATATTTTGTCATTTTGAAAATTTTGGTCGCAAAACAGGTTTTTCCGCCCGACGCGTCGCGCCACCCGACGCACGCTTATGATTGGGACATCTTCTGGAGGAAAAATTGACATTTTTTGACTTTTCATGGTAATTTATGCATGCTCAGGAATGGCCGAAGCATTTCATCAAATTCTGGGTGGTCTTAAGGGCCAAAAACACCATGAAAATCACCTTTATGCCACCTTTTGCACCAGCAGGAAGTAGTATTGGGAGAATGAAGTTTTGGAGGGGAAAATGAGCTCTAAATTGAAAAATTCCACTTGGGTTGGATAACAGACATCCAGGGATTTCCAACGAGCTATCATGAGCTCGATTTTGACTTCAGGAAGTGCTCCAAAAATAGTTCCAAAGTAGCGCGACGCATAGAGCTTTGGAGCGCGGCGCATAGAGGAATTCAACCTATTTTTCACCTTCCAGCTCAGAAATTCGGCCAGTTTTGACTAGTTTCACCTCCTGATGTAATTTTTGATCTAGCTTGATGTAATTTGGTAACCATGATGTAATTTTGGCATGTATTTACTTGTTCTAGATGATTCATTCACTAAAAAGTGAAAATTGAGTGAATGGATCAGTTTCCTTCCTTTTAGAGGCAAGTTGTTTGGCTGCCTAGATTTTAGCTCCTTGTTTAGAATTGGTTCAAACTGCTCCTAGAAGGATGAGATCGAACCCTAGAGGCATGGGAAGGGGTTAGAATTGTCTATATATTGTATTTTCTGAGACCTTTTCAAGGTTGGACTCTTGGGAAAAGTTTGACACTCCATTGTACATCCATATTTCAGTTTTTGGCAAAGGAAAGACCAGAGTTTTGCAGCACTTGTTGGGATCCTTGTGGCTTCTGATTTTTTGATGATGTTTCTTCTCATGTTATTGTAAGCTCATTAGTGTTATATGTATGCATTTCCCTTCTCTATGCTTCTGAATTAAACGAATGAGTAATCGAGGTAGAATTCATTGATTTGCTGGTGCTCTGCCTTAGACTTTCGTTTAGTTTTATATGTTTTCGTCTGTTTGGAGAGGACCCTTGCACTCTCTTGCCCTCTTCATCTCCTCAGCAGTCTTTGCCATCCATTCACTCAATCTAAAACATCAAAGTCGTTGCCTACCCTGCCCCAACTTGAACTCTGCAAGATCTGGCCTCATCCCCAAGCCCTAAATTGTTTTTCCCTTTTTCCAACAAAAAAACCCCTAAAAATCAAAATCAAACCCTCTTACTTGTTTATCTAGCCTAAGATTAGTCATTTTTTTAGTCATCTCAAGCCCCTTTGAACATTTTTCATTGAGATTGACCCGGAGAGAGCCCTCTCCTGTCCTCGTAGGGCTAGCTACGAGGTTGAGCGTGGTTTGGTGTTGTCCTTTTTCTGCCTTATTTCAGCCTGAGGTGGATTAGGGAAATAACATAGTGGCGACCATACTGGGGAAAAAATGGTTTGCTTGTTGGTGTTATTCATTTCATGAGTTATAGACAGAGCCTGAAGTCACACCAGGTAGCCTCTGAACTGCACATTGCTCTGTGAGTGCATAGTAGATAAACGCTGCTTCAGTCAATCTCTGGTTTAACTTGTGAATGTGACACTTGATTTGTGAATTACCCCAGTACATTACATCGTTCTGGACTTTTGGATGATTGAGTCTAGAATTTGATAGGCTGAAGAAATCAGTTTTGTCCTTTGATTTTTGAATAGATCAACACACTGGCTTCCCGAAGACATACAAGATCAAATCCTGATCCTAATCCACCTCCAGTGTACGAAAATCCTAACCTGATTCCAAGAATTTTCCGTCGAGAAGCTCCCGTGTTTCCTTTGGTCAAATCTCACTCATACCCTACTGTTTTTGAATACATCAAAGATATTGAACTTGACGATCAGTTCGAGTTGTCATTGTTTGAAACTAAATCTGAAAGTGCAACTAGATCTACAGTTATAAATCCTGATTTTATTAAGTATCTTGAGATCGAGCAAGCCAATAGATCCATCGACAATTATATTTTGAATATTCAGAACTCTGTTGTGGCAACAAATATTCCCGAGTACATAGAATCTGCTTCTGAGACTCTTGGTCCGTTAGTGATTACATCCGATTCACAAGTTTACGCTGAGCCTTCTTTCATTCCTACTATTCCAGTACAGCCATCCATATCTGATCAGCAATCTGTAGTAGTTCCTCCTCCATCTCCACCACATACACCTCGAACACCTACTGCTCCTATTCCACCCGTTTCTCCAAGACAAATCATAAATCCACCGAGAGACATGGCTGCTAGATTCACACCTCTTGCTTTGCCAGCAAATTTGGATCCTATGCCCGCTGATTATCAGAGTAAAATTCCTTTGGTTGATGGTACTCCTCAAATTGTGCCCACTCAGCAGCATATTGTTAGAATGACAGACTTTTTGGACCTGCATGAAATTGATGAAGAGAATGTCTCCATGAGATTGTTTGTCCAAAATTTTGGAGGTGAGGTACGCAAGTGGTTCAGAGCTTTACAGCTCAGAAGTATTAATACATTAGAAGACCTTCAGAGACAGTTTCTAGATCGGTGGGAGATGAAGAAAGATCCATTTCAAATCACTTCTGAGTATACTAGCATCAAGCGTAATCCTGGTGAGTCCATCCAAGACTATATTATCAGATTTAATGCGGTTTATAATGCAATTCCTGATGACTTGAGGCCTTCTAAGAAGTCATATTTGTTAAAATTCCCGGATGGTTTTGATCCAGAGATGGCCTATTCATTACGAGATAGAGATCCGCCTACTTTAGAGGACATGTAGAAGATTGTCGAGGCAAACTTGAATGATAAGAGAGCTAGACTGAAAGTAGAGAAGAAAGTTGTGATAAAAGAAGAAGCTTCCACATCCACAGATAAGATACTTCACGAAATGGGAAAGATGTTCGAAAGGCTCACTATTGATAAGCCTAAACCACAAGTTCAGAATCCTAACTTCCGTGGTCAGCAGCAGCCCCAATTCAAGATTAAGCAACGAGAATAGCGAGCACAAGAACCAGCAGTCCAATAGCAAGTAAAGACACCTCTTCAGCAGGATTTTGTTGGTCAGGATTCAGACGATGAAGATGATGTAGTAGGAGAGAAAAATCATTTCTTTACTCCTGATGATTTTCCCATTTATATCACTGAATATGATGAATATGCAGAAAGTTAAGCAGTACAAAGAGATGAGGATTTTATCCTAGCTAATGATGCAGCCCTTGAGGAGGATTCGGATGAGTATCAGAGAGGATATATGAATGCATTGTCAGCCCAGCAGAAGCAATATTCTCTTAGGAATAGAGATTTACCAGTCAATCCAATTCAGAAGAGGAAGGAAGTTTCAGCGCCCAAAAATGATTCACCTGTTGCACAAAAGAAAGCAAAAGAGGTAGTTGATCTTGCTGCCAATAAGTCATCATCAGCAGAAAAATCAAATCAGCCAATCGCATCGAAAGAGAAGGTTGAAAAGAAAGAGGTTCATCAGTTACCGTTTAAAAATACTTCTGGCCACTTTCTCAGCTGTATGAGTTGTGCGACAATGCCATGTTCGATTCCTATGGCTTCCATAACCTTAAGTGGCCGGGTACAACCATAAGTAGTTGGGTTTAGACATTACCAGGAAGTACCACAATCTTTATTCATTTGATTCTAGCAGAGTGAGATGTATTGGGCTCATTAAAGACTTGGTTGTAAGTTTGGATCAGATTCCCACAAAGAATGTTTTGATGGACGTTGTTGTAGCAGACATCCCTCCGAGATTTGGTATGTTGCTTTCCAGATCTTGGGGAGAAAAATTGAAAGGGAAACTACATTTAGATTTCTCCTATGCGACGATTCCCATGTTTGGCCAAATGAGAAAATTGTACCGGGAACAAAAAATGAAGTATATGATTACCACTAAGGAGAAACCGGTTAATCATCCGATTAACTATCTACATACAGATCTAGAGTCTTTTGTTTTGTTTGCTGATAGTTTTAATGATGTATATAGTTAGTTAGTTCAAGCAGAAGATATTCCAGAGATTACCAAGAATTTCAAAGAAGTTTTGCAGAAGGAAAGACAGCTACCGGAAAGCACAGTTGAGCAATCAGCTAAAGATAGTGGACAGCAAACAGAAAAAACAGAGCTGGCACAATTTCATCACTTAGAGGATGATGAAGAGGGTATTTGGACCATGGATTTTGATGGTGCAGTGGGAAACGATGGTTCTGGGATTAGAATTTGGGTACGCAGCCCATTTTTCACTCCTAACAAGGTACCGAGCAATGTATGGGTATGTTCTTACAAGTTGGCATTTGATTGTTCGAACAATGAGGCTGAGTATGAAGCTCTGATTGCTGGCCTAAAGATTCTTAGAAAGCTTAAAGCTACGAAAATTGTGGTATATGGTGACTCTGAATTGGTGATCAAGCAGGTAAAGGGTGAATATCAAACGAAACATCCCCGGATGCGAGCTTACCGGAACGCTGTCCTTGACATTTTGAAGCAGTTTTCAGATTATACCTTGACTTGCATTCCTCGCATCCAAAATGGAATTGCAGATGCACTTGCGAAGGCGGCAAGTAACTTGAAAATCCCAATGAAATCAAGCAATAAATTCGAGATCCATGTGAAGCACCGCCCTACCGTACCAGATAATCAAAGATGTTGGCAAGTTTTTCAAGATGACGATGAGATTAATGATTTTCTGCAAAGTAAATGTAAGTTTGAAGATACCTCAATTGATATAGAATTTGACGATGGTGATGATGTTCAAGTCAATCAAATGGAGGTGTTACAGCTGAAAGACAACATTATTCCTAAAGGTTTGATACCTTTAGAGGAACTCTTCAATCAGGATGATGTGGCCAAAAAGCCAACTTTACGACCGACTGAAAAATGAGTAGAGGATGTAAATATTGGGACAGCTGAAAACCCCAAAATGGTAAATTTATCCAAGTCATTGTCACCAAAGGTAAGAGCTGAATATGTAAGTTTGTTGTCTTCATTTGCTGATGCTTTCGCTTGGGATTACTCAGATTTAAAAACGTATGACACCAACATCATTTAGCACACTATCCCAATCAATCCTAATCAGAAACCTTTCAGACAAAAGCTAAGAAGAATCAATCCGAAGCTACTGCCATTGATTGAGAAAGAGGTAAACAGGTTGTACAAAGCATGAATCATTGTTCCCATTAGATTTTCTGATTGGATTTCAAATTTAGTGCCAGTGCGGAAAAGGACAGGTGAAATCTGGTTGTGTATTGATTTCAGAAATTTGAATAAGGTGTCATTGAAGGACAACTATCCATTGCCTAAGATGGATCATATATTGCAGCGAGTAGTGGGTGCATCTCGGATGTCACTACTTGACGGTTATTCTGGATATAACCAAATCTTGGTTCATGAAGACGGCCGTGACAAAATAGCCTTCACCACTCCGTGGGGGACATTTCACTATGCCAAGATGCCATTTGGTTTGAAGAATGCTGGTGCAACTTTCCAGCGGGCGATGGACATGGCTTTCGAAAATGAAAAAGATGTGTTCCTTGTTATATACCTTGATGATTTGACTGTTTTCTCAAATTCAGATGAGGAGCATATGTATCACTTGAAAGTTGTTTTTCAGAAGTGTAGAAAATATGGTGTCTCGCTTAATCCTAAAAAGAGCTTATTCGCCATGGATGAAGGTAAGTTACTTGGGCACATTATTTCCAAAGATGGTATACGTATCGATCCGGCACATGTTGAAGCAATCCAGCAAATTGACCCTCCAAGGAACAAGAAATAAATTCAATATTTTAACGGTAAGATGAACTTTTTACGCTATTTTGTCCCAAATCTTGCTGAGCATTTGAGAGAAATAACAAACATGTTGAAAAAGGAAAGCCAAGTGAAGTGGACTGAAGATGCCGTAAAGTCCTTTAATTTGGAGAAGTTGGCACTATCTTCAGCTCCGGTGTTAATCAGCCTGGATTACACCCAAGACTTTACTTTGTTTTCCTTTGCTTTAGAACATACCATGGCTGCTGTGTTAATGCAGAAAAGAGATGGTCATGAGAGGCCCATAGCATTTTTCAGTTGAACTATTAGAGACGCAGCCCTAAAACACAACATCATTGAGAAGCAAGCTTTGGCACTGGTAAAGGCATTGAAAGATTTCCGGGTATACGTTTTGCATTCCCATATTTTAGCTTATGTTCCTAATGCTGCCGTGAAAGATGTGTTAGTACAGACTGATCCGAAAGGAAGACGTGGTAAGTGGATCGCAGATTTGCTGGAATATGATGTGGAAATAAGGCCCACGAAGTTGATCAAGGGACAGGGGCTGGCGAAACTTATGGCTGAATCCAATTTGCATGCATTAGACATAAATCTGATTGTTGCTATGTCTGATGAAGATGAGGAGAATGCGCCACTTCAGGTATCAGAAATTTTTGTTGATTCCCCATGGTATTCAGATATCATCTATGTTCTTCAAAATTTGTCATCACCGCCCGGCATGACTCGAAACAAAGGTAGGACCTTGAAACTGAAGGCTGCGAAATTTTTTATTTTGAATTCTGCACTTTATTGGAAGGATCCAGGTGGTGTATTATTGAATTTTTTGGTGGAGGAAGAGGCGACGAAGGTAATGGAATATTTCCACAAAGGTGACTGCGGCGGTCATCATTTTTGGAAGACAACTGCCAATAAGATTTTGAGAGCTGGGTACTATTGGCCCACGTTGTTCGCTGATGTCTATAAAACAGTCAAAGGTTGCCATGAGTGCCAAATTTTCGAAGGAAGACAAAAATTACAGCCATTGCCACTCAAGCCTATTGAGGTAAGCGCCCCTTTCCAGCAGTGGGGTTTGGATTTCATCGGGGAAATCCATCCTCCTTCCTCAGGACAGCATATATGGATTCTAACAGCCACCGATTACTTTATGAAATGGATCGAAGCAGTGCCCACAAGACAAGCCACGGATTCGGTAATTATTTCTTTTCTCAAGAACAATATTTTATCCCGTTTTGGTTGCCCAAGTAAATTGATCACAGATAACGCAACGGCTTTTAAATCAAGGAAGATGATTGAGTTTTGTGCGAAGTATAAAATCATTTTGGGGCATTCAACCGCCTACCATCCGCAAGGTAATGGTTTGGCGGAATCTTCTAATAAGTCTCTAGTCAATATCATTAAGAAGTTGCTGGACATCAATAAGAAGAGCTGGCATAAGAAGCTGGTGAATGCGTTATGGGCTGACCGGGTAAGTCAAAAGAAGTCAATTGGTATGTCTCCTTTCGAGTTGGTTTACGGAGTAGATACGGTCTTCCCTACATCACTTGCTGTTCCGGTAGTCAAGCTTCTTCAGGAGGCTGATAGTGAAGAAAGCCCCATGCATAGAAGGATAAATCAGATGATTCATTTACAGCAAATGAGAGAAGAAATCTTCCAGAATACATTCAAGTTGCAGGAAAGAATCAAAAAGATCTATGATAGGAAAGCGAAAGTGGATAAATTCCAGTTGGAGGAAGTAGTACTGAAGTGGGATGCTAGGAATGAAGACAAGGGAAAACATGGTAAGTTTGAAAACCTTTGGAAAGGTTCATTCAAGATTGCAGCATATCGAGGTCAGAACACCTTTATTTTGAAGGAAATGAATGGTGAAGACTGTCCAGGAGGGTCGTTCAATGGCCGGCTGCTCAAGCGGTACCATTTCTGAGTATTTTCTACAGTTCACATTGCCATTGTATATACCATTTTACTTTCAATTTCATTGCAAGAGTGCTGATGTCTTTTCTTCAGTCTAGGGCCCGCAGCGAAGGCTATAATTCTGAAGAAAGGACAGAGGTTTGGTTTCAGTTTTTAGAGTCAGTGTTTCAGTTTGTTTAGTTTTAAATTTGAGTTGGTTTCAGTCAAGTTTCAGTCAATGAAATAAGTTAAAGTCTTTAGTGTTTTGTCGAATAATGGATTCCATAGCCCAATGGAAAAGGCACTGGTCTGATCTTCCAGAGATCTTCCATTCTTGGCACCTCCTTGGAGCTACCATCCCCATTGGAGCCAATGTTAGAGTTGGACTTTGCAGCCCTCCGTCAGAGATCATTTCTCTATTTGCATTTTCATTGTTTAGGTGTCTCATTCCTCTCATTCGTCTGCATTCCGTTAGGGGCATGCCACTAACTGACGGAGAGGTTTGGTTCTCTTGTTTTCCCTCATGCTTGTATCTGCTGGGTTGGTTAAAAATCCTCAAAATCCATCAGAGTTCAGTTCATGTCATTCATAGTCATAAATGATTATTTTGGTTAAAAAGAGTCTTTTAGTTTTTGAGTCTAGGGTTCAGTCTTTTGACATGTTTAATAAATGCCCGCAGGCCATGAGGATGGTTTTCAAAGAAGTTTTCATTCCAAATTTCATCATTAAACATATTCGAGACATTTCTTGTTCAAAACTCTGTTTTGAATAAGAAATTGTCAAATTCATTTTTTTGTAATAATCATGTATTTTTTCCGCCATGGAGTCTTCAAAGAAGGCTCTAGTTTTTCTTTGCCAAACATCAACACCAAACATTCCTGCAAAAAACAACCAAGTTCATCAGTCCAAACTCAGAAATTCAATGAAAAAGTAGAAGACAGAGGTTTCATTAAATGACAAAGTGCTAAAATAGAAAAACATTACAAAGTGGGTTTTTGGAGGAAGTAAAAATGAAAGCCATCACTTGCAAGATATTTCTCAAAGTCCTATAAACCATTTTCATCAGGAAACATTCATAAATCTTCATAGCAAAGTCGAAATTTGAGGTTGAAGATAAAACTGGCATTTTAGAGGCCGTGACTGTGTGTTATCATTTGTGCGCGGCGCATACAAAGGAGGCGCGGCGCACTGGGCGAAAGTTCGCAGTGTATTTTTATACAGGCGCGGTGCACCAAACCAGCGCAGCGCACTGGGTGTGCACACGACGCATTGAGCCATCAAGCCCGAAATTTGTCCAAACTCTGCAATTTTTCAAAATCAAACACTTTTTTCCGCTCCAAGTAAGTTTGTCAACGTTTGCTCAATGAGTTTTGACTATGGTGTTGTGGTTTAGAAGCAAAGAGGTCAATGTTTGAATGGTGAAAGATTTAACCCTATATCCACATTCAAATTAGCTCCAAGGGTTAAAGGGAGGTGTTTCAAAACGTGAAATTTTGTGCTTCAATTCTCATTTCATTGATATATATTCTCTTGCCATTTACTGCCATTGGTGTCACTGCTAATTTTTTCACATTATACACCACAGTCTCGCAGTCTCCCTCCTATTCCATCACTGTTGTCACTATTATTATCATATCATTGTCTCACTGCTATTATCATTGTTGTTATAGCATAATCCCATTTTTATTCCTCTATCCCATATCCCTATAAGCTTTGATCCCCATGTGAAATCCCAAACCCTATCACTTGTTACCTCCTTCCCTTCATTGATTAAAATTTAAGTTTCCACAAGATTCTGTCTTCATGTCTTTGACTGTACTTACAGGTTGCCATTTGATTAACTCTTGTTCCTATCACATTACAAGTCCCATCACTGTCACCCATTCCCATACCATTTGTAAAGTTGTTTAATCTCAAAATTTTCCAAAGCAGTGAGTGACTGACTGTCCATTCCCAAAATCACTTGACAGTCCACTGTATTCCTTGTGACATTTCTCCACAACACCTATTGTACATGTGACACATTGGGCATTAAAACAAACACACCAATTGCTCATTTTCTAACCAACCAAGCATACATTTGTCAAACATCTTGATTTCAGCACCATGTCAGAGACAGATTCAGAATATGAGCAGGGGTATGAGCAGGACAGTGATTCATCTACAGAGCTTAATGTGCCAAGGAGGTCTCACCAAAGCGGTAGGCATGTCAGAGAGGAACCTACTTCTTTGACCCAATTGCAGGCTTGCCCGCTTGAAATGGATTGTTTTCAGCGTCAGTCATGCTTCCATTATTGTGAGATGATTGCCCGAACTCAGCATCCTCATGAGTTAGCTCGCCTGTTTTTCCTACATTTTCATAATGGATGTGTAAACCTTGCAAGAGTGAATTTCACTTTGTCACCAGAGACTGTTTCTGAGGCGACCGGGATACCAAACATCGGTGAAGAGTGGAATAAGCGACAACAGTTAGACAGAGCTTATTATGAGCCCTACATCAGACCTGGATATTTGAGGCAGCTGAGCAGGGTTTTTCCATTCCAATTTCTGAAGGAAGAATATGCACCATTGATGAAACTTATCATTAGGTACTTCAGTTGTGAAGGGCACTTTTCACGCTTGTATGCGTATCATATCCGGCTGTTGATGCATTTCACGAGAGTGCGGTTGATGAGCATTCCATACTTCATGTATCGTAACATAGAGCAGATGACATTCCTTGTACAGAAGAAGACCCCAGCGCAACAGCATAATAACATTTACCACTACGCGCTCATCAAGATCATGGTGGTACATCAGCTCGAACAGCAGGGCATCGCATGGGATGAGTTCATTTCCCGTGACTTCTTTGTAGTGCCACAGCCTCCCAAGGTTGTTCATGATGAGGGAGAGCCTTCACACCAGTTTGATGTTCCTGAGATGCAGCCTATCAGTGCACCAGTGGTAGTTACATATCATAGAGGTGCCAGAGCCTTATTTGCAGCATCACGATGAGTACTATCTCCACCCGGGGTGGAAGGGGTCTCGTTGACTTCATCAGCAGCGTGAGTAATATCTCCACATGGCATGGAAAGGGTATCACCTTCTACATCAGCATAGGTATAGGTTCAGGACAGAGGCAAGAGGCCTATGCACGATGAGGGCCCCTCGGGAGGCCAGGATACTGATTTTGTTTTGATCGATGTTGATGCGAGCTCTCTTAGCTCGAAACTGAAAGAGATCATCCAGGAACAAAAGGCTGAGATTGACACTTTGACTGCAAAGTTGCAGAGAGCTCAGTGGGCTATACATTATTTGGAGCAGCGTAATAAACAGCTGGAGGATCAGCACACACTGATCGAGTTGCGGCAAATCCGTGAAGACCGTGCATTGGCCCGAAAGAGACCAGGTGTCATGACATCGGTTGAGCGATAGACTTGCCTTACACACATCAAAATTCATCTAGAGAAGCTCTTGGAAAAGGCCAATAGGGACAAATACATGCTCAGGCACATGAAGACTCACTATTGGGCCCGTACACACGTTTGCAGAGCAAAAATGAAGATCCTGAAGGCAAGGTTGAGAAAGGCACTGAAACGTCGAAAGAGGCCAGATCCACTTCGAATCTTGGCCGAAGCTTCCTTGGCTGGGCATGAGACATGATGGGAGACCTTCACTCCAAATTTCAGTAAATTTGGAGAATATTTTGTCATTTTGAAAATTTTGGTCGCAAAACAGGTTTTTCCGCCCGACGCGTCGTGCCACCCGACGCGCGCTTATGATTGGGACATCTTCTGGAGGAAAACTTGATATTTTTTTATTTTTCATGGTAAGTTATGCATGCTCAGGAATGGCTGAAGCATTTCATCAAATTCTGGGTGGTCTTAAGGGCCAAAAACACCATGAAAATCACCTTTCTGCCACCTTTTGCACCAGCAGGAAGTAGTCTTGGGAGAATGAAGTTTTGGAGGGGAAAATGAGCTCAAAATTGAAAAATTCCACTTGGGTTGGATAGCAGAGATCCAGGGTTTTCCAACGAGCTATCATGAGCTCGATTGTGTCTTTGGGAAGTGATCCAAAAACAGGTCCAAAGTAGTGCAACGCATAGAGCTTTAGAGCGCAGCGCATAGAGGAATTCAGCCTATTTTTCACCTTCCAGCTCAGAAATTCGGCCAGTTTTGACTAGTTTCACCTCCTGATGTAATTTTTGATCTAGCTTGATGTAATTTGGTAACCATGATGTAATTTTTGCATGTATTTACTTTTTCTAGATGATTCATTCACTAAAAAGTGAAAATTGAGTGAATGGATCAGTTTCCTTCCTTTTAGAGGCAAGTTGTTTGGCTGCCTAGATTTTAGCTCCTTGTTTAGAATTGGTTCAAACTGCTCCTAGAAGGATGAGATCGACCCCTAGAGGCATGGGAAGGGGTTAGACTTGTCTATATATTGTATTTTCTGAGACCTTTTCAAGGTTGGACTCTTGGGAAAAGTTTGACACTCCATTGTACATCCATATTTCAGTTTTTGGCAAAGGAAAGACCAGAGTTTTGCAGCACTTGTTGGGATCCTTGTGGCTTCTGAGTTTTTGATGATGTTTCTTCTCATGTTATTGTAAGCTCATTAGTGTTATATGTATGCATTTCCCTTCTCTATGCTTCTGAATTAAACGAATGAGTAATCGAGGTAGAATTCATTGATTTGCTGGTGCTCTGCCTTAGACTTTCGTTTAGTTTTATATGTTTTCATCTGTTTGGAGAGGATCCTTTCACTCTCTTGCCCTCTTTAGCTCCTCAGCATTATTTTCCATCCATTCACTTGATCTAAAACATCAAATTCATTGCCTACCCTGCCCCAACTTGAACTTTGCAAGATCTGGCCTCATCCCCAAGCCCAAAATTGTTTTTCCCTTTTTCCAACAAAAAGACCCCTAAAAATCAAAATCAAACCCTCTTATTTGTTTATCTAGCCTAAGATCAGTCATTTTTTTATTCATCTCAAGCCCCTTTGAACATTTTTCATTGAGATTGACCCGGAGAGAGCCCTCTCCTGTCCTCGTAGGGCTATCTACAAGGCTGAGCGTGGTTTGGTGTTGTCCTTTTTCTGCCTTATTTCAGCCTGAGGTGGATTAGGGAACTAACAAACATTATCTTCTTATATTTCATAAAGGTCAATTAAATCCTCAAGATTTTGGACTTGCTCTTCAGCGGTGACTTTGGAGCTTTCTCCATCAAACCTAGGTAATTTATTTTGAAGATTTGCAGGGAGGGCTTGAAAGATGGGAGGTAAAACCAGAGGCTTGTATCTTTCTAGGACCTTTGTGGATATAGGTAGTGTAAAAAGAGATTTATGATGGTTTGAGGTTTCAGCCAGAGTGGAAAAGGTAGCATGAGGTTCATGTTTTGCTAGGTTTTCCATAGGTGAATATAGGGTAAGCACAAGTGTATAAGCCTGCTCATGGTCTGAAATTTGAGGCTTAGCTTTTCAAGGTTTGAGATCTTTCCAATGATAAATGTAGATCTCATCATTGTATTCTTGATCAGGCTCAAAGTAGGATAGAACATAGTTATAGATAAAGACAATAATTTCTTGAATCCAACTAAGGCCTGAGTGCTTTTTCTTTCTAGGATGATCGGTCATGTTTTAGGTTCTTCCTCCAGTGGAGTCTTTAGGTCTATTGAGAGTTGTGGATTTTCCAGGTGGAAATTGGTTGTTTTTATAGAGATGTAGCTATGGTCCACCACTAATAACTAGGAAAAACCAATCTGGTGATTTTTTTGGGGTTTTCTGAGTTTTCATGTGCCTATGAGGTTTGGAAGAGTTTCCTATAACTAAATCATCATTTTGCTAAGATGGTGAAAGAGATAGCTTCTACTCTTCAAACAACACTTAATTTTTCTAAGTTTGATTGAGACTTCGAGAATTCTAAGGTGTACTTAGATTGTCACTAACTCAGAAGGTCCCACCGTGATCGTTACTATGTCAGTGAGCGGTGGGATAAGTCAATCAGATAGTATTCTCAAAGGTGTTTAAAGGTATAGGGAAACTAAGTTTTTGTTACTCGAGTCCCACCGTGATCGCCATTATGTTAGTGTGGCGATGAGGTGGCTCAACCATGTTCTCAGAGTCAGTGTAAAGTAGGAGGCTTACCGGAGGCTAGTGGAGTCACCAGGTGATTTTTAGTCGTTTTTGAGGTATATGTGTATGGTCCACCGCACCGACAAACCAACAGGCGGTCTAAGGGGAGTTTTTTGGGTTTTTTTTGAGTTTTATGTAGTCCCAAGGTTTTTTAGCGAGGTCCCCACACCGAGTCATCATTTTTTGTATGTGAGAATTATCACTTGCTTTACTAGATTTTGAGGTTCCTTATGGATACCTAGGGACATGAATTCAAAGTCCCACGACAAAATGCCATTGGTGTTAGGGTCCCATGATTTGGCTGATTGGCAAGCCAAATGATAGTGTAACATCAAACCAGTCTTTGGAGCCCAAGGACCTAGCCTTCCTGGACTTAGAGAGGGCTCTCTCTATTTGTGTAAGGGATATATGTGTGTTTGCTTATTGTGTTCTGATTTTAGGCTAGTTATGAAGTAGGTTTTTTGGTTTTGGTTTTTAGGTTGTAAGGGATGAAACTGATCAAAGACATAAGATAGGTAAAAATATGTCATATCAACTGGGCTATGGGGTCGAAATGTCAAGAAAGCTATCAGATGGTGATACAAGGTTGTTGAATGGCCGATTTCATTCGAGGTAAAATGGATCTTTGGGAAAAATTGAGTAATATGAACATCAAGTTTGTGAATAACAAAGGATTTCAAGAAAAAATAGTTTAATAGCTAACATAAACATGGTAGGGCAAACCATTAATCATGAGAAATGTAACTTTTAAGCTAATCAATGCATAGAAATAAACATTCAAGCCATGCATAGAGATATATAACTCTCTAACTTTGGGAAATGGCTATCAGACTTTGGGAAATACACTTAAGATAGACAAACAACTCAAATCACTATGCCGAAATGCCTAAACACAGTACTTCAAGTTATTGGGCACTTTGAAAACAAGATTTCATAGTCTTAGGCAAAGGGCAAGATTAGAACAAGACCTCCTTGATTCAACAAATGACAATCTAACCAGTCAAAGAGAAATTTCATGGATGGAGCTATGGCTAGCCATGAGTAAGCAGGGCATACTGTAAATCGTACTTAGCATGCATAAAACCATGAATGAAACAAACAACAATATCCTTAAGTTATTAAAGAGCAATCAATAATTCTTTAATGTGACTAAGAATGAAGAAAACGTGGAAGCTATGAAGAAACATGAAATTTGAGGTGCCTCCAAGGGCATGTCTCAAATTTGTTCTCTACTATCCTATAGCAAGCAAGAACATGGATTTATGAATGAAAACTAGGAAACAAAACAAAGAGAGAGACACTATACCATTCTACCAAGTCATGGAATCCAACAACAATCCTCTTCATCATCCAAGAACATCCAAGAGACTATCCAAAGCATGAGACAAGTATTTCTTCCAAAGCTTATATGACTATATTGCTTCTATTCATCAAGTCACTTATTTACAATGAACTTTGGGCAAGAGAGTAGCCAGTGAGAAAACCTTTCTAGTTCAACTGCAATCATTTACTATCCAAATAGTCTTATTTTTCCGTGCTTTAAAGCCTAAAATAAAATATCTCATAAAATATCTAAAAAATCCTAAAAGAGGGAAATAAATTGACTTTTCATAACTTCTCATGTGCAAAAATAGCTAAACGCACATGAGGAAAAAGCAGTTTTGAAAGGTTCAATTTTCACAAAAATACTCAAAAAATACATCAGCATAAGGTCCCTTGACTTGTCGGCAACTTTTGGAAGCCTTCCTAATGTCGAAATGAAGCTCATGATAGCTTGTTGGAAAGCTCTAAGTGTCTAATTTCTGAAAATGTTTATTTTTCTCCCAAATGACCACTAGAAGTCTTCCAAAAATAGACCTGTGTGTAAAAACCTAAAAAATAAGCCTTGCTGATAAACGGGGCAGAGTGTAGAAAAAGCAAGTTTGTTTCGCCATTTTGGGGGAGAAAATGATCTTCAATTGTTCTGAAAATCACTAAGTATGTGCCCCTAAATTTAATGCATCCAAGGGTACCACTCTCAAGAGTTGAGGATGCTCCAAACCAAAATGGCAGCGCCCATGATTTTATGCAATTAGGCCCAAAAATGCCGAAAAATAAGAACATGTCAAAATTTGCTCAATTTTGGTGAGAAAGTCCGTCAAGGCTTTTTAGAAACATGTCTAGAAGCTCGGGTCAAAATTCCAAGCCTAAAGGTGTCTTTCTCCTTTTTTCTCACCGGGCACCCTCTTTGGGTAGTTTTGAGCTTTTCTTGGTTTTCTTCTTTGTTGTTTGGCATTCTAGCTTCGGTGAAGAAGTCATAGCCCCTTGCCTAGGAGAGGCAGATAGCACATGCTTTGGAGAATTCCCTTCATGATCCATGTTTTGTATTTGCTTGCCCTCATCATTGCTTGCTTGAGGGCTGCTTTGTTTGTCTTTGTCACTGCCTTCTTTATGACTGTCATGCTCTTTCCCTTCACTGTTTTGTGCTTCATCACCCTTATGCTTATTTCTGTGTTGGATGCCATAATGTTCCCTTTCATCACTAAAGTCATCTCTTTAGTACTATGTTTGAGCCAAGAAGCCTTTAACAAGACATGTTTGTGGCTTCTTGAAAAGAAGTCTCCGTTTTTTTAGCACAAAAACCTTCTCCTCAAACATTTTCCCTTTTTGATATCACTTCCTTGCTTTGTTTTTAGATGATAAAGCACCTTTAAACCACTGTTTTTTTAAAGATTGCATTAAATTGACAAAGGTCTTCATCTTCTAACCACTGCTTCTTCTCTAATCTATTAAACAAATTGCTTTCAACACCATTATTTTATGTATTTCACACCTTCAATTTGAAATGATGGTTGTTCATGTTTTAATCATTGATTTCTTTGTGGTTAAAAAAATAGAGGGACTGATTTAAAACACTGCTTCAAATGCTCCTTCAAACTGATCATGACGCCCTTCATAAACTCTGTTTTTCTTCTAGAGGTTTGTGCAAATCCTTGACTATATCACAAAAAGACCTCTTTTTAAACTGACAAAACCCTCATCTCTTATTCATTGTTTCTCTCTGTGGTTTTAGATGATCAAAGCAGCTTTGAAATCAATGTTTTAACACCCTTGCAAACTGATTTAAAGGCCTCAACCTACGTTTGCTTTTTCTTTAGAGACTAGGTGTTTTATAGGTCATTTATAGCATAGGAAAGATTTTCAAATTAGCTCCTAAAACCTCCTCCTTGGTACTACATTATCCTTCAGTATTCAAAGAAAAATTCCTTCCTTCAAACTTGAAAAGCCCTCATCATCTATCACTGTTTTGAGTTTCTTCATGGCGCTTCTCTTCATCACTGTGCTGCATATCATCAATGTGTTCTTCTTCACCTTGCTGCCTTGCCTCAAATAGCATGTGGAAATTTCTTCTCAAGCACACAAATTTGTCCTCTTTGTTAGTCACTTTTTGACCAATGGAAATGCATCAAATGCTGTGTGAAATGGTTCTTTAATATCAGCTCTCTGCTTCTTACAAATCACTGCTTGTTTCCCTTTGTATGCCAATCAACAAATGGTTTTAATAACAAGCACATAGTCAACTAAAATGTATACACAGTCAAGTGATTTTTGGTGTTTGGGTAAGATCATAGATCTCTTGGTGTTTTGATGTAAGCAAGGCAGCTTGGTTTTTAGACAGAGGCAAAATAATCCTCACAATCAACACACCCTTCCTTGTTTCACTATTCCTCACCCACAGTTAGACAGAAAACCTCCAAACTGATTTAATAACTTCACTCACTAAATTCTGCTTCATGGAACAAAAAAGAGAAAACACTGGTTTTTTCTTTTTAACCACACAGAGGGTACTTTTGAAATGACAAAACACTTACACAATGACCACTGTTGTTGAAATTAGGCCCACTGCTTTGCTTTTCAAACCCTGTTTTTCCTCCCTTTAAACACTGCCTCCACCTTTCAACTTGTTTTGAGGGCAGTTTGTTAGGTCTTTAGACATCAATAAGAACCCACCATTTTACTATGTTCACCTTGAGCAATCATAAACCATAGAAAATCTCTAGTTTTTAAGCAAAAATATCAACCCTCCTAAGCACTGTTTTCACCAATGCATATAGCTGCCAGAGTTTAGCTTTGTTTTATCATAGTAAGGTTACCTTCACAATTTGACAAAACCTTCACTACTGTGTATATTCTGACTTTGCAAGTTTATGTTTTAGCACTGTTCTGAGGGCAGTGCTTAGGCCTTTAGACATCAATACAAACACACCGCTTCTATTATGTCAATCTTGGGTAATGGCAGCCACAACAATTTTCTGATTTTCAACAAAAATTCAACCCTCCTTACCACTGTTTTCACCACTCTATTTGCTGACAGTCGTTATGGTTTTATCTCAGTCTTTGGGGGCAGCTCTAGGTTCTTTGAAACTAATGAATCATTCCACTAACCTCCCACTGTGACAAAATTCTTCAACACATTTAACACATTACCTTGATTCACACTATGAGCTTCATTTTTTGCCACTACTTAACAGTTTTGAAATGAGCAAGGAGGCAACAAAATACCTTGAATATCGATGGAAGCCCTTGTTTGATTGGTTGAGAAGCTCTAAAAAGAGTTTTTTTGAAGGTTTTAGGTGAGCAGCACGTTCAAAATCAAGAGCGCCGCACGCTACTACAGGCGCGCCGCGCATGAATAGAAAACCCTTGTATTTTCTCTCCCAGGCGCACCGCGCAATTTTTCAAACGCGTCACGCACTTTGCAGCCCGTTTTGGAGGTCTTCCCGGTGTCGGAATTGGGTGAAAGATGGCTCGTTGGAAATATGTGGAAGTCTAATTTCCAAAACAGATTGAATTTTTCCATTTGGTGTCCATTTGGTTGTTCAAAAATTGACTGTCCCAACACTGGTCAAAAATGGTGAATGCTGGTGCAGAAAAACATAGTGTTGTTTGCAGGCTACTTTTGGATGCCTTCCTATTGTCAGAATTGGGCCTGAGATGGATTTTTGGAAATATATGGAAGTATAATGTCACAATACGCTTTATTTTTTTCATTTGGTATCCATTTGGTTGTTCAAGATCTAACTGTCCCAACACTGGTCAAAATGGTGAATCCTGGTGCAGAAATTCTCCTGTGACATCTATATTTTTTACATTTCTCACAAACCATGATACGTGTGTAGAAAATGAGGGAGGTTTTTCTTCTTGAACCTATGAGGAAAAAAAACCTCTCTCACTTTTGTAAATTTCATCTCTTTTTGGTCAGAAAAACTGTTTGAAGCGAAACTGGTCTTGGGCGGGACACATGATTTGTCTCGCCTATGTGCTTATTTTCCAAATTTATCCTTGCACCCTCTACTTGTACATGAAGGAGGTGCTATTTTTACACCAAATTCTGGGCCCTCAACTTATTAGTGAAGGAATTCTTTCAAACAATAGTGTCTTTGTCCTGTTCATCAATTGAGGATTTGTCTTTAAACAGGCTATCTGTGGGCCCTCTACTTGTTATGAAGGAGGCCATTTGAAAACACAAATTCTCATCCCCCTTTCTCTATTATTGAAGGAGGCATCTCAAGCTGAGTGGGTACTCTGTTTATGATTGAAGGAGACCTTTGAATCTAGGTCTTTTTCTTTCTCAGTTCATTATTGAAAAGCCTTCTGCTTACAATTGAAAGAGGCCCTTGTAAACTGTATTGTTTAATTTTATCTCTATTTTAACCTTGAAGTTTGGCCTTCAAACAAATTTTAGATCCTGTTGAATAATCAACTTCTTGATGAAAAGCTAGAACACCTCCTACATTGGTATGTTCAGTTTTTTTTGTGTAAAAGCAAACTTTGCCTTTTGCAACCTAAAGAAGGTGATTTTCATTTTTCTTTGTAGGGACAGCTTCTTGAAAACTCTGTTGGTTGCATAAGATTGATTTTCAGAGCTGGCCCACCTGTTTGGAAATAAATGAAAAAATTCCATTTTGAGTTGCTGGAGGCAGTGATCTTCTGATATTTGTATCTTTTTGCCGTGATGGGGGACTTTTTGACCTTTTTGGTGCTTTGACTTTGCGGGATTTAGTCCAGTGAGTTTCCTTTCTTTGCAAACTGCATTCTCTTTTGATTTCCAACAGTGAACTGCTACAATTTGAAGTCTTTTCCTGAATTTTATCTTGCCCAACACTGATTTGAGCCATTCATACTAGCACCCCTACAGAGATGCATTGTTAAAATAGCTTTGATCATTGGAGTTCCTTCTTGTAGTGTCATGATGATAATGCCTGAAATTTCAGTTGATCTTCTTTCTTTGGACATAAGACCTAAAAACTCTGCTTTTTCTTGAATTGAACATTTTTTATCTTTGTTGAAATAAAACACAACGACCACTTTGATGGTGTATGACCTACAAATAGACAAAGGGTTTTTTTTCTAGATAATAATAAATGATGACTGACTGATATTGAAGACAGGGGTTTTGACTAGAGATAGCGTTTCTCAAGATATTTTCCCTAAACACCACCACCTAGACCTAGAGACTTTGTCATAATTTCCGAGGGATTTCTGAGATATTGTTAGGTCATTATATGGCAAAATAAATGATGAGAGAGGAGTAAACAACTTGATTTATGCTAGACAGTGAGCTGTGTGAAAGCAGGGGAAAATTGATATCAGAGGTACAAGGCTTGTGACAATCATGTACAAGGAAGGTTTGCTGATTTAGGACAGGATTGAAACCTGAAGACCACTTCCATATTAATATGCAAGAGAGGGGGAAAAGACAAAAATTTGTTTGAGGGTTTTTCTAGAGGACAAATTGACTATTCAATATTGGTTTCTAGAAAACCTAGATAAGGAATCTAGTCATCAAAACAGGCGAAAATATTGATGACTAACAGGACATGTGTCACAAAATGATTGAATCGCATTCGTTTTACAAAAAATCATTTACTCCTAGATGCTGCGCGAAAACCACCGAAGGTTTTTGCAAAACCACTTTGCCTATTTTTCGCGCCTATATTCAAATTTAACCCTATTTTCACAGGTTTTTTGTCTCTTCGCCATGAAATATTTTCCTCCACCTACATATCCTACTCCTTTGCCTTCGCCAGCCTCCAATGCAATATTTTCCAACCTTGCAGGGTTTTATAACATGTTTTGTGGTTTGTTGTAGGTTCTATGGCGGTTTTTAGGGCCGAAAGCCCTCCTACAGTCCATAAAAGGACAAGCCGAGAAGGTAATGACCTTCACGGTCCAGACAGAGGCCAAATAATGAAGAAAAGGACTGCCAAGTTTCATTTCATGGTTGATCAGTGTTTTATGAGCACTTTTTACACAATCAAACCCTTCAACACACTAAGAAGCCACCTGCACACAACAAAACAAAGAAAGAATAGTGAAGATGAAGTTTAAAGATAAAGGCGAGGTTAAAGGAAAAATAAACAGAGATTAAAGGCTTAAAGGATGATTAAAGAAGAAAAAACACAGTTAAAGATAGGTGAAAGAAGTTTAAAAAGGCCTGGAAGGAGACAAAGGAATAGAAAAAATGATTTAATAAGTGATAAAGCAAAAGATAACGAATAAGATTAATTAAAAAGTAGATCAAGGCTAAAAGGCCTTAAAACACAGTTTTATGATGAAATCAAGGCAAAATAGGCTCAAAAGATAGCCTCTGATACATCAAAGGAGTATTTATTCCCTTAATAAATCAAAATTGACACCTTTCACTCAATTTATGCCTCAAAGGGAAAATTGGCAGTTATTGCACAAAAAGATATTCTAAGGCTGTCAGACAGTTATTGTAAAGACAGAAAAGGGGCTCAAAGTCAATATTTTCAGCTATTTCATCCTCAAGAAGTAAAGATAGATTTATTACACAGAGAAGTAGTTGAGAGACATTCCTACCTTATGCCTTGCATGGTTTTTAAGGATAGGAGTGCGTTTACTATGTCATTAATAACATTTTGAACCCTAGATAGGTTCCACCTCCTCATTTGCAGCATAAATACTACATTTGAACTCATTATATGTTGGGCATTTGAAACGTCTAACCTGTATGTCTGGTTCCTAGGCAGCTAGCCAATCTATTAATTTCTGTAATTCTTGAAGATTTCTCAAGATATAAAAGGATAAATATTTATTGATATGATATGAATGATGATTTACAAGGCTGAGGCGGTGCTCCTTTAAATAGGAGTTGACTGGCCACGTCCAATTAGAGAGACACGCCTCTTGGAACTGATGTCTCTTCATTTGATTTAATCAATTATTTAACTAACTAATTACATTCATAATTAAATTAATAAACCAAGAACATATTCTAAATAGTTATGAACTTAGATTCATAATAGCATTTGATAACTCTTTCAAGTAATATATAGCTATGCTAAGATTGAAAAGAAATTGATGTACTGGAACCTGTGGATGCTTTGACTTGTTTGTTGATGGAGAAAGCTCTGTCATTAGATCCTTGAGCTTGGCTATTGGTGAAGTATTCTAATCTGTTTATGTTTTTCTTGTTTTTCATTATGTTTTCATCTTTTCTTACTTATAGTAGAGTAAAAGTTTTAGGCTATGAAATGTCTCCTAGAAGCACCTTATACCTGTTTACTCTTCACCGTCTTTATGTTTTCATCTGTTAAAGGTTTTCCTGAGTAGTTTAACTACTTTTCAACCCTTAAGATTGTGTATTTCAGAAATAGTTCAAATGGTTGGTCTCAAGAATGGTTTTCCCTGCTTACTTGCATGGGGGCTTCACTCAATCAACCTTTATCCTATTGTGTGCGTTCGTGGCATATTAAACAATACCCTCAATTTGACTACATATTGGAAAATACCCCTAAAATTCACATTATTTAATCCCCTACCAATATAAACCCAATACACCTTCCCAATTAAAAAAACCCCTACTTCCACTAGATATTGTAGCTATCCATTTTTTCATTAACATTTTTTACACCCCTTTATATTTTTTCATTAACTTTGAGCTCCATTTTTTATACCTGTCAATATAAAAACCTTTTACCCCCTATATATCCCCCAATATATTATGCCATTTTTACCTCAATATAAATCCCCCAATGTGAACCCACGTGGTATGGTATTTCTCCCCTAGTGCATCCCCCGTGCTTACTTGTTGCCTCTTGAAAACTGTTTCTGAAGTCTCCCTTTAAAGTACCATTGTTTACAGTCTACCAAAGAGGTTTGTTTTGATCATACCCTTTTTTATTGCTTAGATAATTGTTTTAAAGGTCTTTATAATTGCAGTCCTAGATGTTTAGGAGTTACCTCTTCAATGAATGTAGTTATTTGTGAATCTTGAATGTTTTCTTATCCTTGAAAGTGAAATCTTTGATGAAATAAAGCGTTCCTCAACTCCTAGATTTCATTTTGAAAGTTTTTCTTGAAATTGTTATTTGTTGAAGTGTGATTTGTAGAATTCATGGTTAGCCCTATCTATAAAATACTTTTTCATGTTCAAATGATGTTTTAAGTCACTTTGTTGAAAAGTAAATATAATTAAGGATTCTTAATTGCCCTTAGTTATTCTTTTCATTCTAAACCCTTAATGTTCATTTCATTTCACCAAAAAACTTTGTAGATCCAACAGCCAAGTTAGATTTTCCCTTTGACACCCCTGATTCATCTGCAAATTTGTTACCATTTCCACTTGACTCCATTGCCCAATGACTTAGAGATTTCCCTTTTCTATCTATGCTGCCTAGATCATCATGTCCCATCAAACAAATTAAACAAACTTGCACTTAATAACTAGCCTAGAATCAACCTTTTACAAGCAATCAAGTCATATCTTTGCAAACAATTGAGAGATGCCTCTCTGAGACTAGGAGGGCTAGATCCTAGAGCTCTAAAGTTTGGTTTATGTGTTGCCTTGTCATTTAGTATGCCAATCTACTAAATCACAAGATCCCAACAGATAGTATACAAGGACAGTGGGAATATTTTTAATCCATTCATGCACGTCACTAATTAGATGACGAGGCATTTAGCTACCTTAAAAGAGCCATAGTTACTCCCACCGTTTACCCACGCTTGGTTGAATTTCTTCACTTTGAAATTCAGAGCACTATGTAGAAATCACATTGTGTCAGCATTTTCAAGGACCATCGCAATGCTTTGTTTTAATTAAATAGTTGGATTCCCCTTGTCTATACCAGTTTTGAGTCGACTGTTCGTCGCCTAGGGAAAATCCCCCGCAAGGGGGCATTCTACACCCGTAGCCCAATCGGCATGTGACTGCTTGTCCTCGTTGTGAGAGAAGCTCCGGAAGACTACCAACATCCCACGAGTTGAGGGCGCAGACCCCTAGGCCTAGCCCTTAGAGCCAATCCTTTTCCCAAAGTTATGGATCCATTTTGCCAACTTCCCTTACATACATTGTTCTATTGAGCAGAGGTTGTTCACCTTGGAGACCTTATGTAGTTATGAGTATGACCGGGCATGAATGGTACTTAGTCCTCCAAATTTTCAAGGGCCACCGAGGGCACACTAGACACCGCAAGATGTGCGGTGCTCTTCCATTTGCTGGACCCTATCTCTGGGTGAACCAATTCCAGGGTGAGAAAGCTATTAGAAAGAAAAGATAACTCTTCCCGAGGCCCCCGATGATGTCTCCAGATTTCCTAACGTTGTCGCCCGCCACCATGTCCCAGTTCGAGAATATTAACCCAATTCCCTTTCGATGCTCGTGTAGAGTGCACTCTTGATACAAGGCTTCCCCATCTCTTACGATCAACTAACCCATGTCCAAGTGCTATTCACATGGAAACTTTCCCCACTTCAGTCTTCAAAGTTCTCATTTGAATATTCGCTACCACCACCAAGATCTGCACTGGGAGCCAATCCACCCAAGCTCATGCCCAAGGTTTCTCAACGACCCCCATGTCCTCATACTCATCAAATCCAGAAAATTACTCCGACGGTCGAGTATAGGTTGCGCACTTCAGCACCATCCATTTTCAGGGCTATTTGATTTGGCAGGTGAGTTATTACACACTCCTTAGTAGATTTTGACTCCTATGACCACAGTCCTATTGTCTTAATCAACCAACACCCTTTGTGGGATATAGGTTAGTGTGTAATTCAGCACCGTAACTCAAATTTTGGTTCATCCCGCATCGCCATTTCTACTTACCAAAAATGGCCCACTTGGAGTTCTTGATTCCATGGCACGACTCAATGGAGCAGTCGCACCCTCTTACCTATTTAAAGTTTGAGAATAGGTCAAGGGCGTTACGCCCACGATGCCTCTAATCATTTTCTTCACTCGATAAAACTCGCGCATGAGCTCTAGCTATCCTGAGGGAAACTTCAGAGGAAACCAGCTACTAGATGGTTTGATTAGTCTTTCGTCCCTATACCCAAGTCAGACGAATGATTTGCACATTGGTATCGATACGAGCCTCCACAAAGTTTCTTCTGGCTTCACCCTTCTCAGGCATAGTTCACCATATTTCGAGTCCCAACAGGTGTGCTTTCTCTCGAACCATTCGCACAAGCTCAAGGTCAGTCGACGATGCACCCCCCGTAGAGAGGGGATCTCACCCGTCAGCTTCCTTGCACTTCACAGGTTTTCAAACTCACCGACTCACACACATGTTAGACTCCTTGGTCTATGTTGCAAGATGGACTGAATGGAAAACCCGCCAACCAACACCACGAGCATGCAGGTGCACACAACCCACCACAAGGGTGCGCGCTTCGTTCTTCGACCACCGCAACGACAAACTGACAAGTGGTACTCCACCTGCACTTGTGATGATGCAGTAACCCATGTTGGTTTGCACCTCAAGTCGAGCGGCGGACCAGCCTGATCCGTTCCACATCTGACCGAGACGCATCGACAACCTCCATCCACTTCCCTATTGGTAATTTCAAGCACTCTTTAACTCTCTTTTCAAATTCCTTTTCATCTTTCCCTCACGATACTTGTTTGCTATCATTCTCTCGCACATATTTATCCTTGGATGGAATTTACAACCCAATTAGGACTGAATTCCCAAACAACCTGACTCGCCGACAATGCCTGTTGATGTGGTAGGGTCCCAGCCCGATAGGGCTGTCACCCTCTCAAACGCCCCCTTCCAAGGGACTTGGCCCAGGTCCACCAATGAGGACGCTTCTATGGACTACAATTCAGGTGACACAGCCACCCGATTTTCATGTTGGGCTCTTCCCAGTTCGCTCGCCACTACTAGGGGAATCCTTTTAAGTTTCTTTTCCTCCACTTAATTATATGCTTAAACTCAGCGGGTGTTCTCGCCTGAGTTAAGGTCGTAACTTTCAGCTAAATCTGCCCTACCCAATGGGAGGACAAGAGAGAGCAAAGCAAGTTCTAGGGATGCCACACAGAGCCCAAATCAGCTAATGCCAAATGCCCAACCAAGGGGACAAGATGACCGCTTGCCAACACATGCCACGAAACATCGCCTGCCACATTTCAACCAACCGCACCGCATTGGGCACCGATTACCACCTCCACTACTCCCTAACATATTGCAAGGAGCATTTTTGATTGGTATACGATGCCCAGACAGACGTGCCCTTAGCTGAAGCCTCAGGCGCAATTCTGCAATTCACACTAAGTATCGCATTTCACTACATTCTTCATCATAAAAAGGGCCTAGATATCCATTTCTGAGAGTCATTTATATGTGTTACCAAAAAAGTACACCCCCATGAGAAATGGCTAAAAGCCAACCCAACGTACAATGCATCGCAAAAAGTAACAAGCCCCCTTCCCCCTCAAGACAACCACACTCCATAACCCACTCACTAAAGGGTAGGGGCTCAAACAAGGACTAGTAAATTTGGCCCAATTTCCGATGGCCACTTCATCTCTATTTTGACACATAGTCAGCACAAGAGCAACAGTTTGAGGCCAGAAAAAATGTGGTTAGCCATTACGTCAAAATTTCGACACTTCAATAAAGCATCGGAAGAGCGACACTTTTTCTAACGTTTTGCAGCAGTGTTCAAATACCGATGCTTACAAAGTGTCACAATAGCGACGCTTGTGAAGTGTCGCAATACCGATGTTTCACGAAAGTGTCGCAATACTGATGCCTTGCAGAAGTGTCGCAATACCGACTCTTTACCAATGTGTCGCAATATCGATGTTTGACCGAAGTGTCACAATATCGACGCCTTGTAGAAGTGTCACAATACCGACTCTTTACCTAAGTGTCGCAATACCGATGCTTTGCATAAGTTTCGCAATACCGACGCTTTGCAGAAGTTTCACAAGACCAACGCTTTGTGGAAGTGTCGCAATACTAACTTGGTGTCGAAAAGCATCAGAAGATCAACGAAAGTTTAATTTTTTTTTTTTAAAAGAACCATCGCAATACCAACGCTAAATTTTTCCAACTTCAAGGCATCATTCTTCCGACGCTTCAAGGCATCGGTCTTCTGATGACACCTTACAAATATTTAAAAAAAATCACAGGTTATAATAGGCTTATCTCCCTCTGCTATGTCATCATGTACAGAGATTCTAGTGGGAGATTGGGCACAGGTTCCAGAGATTATTTTTAGGCAGCATCATGTACAAATTCGTTCTCATTTACAAGGCCTATAATTCAAACAGTGAATTTAGTATCACATTTTTAAAAGGAAGACTAAAATATAAGTGCTTCACAGAAAAATTTACATACCATCCAATATCGCTGGAAATACACGAGGCAAATAATTTTGAAAGGTGGGCCCCAAAGACCTCAAAAAACACTGAACACATGAGAGTTATCAGAACACAAAATATTGATGAACATTTGGATTACATGTTATATTTTAGCACAGTCCTCACTGTCTGATAAAGACAATAAATTACCTTAAAAAGAGTGAGGTGACCATCTCGAACAGATGCCTTCTGATGAGAACAATTTCAAAGGATATCTAGAAGAACCAGCTCAAAGTGTTCCCTACCTAGTGCAGCTAGCACCTAGTACATATGATAACCACCTAAATTCAAATCTCAACCATATCGGAACAACAATGGCTATAAAAAGGAGGAAAAAAAATTTAATTTCAATGAATTACACCTTTCTTATGTACTTTAGCACATTTCCAAGTTTAATGTATGCAATTTATACCTATATAATCTCCAAGTTGGGTATCTATCTAGATGTGTATATAAAAATCCCATGAGTTCCATTGGGGAAAATACTTCATTTGAAAACATATTTGTATGTGCTATAGTAAGAAATATGCAGGACTGTACAAGCACACCAAAAATTTAGCCATACAGAAAATAAGTGTTTATTCCATAACTATTGTGTTATTAAAGGATGCCAGTTATATGAAAAAAACAAGAAAAAAAGATCAATTGTTTCAGTTCCACCACCTGTAGTTAAATAATAAAAGTTTCCTACATCTCCACCAACTGTTGCATAAGAACAACACTTAAAAAATGCTGCCATGTAAAATAATACAAGATAATTGTATTAATGTCCAATAAATGACCACAAAAGTAGGTAAAAGGGACTAAGATAGCACATCTAGCTTAGGTACAAAGTAGAAGTGTAAAAGAATCTCCTCGAACAATGCTGAAAGCATAAAAATATTAAGGTCTACAAGCAAACAAGAAACTAATTGCTAAATGTCTAGTTATGAGAGAGTGTAAGAGAAGAGAATGTGCACGGACAATAAAGATGATTGAGACTAGAAATCTAAGTGCTCAGTAAAATAGAGAGGATGGAGAGGATGTCAAGGCCTACTATAGGGACAAACAAGGAGGCTCAGATATGGGCTTTCCCTCAGCTTCATCAACCACTGTGAATGGATTGATCCATTGGTGGATGATATCCTACAAGGAGTGACCAATGCTCAAAGGCACCTGCCATATATCATTGGTGGTAACACAAAATGGATGAAGTCCATTTCTTCTAACGGTCAAGGCCGTGTTCATATGGAGTAAAAAACCTTATGGATATGTATCTATAAACAAAAATTATAAGATCCAACAATTAGCAAAAGTGGTTGAACATCCACCCAAGGCATGGTTCTGATGTGGAAGGCGTTGATCATGGGTTCAAAACAAATTAACTGACTCAGAATAGCTGCCCTCTATCCAGATGTGTCAAGGAAGGAGAGGGGATTACACAATGATTTCCTTTCAAAACAAAAATCCATTGCTACTGTAACCGATGCCAAATTGTTCCAAAGATGTAACAGATCCTTGCTGGTCAATTGATATAGTACATGTTCCCCCATAATAATCTACCAAGCTCACCATAAGAGTAGATGGACACTCATATTTGGAAATACATTGCATGGAATCTCTCCTAATGGAGGGAGTTGGTCTGGATGCTACAAAACTAGTAGCAAAAGGGGACGCAAATCCTTTGCTATGTAATAAGTGTGTAAGTGGTGGAGACTCAGATGTAAGCACGTAGGAAATTGTAGCAGTACGAGAGGGATAAAACAGAGACCATGTGAAGGAACAAACAAGTTTGAAACCGTTGTTGATGCAAGTGACTTTACTGAGTTTAAACTTTCCATATAGTTTGATAGTCCCAAAGAAGCACCTTGAGTTTCACCTGCAGGCAATTAGAAATCCACTTGTAAAAACTAATGTACAGACACATCCAACATCTAAGAAAATTATTTAAAAGAAATGTGTACTTCAATTTTCCAAGAAAACAGAAAATAGAATATTCAAATTTAATACAAATACATACAAGAAAGCATAACAATTAAGATTATCCTAATCAGGAAAGTAGAATGCATTTTCTTGCCATATACAGCATAAGAGTCACAATTTGGAATTGACTTAAAGTGAGACAAACTACAATCTGAAGGTTTACTTGTCCAAACACACCCGATAGGCATGATATATATTTAATATAGCATATCCTTCAATTTACCAACAAACCGGAGAGTTGAGTTAGAATTCGTTTGCAATTAAACATACAAAAAGAGGCATAATCATTTGGTTTACATTTGTGGAAAGAATGAATGAAATTCTCCAACTATATATAGCATAGCATTAAAAAAAACATGCTGGAAATTAACAGCAAAAGTAAACATATAAAGGGAAGAATACCTAATGAAGCCATCTCAATTGGACAAACTAGCTACAGAGAGTGGTCTATACAGAAGCCGACTGGACTCATGTTCTGGACCCACTGAAAAGCACCCTTTGGTATGTCTTGTAAATTTCTAGGCATTGTCTGCGTTCTTTTGTTCACTTGCCTAAGGTTGCCTTTAATGAAACTAGATGACTTTGAATGTGAACTATAAGGAGAAGATGATGGATTGGGAGAAGTCAAAGACCTATCTTGGATCATATTGATTTCCTGCTACTGAACTGTACTACCACCTCCACTTGCTGAGGTAAAATCAAGGGAAAATCTCCGCAGCTGTACAGACCATTTTTTAACTTCATTCCCACCTACTACAAAAATTTCTTTCTTCCATTCTGCACCCTCCATCCCCAACATTTGTCAGGAATTTTACCAGTATGAACAAGACTACTAATATTTTCCAACTTCTAAAAAGATGGCAACACAAAAATTTTTTTAGTAAGGATAGCATATATTCATAGGACAGTCAAAGAAAAACATGCACACCTTGGCATTCAAGTTCATAAAAGCATCCAATACGTGCAATCACAATATTCCTTGGTCTGCAACCACCTACATCAGGAGTAACTGATAAATATTGGCATCCTTGCTACAAAACCTGAATAAAAATACTTTCAAGGCCTTTAGTATCCTGCCGCCCATTGACCCCACCAAATGAAAATATATGGACATCTAGTAGTTCTCCACGAGCATATTTCCACACACAAACAAGCCATTTCAATTCTTTAGTCCAACCATAAGAATAGTGGAGACACGATGCCTTCTAGTTCCCAGGCCCTAAACAGTCAGATTCCAATCCCTATGTAGCAGTGCTTGAGCCAATATCTCCTGGTCCAATTGAATTTGAAGGATGAGTACTCCCACTTGCATCATCAGATATGCTTCTCACTGAATCTGGAGTAGCAGCACTAGTCACAGGGTTAGAAACAATGTTATTCAAGGAACCAAGCTTTGCCAAAACAAATAGTGGCTCAAACAGGTAGTGTGCATCATCTTGGGAAGGAAACTCTCCAGGCCTGCTTGAATCACATGTAGTTGACTCTCCCTATCTTGTTTGCCAAGAATTATCCCAAGAACTTAGTCGTAAGCATCTTGTATCAAGTAAAATTTCTCTTGATAATGATGGTGTTCCCCCAGTAGTGTGAGATATACCACAATAATTCCAATGTCCTTGAACAACTAAGCTCAGGTGCACAGCTCCTAGTCGAGCTCTATTTGATAATGTGGGTTGTTGTTATGCGTCATAAACAGGAGTCAAGTGATGGATCTGACGAGCCTTGTTATACATAGTAAAATCTATTCCCTTATGAGTGACTAACTCAGTCACTAGAGGCTTGCTAGCTTTGAGAATCATTTCTATCATGAGGACTTGTAAAACAAGCTTAGGAACGCTAAACCCAAATAGAGTAGGAACACTTAAATTCATTATTTCATCTAGGGTAGCAGCATAGTCTAGAGCCTTCCCAACTTGACTATAATTTAACAACCTTCTCTCTCTATCTAGACTATTAATTATTGCTCCAAGAGAACTGCAAGCTTCCACAATAGTATGAAGTACTACAGATGGTTTAGAAAAGGGGCATATCACATAAAGCACCTAAGGAATGACCAAGAACTCCAATAAGGACCTTTACATACAACATCAGTTATAATAATATAATGTAGCAGAAACCAGGACTCATGCTAGAGAAAATATTAACAGTGGAGAATTTAAACGCAGCTTTGGTTGGAACCTAAAAAATTGTAAGTCCTTATCATCCACATATTTTATTTACTTACCTCCAGGAACAAGCTTTCTTTAAATAGATAACTGGAAAAAAAATATGAAGAATCATCATACGTAGCCAAAATTTTAAGGAATATATTATTTCCAGGCTTTAGCTAGCTAAATTTTTTTGTAATATGCATCCATAGTTCCCAACTTACTGCCTCTATACAACTTATTTTTACTGGTGTTTCCAATTGATTTTCAAGATAAGAATGTGTATTTAGTATTTACTATTAACTAAAACTCTGACAGTTTGTGTTCCCATTAGATATTTCTTCTGAAAGGCACTCAGGAGTCAGCAGCATGCGAACATACATAATTTTCAAACACACAATGGAAAAATAAAAGAAGTTTCAGTTTGAGGTTAACATACTCAGTTACCTGCAATAGAACCCTTTAAAAGAATATATTATCATATAAATTCTCTCTATTTGAATGACTATGGAACACCTCATAGTTCGACAAAATATTGACTTGTATAATTTGATGAGACAATCACTTTAAGGGGCTTAGGTCTATTCATGAGCTTTAATTATACACTCGTAATATAAATATTTATCCTTGGATAAAACCAGGATAGATTTTTGGTAGTTACACTAAAATTCTTGGTTGGCCTTATACCTGTGGTTCTCAGGGGTGTACAAGAAATCTTGGGAGGGGCTTTCCAAAGAATGTTTGAAAGGATGGAGGTCATTGCTCAGTCTCGCCATTCCGAGTTGTGTTTCTGTTTGTCTGGAGTGGTGGTGGTACGAGTTCAAGATTATTTTGTGTGGGCTTCTTGTAAATCCTAAAGCAATTGTTGCCTCCATGGAAATTTTCATCCAGAAAACCTCTCTTGTGTACATATTCCCCTTGTCATTGAGCTTTTGGGTTTTGACTAGAGTAGGAAACGAGCTAGGTGCCAACAGGCCTGGAAAATCATGGAGGGCCATGATTGTAGCACTTTCTATGGCTATTGTACTGGGATTAGTAGCCATGAATTTCACCACCACCATGCGTCATAGGTGGGAAAAAATGTTTACAGACGACCAAGAAATAATCTCCCTAACATCTTTGGCATTGCCCATCATAGGCCTCTATGATCTTGAAAACTACCCACAAACAACAGGGTGTGGTGTTCTCAGGGGAACAACCCATCCTACCACCAGTGAAAAAATTAATATCGGCTCCTTCTACTTTCGTTGGCATGCCAGTTGATATTCTCATGGGTTTCGTATTCAATTTTGATTTTGAGGGCCTTTGGCTCGGACTACTAGCAGCTCAGGCATATTGTTTCATGCCTATGTTGTATTTTTTTCTTTGAACATATTGGATTTTGCAAGCCTAGAGAGCCAGGGAGCTTACAGGTGTAGATCATGATCTACCAGTAAAGCCCAATAAGAGTTGCCAGAATACAAAAGGGGAGTCAGAAATTTTAGCCACCCCATTACATAGTGATGAAGACAGAGAGCCTATGATAATTGTAAAAGTTCATGTATCTGCTACTGCCTGCCACTCAAAACAAATGCTAAAGCAATATTTTAAAAAGATTATTTTTCCATGCTCGGAGTTCATGAGAACTAGGCTGTGTACAATGTTTCTATGAGAAATGTAATATATTTCAGACCTACAATCATCTATATCTCATAACCAAGATAGCGTATAAGGAAATACCTATCTGATTCTTCCAGAAGAAGAGAGCATTCTTCCATGATTGATTTCTCTTAAGATCGCCCACATATTTTTGAACATCGGCAAAACTCAAAATATCTCCACCAGCTACTATGGCTTTCAAGCCATTAATGGACTATGGCTTCTTTATGGTTTCAGAGCGTCCATGCTTCTACAAGAATCTGGAAAAAAGAAAGCATCATAGGGCAGAATGGAATCATGGGAAAGAAGGCATAAAGGTCGAATAAGCAGAGTGGGAAAAAAAATTGAATAGATCGATTAAGAAAATTTGAATAGGTGGAATAGGGCACGTGGGTAAGGTAATTAGGCTAATTTTTTGGAATTAAAAAAACTAGGCCAAGCTAGGGATATTTAATCATGTATTAATGCTATCAATTGATTAATTATGATTAATCATATATTAATGATATCAATTGATTAATTAGGGGTCTTTAATCATGTATCAATTGATTAATTATGAATTAGTAAATTTAATTAAAATTTACGAATTAGTCTACAAACACATGGTAATAATGGCATTACCCACAAACACATGATACCCTCATAACCTAGTATTATGTGCTAGGAAGGCTTGCCAAAGAAGTTGGCTGGCATCACTATGACACTATTACAGAATTAGAAGGGAAGAGAAAGGCAAAGGCTCAGGTATCATATGAGAGAAGGAAGCAATTGGAAAAATTGGGATCAAAATCAGTGGAGTTAGCCAAAAATCAGCTTGCCCCAAAGATGGATAAGATAAAACTTGACAACATATTGGTCAATTTCCTTGACCCTTTATTGGTTATTTAGAAGGAGTATGAATACACCACCGTTAATATCAAGGTAACCAGCCCCTAGCAGATCAAGGGCTACAAGTTGTAGTTTTCGTCTGAACATCAACATACCACAACCATTCTTATAGACAGAAGCCTTCTCACATCCATGATCTGATTATATAGTGAATTAGACAGAAGTAAGAAAACAATTACTTCTTCAAATCTAATTCGAATTTGGAGGGCTTAGCCAGGGATTGGGGGTTAGGGGTTTATAGGTTTAGGGTTTAGGGGGTTAAGGGGTTATAGGCTTAGGGTTTAGGGGGTTAAATGGGTTAGGGTTTTTAGGGGTTATAGGTTTATAGTTTAGGGGGTTAAATGGGTTAGGGGTTTAGAGGTTTATGGTTTAGGGGGTTAAATGGGTTAGGGGTTAAGGGGTTATAGGTTTAGGGTTTAGGGAATCAAATGGGTTAGGGGATTTAGTAGTTAAGGATTTTAGGGGTTTGAAGTTAGGGGCTAATGGGGTTGGGTTTTAGGGGTTAAGGGTTTATAGGTTTAGGGTTTAAGGGGTTAGCTGAGTTAAGGTTTTAATGATTTAGAGTTTAAGGGGTTAGGGGTTAAGGGTTTATAGGTTTAGGGTTTATGGGGTTAAATGGGTTAGTGGTTTACTAGTGGTTTAGGGGGTTAAATGGGTTAGGGGTTAAGGGGTTAGGGGTTAGGGGTTAAGGGTTTAGAGGTTTATGGTTTAGGGGTTAAGATGATAGTTTCATTGGTCTCTGTTTGTGCAAATTTTAACCTTGCCAACAAGGAAGAATTAACCCAATCGTAGGTCCCAATATGTCATGATATATATTAACTCTAGATATATACAAGAAGGAATAATCATAAAGACATATATTGATAGAGGTGGTGATACAAGGGGAGTCACAAGGGAGAGATGGAGATAAACTGAAGGAGAGGAAAGAGAAGGAATGGATCAACTGAGAGAGAGAGAGGGAGAGGAGTGAGAGAGGTAGAGAAGGGTAAGAGGGGGAGATAGTGACACAAAGATGGAAGGGGGGCAGAAAGAAGGATAGAGGGAGGGATATAGTTGTGAGAGGATTGGAGGGTAGAGAGAGAGAGAGAGAGAGAGAGAGAGAGAGAGAGAGAGAGAGAGAGAGAGAGAGATTTGGGAAGAGAGAGGTCGTTCCAGATGCTCTGAAAGTGTCGAGGCTTCAGCTAGGTCACAAGTATTGTCTGCTAGGAAGGCTTTCCAAAGAAATTGGTTGGCATCACTATGAAACTATTACGGAATTAGAAGGGAAGATAAAGGCAAAGGCTTAGGTATCATATGAGAGAAGGAAGCAATTGGAAAAATTGAGATCAAAAGCAATGGAGTTAGCTGAAAAGCAGCTTACCCCAGAGATGGATAAGATAAAACTTGACAACATATTGGTCAATTTCCTTGACCCTTTATTGGTTATTCAGAAGGACTATGAATACACCACCATTGATATCAAGGTAACCAGCCCCTAGCAGATCAAGGGGTTAAGGAGTTTAGGGGTTAGATGTTTTGGGTTTAGGGGGTTAAATGGGTTAGGGTTTTAGAGGTCTATGGGGTTAGTGGATTTAGTAGTTAAGGATTTTAGGGCTTAGGGGTCGTTACGGGTTAATGCAGGGGCTAGGGTTTAGAGGGTTAAATGGGTTATGGTTTTAGAGGTTTAGGGGGTTAGTGGATTTAGTAGTTAAGGATTTTAGGGGTTAGGGGTTGTTATAGGTTAATGGGGCTAGGGTTTAGGGGGTTTAATGGGTTAGCGTTTTATGGGTTTATGGGGTTAAATGGGTTATGGTTTTAGGGGTTTTGGGGGTTAAATGTGTTGGGGGTTGGGAATTAGTGTTTAAAGGGTTAGGGGTTAAGGGTTAGAGGTTTAGGGTTTAGGGGGTTAAATGGGTTTGGTGTGCATTTAGAGGTTTAGAGGCTTGGGAGATTTAGTAGTTAAGGATTTTAGCTAGGGGTTAGTGGTTAAGGGGTTAGAGTTTTAGGGTTTAGGGGTTTAAATGGGTTATAGGGGTTTAGAGGTTTAGGGGGTTAGGGGATTTAGTAGTTAAGGATTTTTGGTGTTAAGGGATAGAGTAGGGGGTTAAATGGGTTAGAATTTTAGGGGGTTAAATGGGTTAGGCCGGTAGGGAAATAGGGTTTAAGGGGTTATGGGTTAAGGGTTTAGAGGTTTAGGGTTTAGGGGTTAAATGGGTTAGGGGTTTAGAGGTTTAGGGGGTTAAATGGGTTAGGGGTTAAGGGTTTAAGGGTTAGTGGTTAAGGGTTTAGAGGTTTAGGGTTTAGGGGTTAAATGGGTTAGGGGTTTAGAGGTTTATGGTTTATGGGGTTAAATGGGTTAGGGGTTGGGAAATAGGGTTTAATGGGCATGCCTGACTGAACGAATATGCCACAAGGGAGAAAATGGAAAATGGGCTGCCCAAACGTGTATAAGGCACCCAGGCAGTCACAACTTAGCAAAACTGATATGGCCACCCTCAAACAAAATGGCCCGAACCGAATGCGCTCGGTCAGGCGACCTCGCATGGCGTGACACGACGCACCTGACCGAATGATGCCACAAGGGAGAAAATGGAAAACGGGCCACCCAAATGTGCACAAGGCACCTAGGCAGTCACAACTTAGCAAAACTGATATGGGCGCCCTTGAAGTAAACGACCCGACCCAAACGCACCCGATCGGGCGACCTCACATGGCACGACACAACGCACCTGACTGAATGAATATGCCACAAGGGATAAAATAGAAAACGGGCCACCCGAATGTGCACAAGGCACTCGGGCAATCACAACTTAGCAAAACTGATACAGGTGCCTTCGAACAAAACGGCCCGAACCAAACGCGCCCAGTCGGGCTGCGTCACATGGCGCGACACGGTGCACTCGACCGAACTATGCCACAAGGGAGAAAATGGCAAATGGGTTGCCCGAACGTGCACAAGGCACCCAGGCAGTCACAACTTGGCAAAACTAATATGGGCACCCTCGAAGTACGAAATGGCTCGACCCGAACGTGCCCGGTTGGGCGACCTCACACGGCGTGACACGACGTGCCTGACCGAACAAATATGCCACAACGGAGCTAACAGAAAATTGGCTGCCCGCACATGCACAAGGCACCCAGGTGGTCACAACTTATCAAAACTAATACAGGTGACCTCGAACAAAACGGCCCGAACCAAACGCACCCCGTCGGGCAACCTCGCACGGTGCGACACGACGCACCCGACCAAATGACGCCACAAGGGAGAAAATGACAAACGGGCTACTCGAACATGCACAAGGCATCCGAGTGGTCACAACTTAGAAAAACTAATACGGGTGCCCTCGAATGAATCGACCCCACCCGAACGCGCTCGGTCGGGCGACCTCACATGGTGTGACACAGTGCGCCCGACAGAATGATGCCAGAAGGGAGAAAATGAAAAATGGGCTGCCTAAACATGCATAAGGCACCTGGGTGGTCACAAATTAGAAAAACCGATACGGGTGCCCTCGAACGAAATGGCCTGACTCGAACGCGCCCAATCGAGCGACCTCACACGGTGCAACACGATGCACCCGACTGAATGATGCCATAAGGGAGAAAATAGAAAATGGGCCACCCGAACGTGCACAAGGCACCTAGGTGGTCACAACCTAGCAAAAATAATACGAGCGCCTTCGAATGAAATGGTTTGACCCATACGCGCCTGGTCGGGCGACCTCGCATGACACAACACGACGCGCTCGACTGAACGATGCCAAAATAGAGCAAATAGAAAATAGGCCACTCGAAGGTGCACAAGGAACCTGGGCTATAACAAATTAGAAAAATTAATATAGGCGCCCTCGAAAGAAATGACCCGACCGGACCCAAACGCGCCCGGTCGGGCGACCTCACACGGTGTAACACGGCGCGCCCGACCGAACGATGCCACAAGGGAGAAAATGGTAAATGGGCCACCCAAACGTGCACAAGGGACCCTGGTGGTCACAACTTAGAAAAAATGATATGGGTGCAATCGAATGAAAGCACCGACTTCACACGGTGTGACACGACGCACCCGAACGAACATCGATGCCACAAGGGAGAAAATGGAAAATGAGCCGCCTGAATGTGCACAAGGCACCCGAGTAATTACAACTTAGCAAAACTGATATGGGCGCCCTCGAACAAAATGGCCCGACCCCACTCGAACGCGCCCGATCGGGTGACCTGACATGGCGCAACACAGCGTGCTCGACTGAATGATGCCACAAGGGAGAAAATGGTAAACGGGCCACTCGAACGTGCACAAGGCACTCGGGTCATCACAACTTAGTAAAATTGATACAGGTGCCCTTGAACGAAACGGCCCGACTCGAACGTGCCTGGTCGGGCGACCTCACAGTACGGTGTGACACGACGCACCTGACCGAATGATGCCACAAGGGAGCAAACAGCAAACGGGCCACCCGAAGGTGCACAAGGCACTCGAGTGGTCACAACTTAACAAAACTGATACGGGTGCCCTCGAACGAAACAGCCTGAACCTACCCGAATGGGCCTGGTCGGGTGACCTCACATGGCGCGACACGGCGAGCCCGACCGAACGATGCCACAAGGGAGGAAATGGCAAACGGGCTGCCCGTATGTGCACAAGGGACTCGAGCGGTCACAACTTAGCGAAACTGATCCGGGAGCCCTTGAACGAAATGACCTGACCAGAACATGCCCGGTCAGGCGCCGACCTCACACAGTGCGACACAACATGCCTGAACAAAATTCAATGCCATAAGTGAGCAAATGGAAAATAGGCCGCCCGAACATGCACAAGGCACCCAGGCAATCAAAACTTAGCAAAACTGATACGAGAGCCCTCGAACAAAACGACCTGACCCGACCCGAATGCGCCCGGCAAGGAAAACTCACACGACACGATACGGTGTGCCCGAATGAATGATCCCACAAGGGAGAAAATGGAAAATGGGCCACCCGAATGTGCACAAGGCACCCAGGCGGTCACAACTTAGCAAAAATGATACGGGCGCCCTAGAACGAAACAGCCCGACCTGAACTCGCCAGGTCGGGCGACCTCACAGTACGGGGCTACACGGCGTGCCTGACCAAACAATGCCACAAGGGAGCAAATGGAAAATGGACCACTCGAACGTGCACAAGGCACCTGGGTGGTCACAACTTAGCAAAACTGATATGGGCGCCCTCAGACAAAACGACCCGACTTAAACGTGCTCGGTCAAGCAACCTCACACAGCATGACATGGTGCACCAAACCGAACGATGCCACAAGGGAGAAAATGGCAAACGGGCCGTCCGAACGTGCACAAGGCACCTAGGCGGTCACAACTTAGCAAAATTGATATGGGTGCCCTCGAACGAAATGGCCTGAAACGGGCCGCCCGAATGTGCACAAGGCACCCAGGCGGTCACAACTTAGCAAAACTGAAACAGGCACCGACCTCACACAGCGTGACATGGCGCACCCAATCGAACGATGCCATAAGGGAGAAAACGGAAAACGGGCCACCCGAACATGAATAAGGCACCTAGGCGGCCACAACTTAGCAAAACTGATACGGGCGCCCTCAAACGAAAGGACTTGACCCAACCCGAACGCGCTCGGTCGAGCAACCTCACACAACATGACACGACATGCCTGACTGAACAATGCCACAAGGGAGAAAACATAAAATGGGTCGCCCAAACGTGAACAAGGGACCCAGGCGGTCACAACTTAGCAAAACTGATACGGGTGCCCTCAAATGAAACGGCCCAACTTGAACGCAACTGGTCAGGCGACCTCAAATGGCGCGACACGGAGTGCCCGAACGAATGATGCCACAAGGGAGAAAATGACAAATAGGGCACCCGAACGTGCACTAGGCACCCGGGAAATCACAACTTAGCAAAATTATTATGGGCACCTTCGAATGAAACAACTTGACCCAAATGCACCCAGTCGGGTGACCTCGCACGGCGTGACACGACGTGCCTGACCGAACAATGCCATAAGGGAGAAAATGGAAAATGAGCCACTCGAAGGTGCATAAGGCACCCGGGCGGTCACAACTTAGCAAAACTAATACGGGTGCCCTCGAACGAAATGGCTCGACCCGACCTGAACGCGCCCAGTCGGGCGACCTCACATGGCACGAAAAGATGTACTCAACCGAACGATGTCACAAGGGAGAAAATGGAAAACGGGTCGCCCGAATGTGCACAAGGGACTCGGGTGGTCACAACTTAGCAAAACTAATACGGACACTCTCAAATGAAACGGCCCAACCGGAATGCGCCTGGTCGGGCACCGACCTCACACGGTGCGACACGATGCGCTCGAACAAACGTCGATGCCACAAGGGAGAAAATAGCAAACGAGTCACTCGAACATGCACATGGCAACCGAGCAGTCACAACTTAGCAAAAATGATACGGATGCCCTCGAATGAAATGGTCTGACCCGACCCGAACACGCCTGGTCGGGCGACCTCACATGGCACGACATGGTGCACCTTACCGAATTATGACACAAGAGAGCGAATGGAAAATGGGCCACTCGAATGTGCATAAGGGACCTGAGCAGTCACAACTTAGAAAAACTGACACGGGCGCACTCGAACGAAACAGCCCGACCGGAACATGCTTGATTGGGCGCCGACATCACATGGCGCGACACATCACGCCCAAACGAACGTCGATGACATAGGGGAGAAAATAGCAAATGAGCCGCTCAAATGTGCACAAGGCACCTGAGCAGTCACAACTTAGCAAAAATGATACGGGCGCCCTCGAATGAAACGGCCTGACCCGACCCGAATGCGCCCAGTTGGGCGACCTCACACGGCGCGACACGGTGTGCCCGACCGAATGATGCCACAAGGGAGCAAATGGAAAACGGGCCACCCGAACGTGCACGAGGCACTCAGGCAGTCACAACTTAGCAAAACTGACATGGGCACCCTCAGATGAAACGGCCCAATCCGAATGTGCCCAGTCGGGAAACCTCACAGTACGACGCAACACGGCGTGCCCAACCGAACAATGCCACAAGGAAGAAAATCGAAAATGGACCACCCGAACGTGCAAAAGGAACCTGGGCTATCACGACTTAGAAAAACTGATACGGGCACCCTCCAACAAAACAACCCGACATGAATGCACCTAGTCGGGCAACCTCACACGGTGCGACATGGCCCGCCTGACCGAACGATTCCACAAGGGAGAAAATGGGAAACAGGCCACCCGAATGTGCACAAGGCACCTGGGTGGTCACAACTTATCAAAACCGATATGGGCGCCCTCAAACGAAATGGCCTGACCCGACCCGAAGGTGCTCGGTCGGGCAACCTCACACGGCACGCCTGACCAAACAATGCCACAAGGGAGCAAACAGAAAACGGGCGCCCTCAAACAAAATGACCCAACCTAAATGCGCCTGGTTGAGAGACCTCACACGGCACGACATAGCGCCCCTGACCGAACGATGCCACAAGGGAGAAAATGGAAAATGGGATGCCTGAATGTGCACAAGGCACCCGGGCAGTCACAACTTAGCAAAACTGATACGGGTGCCCTCAAACGAAACAGCTCGACCCAACCCGAACGCGCCCGGTCAGGCAACCTCACATGGCACGACACAACACGCTTGACTGAATGGTGCCACAAGTGATAAAATGGCAAACCAGCTGCCCGAACATGCACAAGGGACCCGGGCAGTCACAACTTAGCAAAACTGATACGAGCGCCCTCGAACGAAACGACCCGACACGAATGTGCCCGGTCGGTTGACCTCACACGGTGTGACACGGAGCGCTTGAACGAACGATGCCACAAGGGAGAAAATGGAAAACGAGCCACCTGAACATGCACAAGGAACCCGGGTGGTCACAACTTAGCAAAACTGATACGGGCGCCCTCGAACGAAATGGCCCGACCTGAACGCGCCCAGTCGGGCGACCTCACACTGTGCGACACGGCGTGCTCGATCGTGGTTGGGGGCACACATTAAAAGTGAACCGAGGAGTGAGTGCATCACATCTTTAATATTTTATGAAACTCCTTAGAAGTCCCATCATAACCACCTTCCATCTTCATCACAATGTGATATGTCAACTAAAGATATCTTATTATGTTGCTCCAACCATTCAAAAAGGGGACCCAAGTTAGATTATTATTTATTAAAGGAGAGGCCAAATAAATTAATTTACAAGTTGTCGCAATAGTGACACTTTCATACAAATGTCCCAAGAGCGACACTTAGCCCAAACTGTCGCAATAGCGACGCTTTTTCCCAAATTTTCGCAATAGCGACGCTTTTTCCCAAAATGTCGCAATAGCAACACTTTCCTCCAAAAGTCGCAATAGCGACACTTAGCTCTAATCCGTCGTAATTCCGATGCTTTTGCCCAAATTGTCACAATTTCGATGCTTTGCTACAAAATTCACAAGACTAACACTAACTTCTATGTGTCGCAATACCGACACTTGTCTCCAAACGTCGGTATAGTGAAGTTGTGGGCGGGATTTGAAAAATTGATAAATTTTGGGGAAATTTCCGACATTTGGTCAAAAGTGTCGAAACCAAAGTGCCGGAATTTCTGCCAAATGTACTAGTGAAACCCCCCGGACCCCATGCCTTTGAAAAATGGGGGGAACTACAAGGAAAGGTGATCGAGAAGGACTAAGGTGGCCAACCCAAGAGCTCCCGCTGCTTTTCATCCTTCTCGAAGACCCAACCACAACAGTTCCCCCCTTTCTTCTCCGCAACACTTTTGGGGGCCGAAAAGAGGAAAGGAAGGGGAAAAAAACACATATGCATATAACAGAAAAGAAAGATAAGGTGGCTCCCACCCCCTCATAAGGGAAATTTCAAGTAAACAAACAAGAAGAGATGCTTTCCAAACCCCGTGCCTTTTCAAAAAGGGTATAATTGTAAATAACGATGACCGAGAAGGACTAGGGTGACCACCCTGAAACTCACACTTATTTTTTTCCTTCATGAACATCAAGCCACTACAACTCCCCCCTTTTTCTCTGTAAAGATAGGGGTCAGAACGAGGAAAGTAAGAAAAACACATGAAAGAAAGAGAAACAAAATTTTCCACTCGTAGGAGCCCCAAACAGACAACAAAATCTTCTCGAGCACCATGCCCTCAGAAAAGGGAGGGGGGGGAATTGTAAGGAACGATGATCAGGATAGACTAGGGTGGCCATCCCCAGAGCTCACACTACCTTTCATCCTTCATGAATGACCATACTCAAAAATTCACCCTTTTCTCTGTAAAGCTAGGGGCCAAAAGGAGGAAGGAAAAAAAGCAACCAAAAAAAGAAAAAGAAAAAGGAGAACCAAAACATGGTTGCCAATAGAGAAGATGAGGCTCAAACACAAAACAAGCTTTCAAGGCCCCGTGCCCTCGCAAAAAGGTGGGAACTGCATATATTGGTGATTGAGAAGGATTAGGGTGGCCACCCCAGTAGGAACTCGCACTTCTTTTTCATTCTTCCTTCTAAAAACGTCAATCCACGACAATCCCACCTTTTCTCTGTAAAGATAGGGGGACCAAAACGAATCATATGGGGAGGCTCAAACATAGTACAAGCTTTCCAAGCCCTATGCCTTAGCAAAAAATGGGGGAACTGCAAGGAATGACAACCAAGAAGGACTAGGGTGGCCAACCCAAGACTTTGCACTTCTTTTCATCCTTCTCTGACACCGACCCACAACAGTTCCTGCTTTTATCCATAAAGCTAGGGACTGGAAGGGAAGAAAACAATATGAAAGAAAGAATAACCAAACATCACCCACCATAACACTCGTGACAAAAATCCAATTTGAGAGGAAGGGGGCCAAATTTCAAGCAACGCTAGCTAGAAAAATAGAGGGCCACCACCACGCAAGGAGATGTTGTCTTAACCAAAAAGAAGGAAAACAAGGCATCCAATCAAAAGCATCCCACATTTTCGCACCCTTCCACATACATTACGATGCAACATCCTTTCTATATACACAACATAACAAGCGGCAATCAAACAACCAAGAAGACAATCCGCAACCTAAACTTGACCACTAGAAAAGCTGAGGGCCATGATGAGACAAGTACCTAGAATGCTATTGCAACAATCGACACATCCCGCAAAAAACCCATCATCCAAATGGTGAGACAAAGACATAACCTGCTTCCTACTTTCCTTGGAAGGGGGAGTGGCTCAAGAAGGGACGAGGAATTCCCTCAACACCAAAGGCACAAGAAAATAATGCTACCTCATGCCCATTGACGGGGAAACTTGCAATTTTGATGGAGCTTGGACCAAGGGAGGGCTATTTCATTACCTAGACCCAATCCTTCTGCGAGGGCATGTCAAGGAATAGTCGAGAGGACTAAGGTGGCCAGCCCAAAGGATTGCAGCACTCTTCATCCATCCCATATTGTCCCCACCCCGAAATTTTCCCCTCATGAAAGGGTTGAGGTAGGAAGCACACGTGCAACCACTCCCTTGGACCAACCACCAACAAAAAGGCTCGCCCAAGCAAACACATAAACCACTGCCACCACCTTTTGGAGAAAACCAACTATGGAGGCCCACATATTCCAATGAACAAAGGACCGAGCACCACCCTTGCAAATGAGTCTGAATTTTTCCATCGTATTTCCCAAGCACCTCGACTGTAGCAACCATGCCCTGCCGAACATACCATTGGAGAGGGGGCTCCCGAGAAACGAGCTTCCGAACCCCATACAAAAAACACATTAGGGGAAATAATAACAAAGGATGGGACAAGCACAAGCATCACTTGCAAGAATAGGAAACAACAAATGTGAACTCAAGATAGGCAACTAAAAATGTTGCGAGTTTCTTTCTCAAGAGGCACCACCCCGACAAGCATCAAACCCTCTCTCCTAGAGACACACCATACGTTCCTAGATTACATACAATCAAAACCCACACAACCCAAATTAAAAAACAAAACACTAATATCAATGATCCTACCATAGGTTCACCTATGGTAACCTTGTTACGACTTCTCCCTCCTCTAAATGATAAGGTTCAATGAACTTCTCAAGACGTCGACAGTGGCGAACCACCATCGTCTACGCAATCCGAACACTTCACCGGATCATTAAATCGGTAGGAGAAATGGGCAGTGTGTACAAAGGGCATGGAATTAGTCAACACGAGTTGATGACACATGCTTACTAGGAATTCCTTGTTGAAGACCAATAATTGCAATGGTCTATCTGTAATATCCCTTTTTCAGGAAAAAATACAAATTGGGAATAATTTGAGTTACTACCAATGTGGAGCTTCATCCATGTACCTCATATAGGTATAAAAACACTTAAAATTTAGTAAAATACACAGCAGTAAAGTTATACAGTGTTTTACAAGGAAAAAGGTGGGGAAAAGTGAGGATTTGGCCCTAAAACGAATGTATTAAGATATTTACACACAAATAATATGGAAAAGTAGTTGGATGTGATAGCTAGGATTATGAGGGACTCCCATGTCTAATTTCATCAGAAACAAATAAGTTTTACAAAGTTAAACAGTTCCTCCTTTCCTAACTAGGCTAGAAAACCCTGATTTCCCAAGACTAGATTTATGTAGAAATTTACTGAAGTATGTGAGCATGGTTTTCTAAAGGATATGACTGAAATTAGGTATGAAAATTCACAAATAATCTCAGGGACATAAATCATACACTTTACAAGAGAATAATGAAAGAATACAGAAGAAATCCTCAAGAAAGAGGTGTTACAACCATGTAAAAAGACTGCATAACAGTGACAGTGTAATTTTTAGGGCTGAAGAAGTAGTTTATTGATTCTTCAGATCTAGATTAGATCAGTACATAAAAATATAAATTTAATATAGATCCATGTTCAAGAAGAGCTGATCTATACATTCCCCTTGGGGTTTTGCTTAAAACATGAAGCACCGGAAGTAGATCTGAGATCTAAGAATGCAGATCTGTAGAATGATTCAGAAAATCACTGAATCATGAACATGTAAAATATCAGATCTGAAACAGAAAATAGATTTTTTGGCCAATCTATGGATCACCACAGTGAAGGATGAATCCAATCACCGGAGATCTCTCCTCCAAAATGCAAGCAGAACACCCTGCAGCTGTAGATCTGCAAATAACGCTGTCTTAGGGACAGAAAAAATGTTGTAGCTTCTGAAGATGATATGGCCTGATGCCAAGATGTAGATCTGAAGTATATTCAGCAAATGAACTCTTCTAGGAGGTTAAATGACACTCTCACTGAAAAGAGCCACTGCTATCATCTAGATCTGAGTAGATCTAGATCTCCACTTGCTGCAACTCATAAGACAGCTCAACCCTCATCATGAGCAGTGTTGTAATGTAAGGTGAAACTTGGCCCAAGCCTGATAGTGGGGAAGTTTAGCAAAATTATCCTCCAAGAGCAGCTCAAGGAAGGAGGTGTGATTCCTGAACAGGAATGCCCAACAAGGGATGTCTAAGCAGACAGACCTTCAGAAATAATGTCTTCAACAACCTTTTCCTTGTTGCCCTCTTCTTCCTTTTATAAGATAGGAATCTTGCCAAACCCTAAACCACCTTGAATCATTTAACCCCTTTCACATTACAACCTCCTTCTAGAACTATGTTGTCCCTCACAGAGGTTCAATGCATCTAGACTACGTTGTTTGACTTGGTCAAATAGGATCCCCTCTTTTGAATTAGACCATTTAACACCTGCAAGATATAATTTAAATAGCCCAGATATGTCTCTGTTCACATAGGCATTGATTTATTATGTTAGGTCCCTATATTACAAGTATAGTCCCTTATTATTATTAGTGTAACTGCCTTATTGTTATTATTGTACCCTTGTAACCCCCATTTTGTTATTATTGTGCCCTTAAATTATTATTGTTAGGTCAGCTAGGATTACATTGTGGCCCACTAGGATTACATTATGGCCACATGGACTCCTATATATAGAAAGGAGGTTTTGTAAATTGTATCATCCAAGAATTTTTCATTTATGCAATGTATTGGAGGTTGCCCCCTCGAAGTGTTTTATTTCTAAGGCGTTGATATCTCTTTTCTTCTATTTTTGGAGCTGTTTACACAACATTTGGTATCAAAGATTCGGATTCTAGGGTTTCACTGATCCAAACAGGTCATTATGGAATTTTCACTATAAATTTCTTTCTACAAAGTTTCAGAAGCTGAAAGTTTTAGGGTGCGAAGCTAAAATCCTGAGGAACATCGTCAAAAAATTTCAGAGCTTGGTTCGCAATATTTTTGGATATATGGTCTGTGGAATTTAGGTCTTTTTTCAGGCTCCTAAACAGGTCATCGTGGAATTTGCGCTATAACATTTTTTCTACAAAGGTTCAGAAGCTGAATGTCTTATGGTGCAAAGCCGAAATCATAAGGAAAATTGTCAAAAAAATTTAGAGCTTGGTTCACAATATTTTCGGAGATATGATCTGTGGAAGGTAGTGCTTTTTTCAGGCTCCTGAATTTCATCTCAAAGAGGTGATTGTGGGAAAATATTCATAACTCTCTCTCTGAGCATTGAATTGGAGTTTCGTAAAAAGTGTTGCAAGTACATGGAATTTAATTTCTTGGCTATCAATTTTAGAGCTGAAGGATGAAACAGTGACACGTGGCAAGTCGTACAAGTTTGCTCTACTGAACCAGTCCATAATTAGGTCATTGTGGGAGATTGGACACAACTTTGTCTTGGAGAATCCAAATCAGGTTAGACCTGTGGAATTCGAAAGATAATTCAGAGGGATACATTGTTACCGAAATTCAAATATTGAAGTGCTGCAATCACAGAAATAATCCAATTTCAATATCGAGCTCCTCAAAAGCAAGAAAAAGGTGTGTATTTTTTTTTCAAATTGCATAAGTCTTGTTTGAAGAATCAATTTGAATTGATTCCAAGGGCATATTGTAGAATATATATCAGTATTGGGTTCTAAAATATGCCCCGTAAAATAATTCAACACCCATTAAGCCTTCAGAAGGCTCTACTATGACTCATGAAGATGAACAATTGCAACATGATCTATCAAATTTACAAGAGCGAGTGCAACAAATTTCACTCTCGTAAGGAGCAACAAAAAATGAAATGGAAGTTTTGAAGAAAGGCATGGAAGCGAATATGGACGGTTTGAAGAAAGGCGTGGAAGCTAAGATGGATGGAATGGAAGCTGGCATGGAAGCTAAGATGGATGACATGAAAGACAACATGGAAAACATGAAGAATGATCTAAAAGCAGACATCAAAGGTTTGACAAAGTTGATACAAGAAATGTTTTCTAATGGTGAAAATATAGTAGAAGAATCTCATGATGAGAACAAAATAAATGTTAATCGTGATTTCATAAACTGTAATGTTGGCAGGAAGAACCACCATATTCCAAAAATGGATATGAGGAAGTTTGATGGAAAGGATCTTGTAACATGGATACTACAGATGGAGCAATATTTTGATTTCCATAATGTGAAAAACACACAAAAGGTACGCATTGCAACTTTACATTTAGAACAAAATACATTTGTATGGTATCGATGGCTTTGCTCCCGTAAAAAAATTGTTACTTGGTCAATTTTTACGGAGGAAATGATAGCACATTATGAGGATACAAAGAGAAACACCTTCTTTAGCCAATTGATAAATCTCAAACAAAAGGGTTTATTGGGGCAGCACATTGAGGACTTCCAAAAATTGAATATAAGGGTAACTGATATTCCAGAGGAACACAGGATTGATCTCTTCATAGGCACTTTAAAGGATAACATCCAACATGCAGTTCGCGTTTTGGAACCTGATTCATTGGAGAAGGCATTCAGGTTGGCAAGAAAAGTTGAATGTAAAATTATGGCGACAAGGAAGCCTACCACTCAATTCTATAAAGAAGGAAGCGTTGCTACGCCTAGATTTCCACAACCTACAAGGTTGACACCACAACAATTGGAAGAAAAAAGAGCAAACGGGCTTTGCTACAGTTGTGATAGCAAATACACTAAAAGTTATAAGTGTGCTGAAAAGAAATTATTTTACATAGATTGTGAAGAGGAAGAAGAAAATGAACAGGAAGAGGATATACACCAGGAACCAGCCCTAGAAGAGGAAGAAATGAATCCGACCATATCGTTTAATGCACTGGCAGGAATTACCACTCCTCAAACTCTCAAGATAGAAGGACATATCAAGAAGAAAAAGGTAATAGTGTTGATTGATTCAGGTAGCACCCATAATTTTATTCATTGTAAGGTAGCCAAGGAATCAAATTGTTTCCTATACCTAGCACCAGAATGTCAAGTGATGGTTGCAAATGGAGGAACTATAAATTGCTCTCGAAAATTCCATAATATCAAGCTAACCATGGGGGAATATGTATTGACTAGTCTAATGCTTTCCATTCCTATGGGAGGTGTTGATGTTGTATTAGGAGTACAATGGTTACAATCTTTGGGGACGGTAGCTTTTAATTTTCAAGAATTTTTCTTGAATTTTTTTTCAGAAGGAAAGGAAGTCAAATTATGGGGAATCTGGGAAAGATAATAATCTCTAATTTCATGAAAAAAATTCTAAAGAAAGAACAACAAGGCGTAATTGCACAGTTATGCTCACTAGAAGTTCCAACATCAAAATCATCTATTTCTGCAGATCTCCAACAGGTCTTGGATAATCATTCCAAGGTGTTTGAAACTCCAAAAGGACTCCCACCTATTTGTGATCATGATAATGCTATTCATTTGATTCCAGGAAGTGTTCCTCCAAACATCATGCCTTATAGATATCCTTACGTCCAAAAGAGCGAAATTTAATGTATGATTGCAAAAATGTTAGAGGTGGGTATAATTCAACCTAGTCAAAGTTCTTTCTCTGCTCCTGTAGTATTGGTACACAAGAAGGATGGATCATGGCGAATGTGTCCAGATTATAGGGAGCTCAATAAGATCACCATTAAAGATAAATTTCCCATTCCTGTTATTGATGAATTATTGGATGAATTACATGGAGCAATTTATTTTACCAAGTTGGATCTTCGTTCAGGATATCATCAAATTAGAATGAAGACTGAAGATATTCCAAAAACAACATTTCGAACTCATGAGGGTCATTATGAATTTTTGGTCATGCCTTTTGGCCTTACCAATGCACCTTCTACATTTCAAGGGTTGATGAATTCCATTTTCAAACCCTTCCTTAGAAAATTTGTGCTAGTATTTTTTGATGATATACTAATCTACAACAGGTCTTGGAAGGATCATGTTCAACGTGTTGACAGGGTGCTCAAACTATTGCAGGAGAAACAATTATATGCAAAAACATCCAAATGTTTCTTTGGAGTACAAGAGGTGGAATATCTGGGTCATATTATATCTCACAAGGGTGTTAAAGTAGACCCTAACAAAATTAAAGCCATTAAGGAATGGAAAGTCCCCACAACCATAAAGCAGTTGCGAGGATTTCTCGGGTTAACAAGGTATTATTGCAAGTTTGTTAAGAATTATGGGAGAATAGCAGCACCTCTAACAACATTATTGAAGAAAGATGCATTTTCATGGACTCCTGAAGCAACTAAGGCCTTTGAACATCTTGAAGAGGCAATGTGCCTAGCACCAATCTTAGCTATGCCAGACTTCACAAAAACCTTTATTGTGGAATGTGATGCCTCAGGAAATGGAATTGGTGTTGTTTTAATGCAAGAAGGAAGACCCATTTCTTTTGAAAGTCGTCCAATAAAAGGAAAGTATTTATAGAAACCTATTTATGAGAAGGAAATGTTAGCAATACTGCATGCACTAAAGAAATGGCGAACTTACCTAATGGGAAGACACTTCAAGGTAAAAACTGATCATGATAGTCTTAAACACTTTTGGAACAAAGACTATCTTCAGAAGAGAAGAAAAAATGGGTCACAAATATGTTGGGTTATGACTTTGAAATAATCTACAAAAAAGGAAAGCTTAATGTTGTTGCAGATGCACTCTCAAGAAAGAATGAAGAGGTGGAAGCATTGCTTTCTGCCATTTCTATTATCCAACCAGATTGGATAACCGAAGCAAGAGATGAATGGAAGAAGGACAAAGATGTATGGACACTCATTCAAAAGTTGCAGCAAGATCCTAGTACATCCGATACATTTAGTTGGAAAAATGATTCCTTATGGTACAAAGATCGCTTATATCTTTGTAAGAATTCCCAACTAAAACAAAATATTCTTCCGGAATTGCACACTTCTCCTTTAGGAGGACACTCAGGATTTTTAAAAACTTACCACAGGGTGAAGAAAGAATTTTTTTGGGATGGCCTTAAATCTGATATTCAAAAGTTTGTGGCGGAATGTTTGGTTTGCCAGCAGAATAAAGTGGAAAAAATTAAGACCCCGAGACTTCTACAAGCTTTATCCATTCCAAGTCAATGTTGGGAGGAGATTTCGATGGATTTTATCACAGGTTTACCTAAGTCCGAAGGAAAGAGTGTCATCATGGTGGTAGTTGATAGACTTACCAAGTATGCACACTTTTGTGCATTATCTCATCCATTTAAATCAAGTATAGTTGCTACTACATTTATGGACACAATTCAAAAGCTACATGGAAACCCAAGGGTTATTGTGAGCGACAGAGATCCCATTTTTACTGAAAATTTTTGGACGGAGTTATTTTCTTATTTGGGTACTCAATTAGCTCATAGCTCATCTTATCATCCTCAATCCGATGGTCAAACTGAGATAGTAAATAAATGTTTGGAAGGATATCTTCTTTGTTTTGTATCTGATAAACAAACACAATGGGTCAAGTGGTTACCTCTTGCTGAATGGTGGTATAACACTTCCTTCCATACTACAGCAAAAATGACCCCATTTATGGCACTTTATGGATATCATCCACCATCCATCACATCATATTTAAGGAAAAATTCGAAGGTTCAAGCAGTGGAAGATCAGATCGAGCATCAGCAAGAAGTTCTCCAACTCTTAAAGGATAAACTGAATTTGGCACAAAATCAAATGAAACAACAGGCATATCAACATTGCAGTGAGAGAAGTTTTGATGTAGGAGATTGGGTATTTTAATGGCTACAACCATACAAACAAATACCCCTCAAGAAAGCTAAGAAGGATAATAAATTATCTCCAAAGTACTATGGTCTTTACAAGGTGTTGCAAAATATTGGTACTATGGCATACAAATTGGAGCTTCCTGCTTCTTCGCGAGTGCATCCAGTTTTCCATGTTACATGCTTAAAGAAGGTTATAGGTGAAAATCTTCCAGTTCAAACAATATTGCCAGAACTTGATGAGGAAGGAAAAATCATATTGGAACCTGAAGCGGTCACGGAAACAAGAACTCGGCAGCTATGTAATCGATCAATTTCAGAGTATCTCATCAAGTGGAAGAACTTACCCACTGAAGATTCTACATGGGAGGATGAGAAGTTTATACAAAAGCACCCAGAGCTACTCAAGCATTGAGGACAACACTTTTTTGAAGGAGAGGGGCATATTAGGTCCCTATATTACTAGTATAGTCCCTTATTGTTATTAGTGTAACCCCCTTATTGTTATTATTGTACCCTTGTAACCCCCATTTTTTTATTATTGTGCCTCTAAATTATTATTGTTAGGTCGGCTAGGATTACATTGTGGCCCACTAGGATTACATTATGGCCACATGGACTCCTATATATAGAAAGGAGGTTTTGTAAATTGTATCATCCAAGAATTTTTCATTTATGTAATGTATTGGAGGCTGCCCCCTCGAAGTGGGTTATTTCTAAGGCGTTGATATCTCTTTTATTCTATTTTTGGAGCTAGTTACACAACATATTCGTAGTTTTCAGGAGTTTTACATGTCCTCCTTCACCATTTATTCATTAATCATGAAATAAAAAATAAATAAGGAAAAAATAATGTTCCAATTAGCTGAAGCTAATTTAGGAACATTACAGTCTCCCCCTCCCAAATGTTGCTTGTCCACAAGCAACTGCAAGGGTGCTACAAAACTTCCCCTTCTTCTCTTGTGGCCTCCTCATCAAATAGTTTCCCCCATTGTTCTGAATTTTCTACAATACCTTTGTCTCCCAATGGTCCTTCCTCAATATGCAAGTTTTCCTTTGATGAATAAACCCAAGGGCTCTCATCATGAAGAAATGGAAGGTTTTTGTGGAAACCTTCTTGCTGATCCATGGCCTCCTCAAGATAGAAGTGATGACAATCATGGCTATTTTCATGATCCATGAAAGAATCCCATCTTCATGCTATCATCCAAATGAAGTGGATCACCTTCTAGCTTGGTAATCCATAGAAGAACTCCTCCTCAATACATATGAGAGGCATGTCACAAAAAAACATATGGCTCACTTTAAAAAGAGACAAGTGATCTATCATAGTGGAAATACAAAATCTCATGCTCCCATGGAAGCATGCAATGCAAAAATAATGGGGAACTCCTTCCCCCAAGGGCACATTCAAAAAGTGTGCCTTTCCTCCAACTATGCTCCCAACAAAGATAAGCACATCTTCAGCTTGCAGGATCATGATTAGAATCATGCTAGCTGCCATGTGCGATAAATGAGAAGGAAGGTGTTCCCTCATGTGCAACCAATGCAGTTTTATCCTTAACTGCCATAGTATGAGATATGACAAGTGCCTCCCCCAACACTTGTTTGCTGCCTCATGTCTTTGGAATTCTTGGAGAATTTACATCATTGTTGGTGTAAAATAATCACACCATGAGGAATATAATAGCTTTTCAAGGTTCTCCAAGGAATGACCTGCACTAACATAGTTCATGGCCTTGAGTGGCCCATGAAACCCATCATAATTAGTTCCCCGTCTTGGCACAATATCTTGTAAATGAGTGTTAGAAAAATATAAGCATATAGGAGATACATTATAATTCTCAAAAGCACAAGCCTCTCTATATACTTGTTGTATATCAGTGGGGTAACTCATGGATGAGTTCCCTCTCACACTCAAAGAATAAGGAGGTGTGAATGGTGGCACTTCCCAAGAGCTATGTTCCTCCTCCTCTACCAAGTAGTCCATGCACATCTTCATATGAGAGTACACATCTTCCTTGAAACCTTCCCATATGAAACCACCCAAGAGAGTATGATATGCTTTGACAAAACCAGTGGGTTTGGAAAGCAGGATTTCATAGATGGCATCAAATAGTCCCTCCTTGAGCTTGGAGTCACTAACCAAAAGAACAAGGTTATGGAAATAGATAAATCCATCCACCACCTTGAACCTCTCATCCTTTACTTCCCCTTCAAGAACCCCCCATGTGAAAAGGTCCTTGGAGTATTCCATCATGAGTTGGGAATCCCAGCAAGGATCCAAGCTCTCCAAGAATGACAGTGTTGTAGAGGTCTGAAATGCAGCCCCTGTCTTCTCATGGCTCCCATATTTGACATCCTTGATATCAAAATCACATGTTGGAGCATCATAATTTTCCCTTTGCTGCCCCATTTTCAACTATTCTTTCACAAGACAAGATTGGAGCATATGGAAATCAACATCCCCTCGGAAAGTCCTTGTTTTCCAAAACCTCTTCCTTTTGGCCCATGTATACAAGAGGGTTAGGATCCCCTTGCTATCTTCAGAAATATCCTTTGTGAATGAAGAGATCATGGGCTGCCCCAAATATATGGATTTTCCATGTGCCCTCATGCTCATGCAATCATGGATCTCTGATTTCTCCTTTCTCAGTGCATATTTCTGAGTGGGAGTTAGCAATGCCCCTTTCAAGAAACTGCTCATCTCTCTCCTAAATTTAGGAGAGATTATCTATGCTATGCTAGATTCTCCCAAGGCTCCATCCTTAGGCAAGTATGTATATATTTCCCATAGTTGACAGAACACTTTAGATTTCCTCCTATCAAGAGGTGCTCCTGGTAAAGTACCTCCTTGCAAAGAGGTGTCAAGGCATAGAGTAGAATGTGGATGTAGGTAGACAGATTTGTCCCTACCTTCAATGCATAAGTCCTCTTTCCTTCTTTGTGCCTCCAAGCTTGGAAACAGATAAGTGTTCGTGCTCTTCATCATGTTATTCCCTTCCTCCCCTTTTCCTCCTTCTATATTCAAGATATCATCATTTGACAATGATGATGCATGATGCTCATGTGCTATGCCAAGAGCTCTATGGGTGAGATCTTGTGGAACTCCTTGCAATAGTGCAAGAGTTTCCTTTCTTGGAGCAAGTGCTCCAACTTCTTCTTCATTAGGTGCTCGAGGTGCCTTTGTTTTGACTTCGTTATCATCTCCTGCGTTCTCCTCCTCTTCAATAACTGAAATTGTCCCAAAATCAATGAGAGACATTAGATCTTGGTCAACTATTGAAGGAGAAACCTTCATGCTTTCCTCTTGAGAAGAGGACCCTTCACTCAATGGAGATCTTGCCCTTGGCAAGCATCAAAAAAACTTACACCTTCTCCCATAGTCTTCAGAAATGGAGTTGGATTCATAGACTCTTCTAACTCATGCAAAAGATTCATCTAATGTGGTTTGACAATATCAACAGAAGATGGTACACATGGAGCTTCATCAAACATTTCTATCATTATTTCAATAAACCTTGCATAATTAGGTGTATTGGCATTCTTCAAGGAAAGAGACTCAAACAACCACCAAGCATATGCTTTACCTTCAAAATGCAGCGCTGCTGCTTTGATGGCTTCAATGTCTGAAACTTGATGTTGTTCCACAATGGAATCTAGCTCCTTCACCCAAACCATGACTGGACATTTAGGTGATCCATCAAATATAGATAGATAAAATCTACCCTTACCATGCTACTCCTCCTTGATCTTGCAAAATCCTTGGAAGTTCAAGCTATCTTTGAACTCCTTGGACTGAGCTTCATACTCCTCCAAATACTCTCTAAGAGTCTCCTTCTTAGGCACATCTCCTTTCTTCATCTTCATGAAGAAATCATAGACAAACCACTGAATATTTGGTGATATAGCTGAGTGCACATATCCATAAGATGAGGATTCAGAATGTTCCTCATGTATAGGTCCTGTAGATTTCATCGGAACATCTTTCTTCTCTTCAAACCCTTTAGGAGTTTCACTTATTCTTGTTCAACCTCCTTGGAGAGGTTATTCTTAGATATGAAATATAATGAGAATAGAACCATATTATTCATCATTTTGACCTTTCTCCTTGTTGTAATACCACTGAAAAATTTCCCTTCTCAGGAATATCAAAATTCTATTCCATATATTGACTACAGGGGCATTTACTGGATATGTCACCTTTGAAAAAAGGATGAGATCCAAAGGCTACCTGGCCATATGAAGAATCTGTCTATAGATCTTGAAATATTCCTCCTTCAAGGATTCAACACTTTGGCTTGAAGCCACAGGCTAAGCCAAAGATCTTGCTTTGATACCACTGTAATATCCCTTTTTCAGGAACAACTACAGATTGGGAATAATATGAGTTATTATCAATGTGGAGATTCAGCCATGTACCTCATACAGCTATAGAAACACTTAAAATTTAGTAAAATACACAGCATAAAAGTTATACAGCATTTTAAAAGGCAAAAGGTGGGGAAAAGTGAATATTTTGGCCCTAAAATGAGTGTATTAAGATATTTGAGAAAAAATAAGATGGGAAAGTGGTTGGATATGATAGATAGGGTTATGAGGGAATCCCATGTCTAATTTAAGAGAAAAATGTAAGTTTTACTAAGTTAAATAGTTCCTCCTTTCCTAACTAGGCTAGAAAACCCTGATTTCCCAAGACTAAATTTATGTAGAAATTTACTGAAGTATGTGAGTGTGTTTTTCTGAAGGGTATGACTGAAATAAGGTCTGAAAATTCAAAAATAATCTTAGGGACATAACTCATACACTTTATAGGAGAATAATGAAATAATACAGAAGAAATCCTCAAGGAAGAGGTGCTACAACCATGTAAAAAGACTGCATAATAGTGACAGCGTAATTTTCAGGGCTGAAGCAGAAGTTTATTGATTCTTCATATCTATATCATATCAGTACATAAAAATATAGATCTAATACAGATCCATGTACAATAAGAGTTGATCTATACATTCCCCTTGGGGTTTTTCTCAAAACATGAAGCACCGGAAGTAGATCTGAGATCTAAGAATGCAGATCTACAGAATGATTTAGAAAAACACTGAATCATGAACATGTAAAATATTATATTTGAAACACAACATAGATTGGTTGGCCAATCTATGGATCACCACAGTGAAGGATGAATCCAATCACTGTAGATCTCTCCTCCAAAATGCAAGCAGAACGCCCTGCAACTGTACATCTGCAAATAACATTGTCTTAGGGACAAAAACAACATTTTATCTTCTGAAGATGATATGGCATGATGCCAAGATGTAGATCTGAAGTATATTCGCAAAATGAACTCTTCCAGGAGGTTAAATGACACTCGCACTGAAAAGAGCCACTGCTATCATCTAGATCTGAGCAGATCTAGATCTCCACTTGCTGCAACTCACAAGACAGCTCAACCCTCAACATGAGCAGTGCTGTAATGTAAGGTGAAACTTGGCCCAAGCCTGATAGTGGAGAAGTTTAGCACAATTCTCCTCCAAGAGCTACTCAAGGAAGGATGTGAGATTCCTAAATAGGAATGCCCAACAAGGGATGTCTAAGCAAACAAACCTTCAGAAATAATGTCTTCAACAACCTTTTCCTTGTTTCCATCTTCTTCCTTTTATAAGATAGGAATCTTTCCAAACCCTAAACCACCTTGAATCATTTAACCCCTTTCACATTACAACCTCCTTCTAGAGCTACGATATCCCTCAAAGAGGTTCAATGCATCTAGACTGCGCTATTTGACTTGGTCAAATAGGATCCCCTCTTGTGACTTAGACCCTTTCACACCTGCAAGATATAATTTAAATAGCCCATATATGTCTCTGTTAACATAGGCATTGATTTATTCTTAGTTTTTAGGATTTTTACATGTCCTCCTTCACCATTTATTCATTAATCATGAAATACAAAATAAATAAGGAAAAATTATTGTTCCAATTAGCTAAAGCTAATTTAGGAACATTACACAATCCCCATCACGATTTAATTTGAGAATATTTCTCGATGCTCTAGAACCAGGAATAAAAAATCATTGGCTTCATTAGTGTAGCACGCGTGCGGCCCAGAACATCTAAGGGCATTAAAAACCTGTTATTTCCTCAAACTTCCATGGCCTAAATCGCCATAGTCCCTCTAAGAAGCTGGCCGCGAAGGGGAACCTCCGCACAACTAGTTAGAAGGCTAAGGTCTCATTCGTTATCATAATTAGCCAGACAAATCTCTCCACCAACCAAGAACGGCCATGCACCACCACCCATAGAATCAAGAAAGAGCTCTCAATTTGTCAATCCTTACTATGTCTGGACCTGGTAAGTTTCCCTATGTTGAGTCAAATTAAGCCGCATGCTCCACTCCTGGTGGTGCCCTTCTGTCAATTCCTTTAAGTTTTAGCCTTGCGACCATACTCCCCCCCGGAACCCAAACACTTTGATTTCTTAGAAGATGCTGGCGGAGTCCTTAGAGCAACGTCCGCTGATCCCTGGTCGGCATCGTTTATGGTTGAGAATAGGACGGTATCTGATCATCTTTGAGCCCCCAACTTTCATTCTTGATTAATGAAAACATCCTTGGAAAATGCTTTCGCAGTGGTCTGTCTTTCATAAATCCAAGAATTTCACCTCTGACAATGAAATACGAATTCCCTCGACAGTCCCTATTAATCATTACTCCTGTCTCGAAGGCCAACACAATAGGAACAAACTCCTATCACGTTATTCCATGCTAATGTATTCAGAGCATAAGCTTTCTTTGAGCACTCTAATTTTTTCAAAGTAACAGCGCTAGAGTTGCGACCTAGCCAGTTAAGGCCAGGAGCATGCCATCGATAAAAGGGACAGAAGGGCAAGTGCACACTGAGTAGGCGGACCGGCCTTTATGACCCAAGATCCAACTATGAGCTTTTTAACTGCAACAACTTAAATATATGCTATTGGATCTGGAATTACCATGACTGTTGGCACCAGACTTTCCCTCCAATGGATCCTTGTTAAGGGATTTAGATTGTACTCAATCCAATTACTAGAATCGATGAGACCAATATTGTTATTTATTGTCACTACCTCCCCATGTCAGGATTGGGTAATTTTCCTTCCTTCTGCCTTCCTTGGATGTGGTAGCCGTTTCTCAGGCTCCCTCTCTGGAATCAAACCCTAATTCTTCGTCACCCGTCACCACCATGGTGTTGGGAAAAATACTGAGAGGGGGGGTGAATCAGTATTTACTGCATATTCAAAACTTTTACTTTTCCTTGCTTCTAAAACCCATACACTACTTTCCTGAAACAGAAACGCGTATATACGTGGATACCCTTTATGAAACTAGCGTATACACATATATCTAATTAAGTTATTAGATCTTCACTTAAATCATTCCATCATTCATTCATCAGATGTTTAATAAACAACAAACATGAACAATAAGAGAAAAGTAAACCATCACACAAAGCATCACACATGAACACCAGGATTTTTTTAGGTGGAAACCCAAGTCGGGAGAAAACCACCGCTGTCGTTGCTCAGCCTTCAATCTTTTATTATAGAGAAAACATCTTACAACATATGTGCTGGTGCAGACTTCTACCAGCATGTAGGCACCCACCTGCCCTCGTTTACCAGCCTCTCCTGGAATGGAGCTCCAACCCCCTGACTCGTTTACCAGCCTCTCCTGGAAGGGAGCTACGACCCCCTGATCTCATTTACCAGCCTCACCTGGAAGGGAGCTACGACCCCCTGACTGAAGGCTACAACCCTCAGCACCTCTTAGGACCATGTTTCATCAATTTTCACACTGGATCCAACAAATTCAGTAGAACACAAATTGCAGGCCACGTTTCATCATATTTTCAGACTGGACCCATTCCATACTTTTAAGCTCAAACATATAACACCAAACAGATACTAACCAATTCAGACAACACAGATCAGATAGCAGTAATATAGCAGAGAAGATCAGATGTTTCATACCCCATGCTTCAGCAAACCCTAGTTTGCATACGCGCTTTCTCTTCACTGATGTCGCGTATATACGCGCTTCCGTCCACACAAACCAGCGTATACCTCTGTGCATATTTTATTGCGCATACGCGCTTTATCTTCAGAGAAGCCGCGTATATACGTGCTTCCTCTGTGACAAAGTAGCGTATCGATCTTCAATCATTATAGAGCAGCATACTTCTTCAGATCAGATATCCAGTTCAGATTTTACCCTTTTTCTTCAGACAGATGTTCGCCTAGATGTTTGCCTCATCACAGATCTAAGCCTTTGATGAGCAGATCTAGTAGGTACAAGTGCATTTCAGATCTAGATCCCCTTCATCATCATTGGTGCATCATCCATTCAGATTTATCATTCAAGTGTAACCCTTTCCATTCAGATTTACTTAAGAGTGAAGTATTCATTCAAGCTCAGACATCTTGCACCCACTCTCATGATTTTCATAATGAATTTCATCTCTTTATATAGGTTTATCCTTTTTAAATTCCATGAGCCCCTTTTTCAATACCATGAGCCAAACCAATACCATGAGCCCAGAACTACATTACTTCCGATGGTATTCCTGGACGGGGTCAATTAGGCGGATCATTACCCAATACAATGGGTCAATACCATGATGGTTACCCCTGGTTTTGCACTTTTAGAGCGCTTTAGCCCATACGCAACTTGTCACGTTCTTTTCCGCGTGCATACGCGACTTTACTTAGACATATCCGTGTATTCCTTGAGACATACTCTTGCATCATAGATTTAGCACAATCTGAATTCCTTTCTTCACTGCCTTCTGTACATACTGTATATACATCAGATTTCCTCCATCAAGAACATATTCTATCAAGAACAACTTCATTAGGTGGATTGCCATCAAGGACAACACATGTCAACAGTCGTATGTCTTCATCTTCATTCAGTGGGTTGCCATCAAGGACAACACTCTGCATCATAATGCCAACACATGGTAGGCCTCTATCCTACCATCGAAAGTTTAGAGGGTATAAATTTGAATGAATCATCGCCAGCACAAGGGTTGTGCGATCCGTCCAGTTATCATGATTCCTTTGTAGAATCAGGTTGTTAGTCATCAATATTTTTACCTGTTTTGATGACTAGATTCCCTCGCTGAGTTTTCTAGAAACTAATCTCAATCTATCAATCTGTCATCTAGAAAACACCTCAAACAAATTTTTGTCTTCCTACCCCTCTCCTTCAGCCTATAATGAGAAAAACCCTTTATTTTCCCTACCTATCACAATTTAGCAAGGCCTCCCTGTCTATAGTTGTTATAATTTTGTCTCTCTACAATCAAAATCTTTTGTTTTGCATGCAACTCACTGTCCAACATTTAACAAAGTGTATACCCCTCTCTCACTAATTATTTTGTCATATGATGGCTTTGATTATGCATGAGAAATCCTTCAGAAATTGTGACAAAGCCTCTAGCTCTAGGTGGTGGTGTTTAGGGCAAATACCTTGAGAAAACTATCTCCAAGTAAAAAACCCTGTTTTTTACTATCAGTCAGCCATCAGTTTCTTCTCATACTACAAACAACACCCTTGTCTATCCCTAGGTCATACACCATCAAAAGGTCATTGTGTTTTAAGCAAAGCTCAGAAAGGTTCAACTCCAAGAAGAAATAGAGAAAGAAGTTTTCCTGTCTGAAGAAAGAAGATCAGATCAAGCATGACCTGCATGAAACACCAAGAAAGCTGTACAAAGATCAAACACATTTATATACCTCTTTGCAGGAGTGTATACATTGATAACAGTAAGAAGGTATGAGCAAAAGATACACTTGAGGAAATATTTCAATACTGAGCAGTTTACCATCAGAAATCATATAGCACAGATGATGAAAAGAGGAGGTCTGCTGGTTTCAAATCCAAGAATGCCAAAGGAAAAAGGTCCTCCATCAGGAAAAAAGGACACAAAGGATTAGGTAAAAGGGATAGTCTTTGACATAAAGAGCTTTAAAGCAAGTTAGGCATCATAGTGAAGGTGTAAGAAGGAAATCTGCTTCTTATACCTTACCATACACCTGGACTCTGAAAGGAAAACAAAGACAAATTCACTACACCTTACGAAAACACAGTCAAGAGAAAAAGAGTTATTTCAAAGATGCATGGCAGCGAGCACTCACCATTTACAAAGCACATTATTTACTCCTAAAAGATTCACAATGATATAGTGCCAAGGAGACATATATTAGAGAAAAGGTTTCATAAAGGAAGAAGACAACTTGTTTGAAGGAATTCATAAGTGATGAGTAAAAGATCACAATTTTCCCATTATACCCTGTTCAAATGGACAAAGAAAGAAAAAGTATCTGATGAAGATAAGGTTTTTTATGTTTTAGGATGACCTCCTTCATAAACAAGTAGAGGGTCAAAAACATAGTTTAGTAACCTCCTTCATAAAAAAGTGCAGGATTGACATAATGGTGTTGAAAGGCCTCATAGTGGTCTAAAGGGTCACAAAGTTTGTGTTTTGGAAACCTCCTTCAAAGGGATAATAGAGGTCAAATAAGCACCCATGCAGTTTGTCAAAGTATCCTAAATCAGTGATAAGTGGAGAGGCTCACAGTTTGTTTCCATTAATCTTTTTCAATAAAAAGATAGGGGTCACAATGTTGAAATAAATGAAGTTTTATAATCTGAAGGCCTCCTTCATCATAAGCTGAGGGCTCATCAGTAGTTTTGAGTAATCTGAAGTGGTTACAATTGCATAAGACCTCCTTCATGACAAGTAGAGGGTCAGAACCCAGTCAAAAAACCTCTTTCACATCATAAGCAGAAGATTGACATAGGTTGTTTTGAAAGGCCATCAGTAGTGGTTTTTGTATAAACCTCCTTCAATCATTACACAGATGGCATACACACAACCTGTTTCAAGATAACTATTAGAAGATGACAATTACAGGGCTAAAAGTTTTTGAAGAAAACCTTCTTAAATTGATAGACAGAGATTTGGACATATAAAAATTTGAAACCTTAAGTATAAAACAAGCGCTCGAAAGAATATGTTGAAAGGACCTCCTTCACTGATAAGCAGAGGGTCAACAATGTTTTTAAGCAACCTCAGTGGCTGCTTTGCACTACCTCCTCCAAAAATATAAACAGAGAGCATTTATCATAAACAAAATCACATTATTCTTGTCTAAATTTGAAAGTGATAAGGGCGCAATAAAGACATATGTTATAGGTAAGATGTCACATAGCAAAAAGGATAGTTTGTTGAAGAAATTCATGCAGTGATAAGGAAAGATTACAGATTACTAATTTTTCCTTCTTCAAATGAACAAAGAGGACATAGTGCTAGATGAAGGTAAGTTTTCTGTGTTTTAAAGAGGACATCCTTAAAGGATAACTAGCAGAGAATCAAAACACAGTTTAAGATGCCTCCTATAATAATGAGCAGAAGTTCCAGTTTCTGGTAAAAGGTAGCCTCTTTCAAAAAAAAATAACACAATCATCACGAAGGGTTTTTATTCCAAAAGGAAAAAGGGTGCCCACCTTGTTTTTCCAAAAGCACAAAGGAAAAAACGTAAAATCACCAAAGGGAGGGAAAAAACATTCAAAAGTATTTTAAAAAAGAGCTATAAAAGCTCTCAAATTGAACGTTTGACATTCTTTGTGAAACTGACAGAGGAGAGAGTGATCTTTCAAACCCCAGGTAAGTTAGTTTGCAATTTTTTAAGATGTGACGCGCCTGTTGCAGGACACGACACGCCTGTAGTATCCCTCCAAAGGTTTTTGCACGCGGCGCGACGTGCATGTGGAATAGTGCGACGCGCCTGTTTACTCCGACCAACCTACCCCGCCCGACGTTCAGAAGGTGCCCGTCCCAACACACAACACCCACATCAGCGTGCAGGTGCTACGCGCCTGTGCACAAGAGCGTAGCACTTATCAAGAAGCCTCCAATTCGCCATAAATCGGATTTTCGCACAAGTAATTCATCTCCAAAAATAGCTGAGACTTATTTTAAAGAGGTATTTTTGTTTTCTCTGCCTGATTTTTTGATTTAAAGAGAGTTTGAAATCAAATTATAAAGAAAGAGAAAAACGGTGATTTCAAAAGGGAAAACAGTGATTTCAAAAGGGAAAATAGTGATTTCAAAGGGAAAACATAGTTTTTTCCAAGAGTACCCTGTTTTTTTGAAAACAAAGGAAAACAGTGATTAAAGGAGAAAGGACTTATTATAAGTTTGAAAGGCCTGTTTTGTTGAGTAAGAAGCCAAACATAGTTTTTAAAAGAGAAAAGCATTGTTTGAAGAAGAAAGACCTAGTTTAATCAAATACTTGTTTTAATAAGACAAGTAAAGAAAGCAGTAAGCAAAACATGCCTCCAAGGAAGGTCAACAAGGGTGGATTTCACAAAAGGTTTGAGCCTACTACAGCCCAAGAGTTAAATGATTCCCCTTCAGTCCTTTTCAACTTTCATGAGGTAGGGTGCCTTGATTTTTTCCAAAATATCCAAGAAGTCACCAATCACCCTCCCTTGACACAATTTTTTTCCCTGAGGCTGCAAGGAAAACATGTTCACATAGCAGGCCTTGATTTTGTTCTCACCCCTAGATCTGTGTCAAGGGCAACCAAGATCCCCTATCTTGGTGAGAAATGGTTCAAACAAGCCTATTTGGACCTAGACCACTACAAACCCTTCTTGAAACCAGCTTACCAAAATGAATGCAAGACTATCTTCCCCTTTTCTCATCTATTGAACAATTATGCAACCCTTATGAAAACCATCATGAGATATTTCACATGTGAGGGGAGATACTCTCAAGTTTATTCCTATCATGTCAGGCTTCTGATGCATTTCACTCGGATTCAGCTGCTAAATTTCCCTTTCTTCCTCTACAAAAGCATAGACAAGATGTCCTCCTTTATCCAAAAGAGACCTCCTACTCAGAAAAAAGCTAGTCTTTTCCATCATTCTCTCATCAAAATCATCATCCTTCACCAGCTTGAAAATAAAGGATTTTCTTGGGATACTTTCATTTCTCATCCGGATTTTACTACTGCCTCTTCATCTCATGGCCCATCTCATGTGTCCTCCTCACCCTCCACTCACTATGTCTCCCCTTCATCTAGTCAATCTACCCCTCAAAAGCAAACATCACCCATGATTAATAGTGAAAAAGAAGAGTCTTATGAAAGCAGGCATGAAGGTAGTGATGATGAGGAACATAGTGATACTCAGCAAACTAGTGAGCATGAACCAAGTGACAAATCACAGAACAGTGACCATGAGTATACTAGTGATGGTGAAGAGAGCTCACCAAAGGATAAGGAAGTCAGTGGCACTCAACAAAGTAGTGAGTATGGAGAACAAAGCAGCCCTAAGCAGAGCAGTGAACATGGGTAAGGGGACAACCTACATACAGCTAGTGATGGTGAGGAACAAAGGGAAGAGTCTAAGGAAAAAAATGAAGATAGTGGCAGCATGCAAAATTACAATGAAGACAGTCATGATAAAGTCAGCCCTCAACAAACTCAAGACAGTGAGGAAGAATCTAGTGATGATGAGGAACAAAGGGAAGATTCCAAGCAAGGTAGTGATGAGGAATAGCAAAACAGTCCTCAAACAGACAATAAAGGAAATAAGGAAAGTGAAAATCATCAGAGCAGTAGAGACAGTGAAAAAAGCGCCTCCCAGCAAAGCAGTGACCATGGTGGCAGCCCACACACAGAGATAAGTGAGGAAAACAGTCAAGATAAGAGCAGCACACATAACGGGCATGAAAGCAAGGAGCATGGTGAGGGTAGCATACATAAGGAGGTTCAAAACAGTGAAGCTAAAGAAGGCAGTGGTAGTCAGAAAAATAATGATGAAAATCAAGCCCAAAATAGTGAGGAGGGTGAACAAGGCAGTCCTAAAGATAGTCATGATAAAAGCAGAGGAAGTGAACATGATATCCCTCAAGAGGAAAAGCACCAAAACAACGATGAAAAATTCGGTGATGAAGGAGGCAACAGTGCATTGTTGAAGTGCCAAAGAGAACAAGAGCAAAGAAGTCTATCCAAAGCAAGGGAAAAGAAAAAGTTGAACAACAGGAGAGTAGCCATGAACAAGAAAGAGAGTTTGACATCACACAAATAGACAGTGATGCTGGAGATGATGAAGCCAGAATCCTTGAGTCACTTTTGCAAAACAGAGAAGCCCAAATCCAGGACTTAGAAACTGATCTAGAAAGGTTGAAGGACCTCATACATTTTCTACAAATGCAAAATAGACAGATGAGCGGGCTAATGGAAATCTATGAGGCCCGGGCATTCAAATACCAAAAGGAGGCATACAAAGCACAAGTCAAACTTGAAGAGTATATGGGCGAATTTGATGATACTGAGGAAGAAGAGAAACCAGTAAGAAAAAGGCCTAGGACTATGGGTCTTAAGAAAGCTTTCGAGAAACAAAGGGAAGAAGAAGCAACCCTTGCTCGATCATATCCTCTCACACAATTGCTTGCCCAAGAGATAGAAAATGACAAAGAATCATGGCTTCAAAGAGCAAACAAACATTTGGAGGAAAAATTAAACAAGGAAAATAAAGACTTGGTTTTGCAAAGGAAGATGACCAGGCATTACAAGAAATTGAATCAATTTGCCCGAAGAAAACTCAAAATCACCCAAGAAAAGCTCAAAACTGCCCAATGGAGGCGCTCAGTGAAAAAAGGGGAAAAAGACATATCTAGGCTTGGAATCTTGGCTTCAGCTTCCTTGCATGTTTCTAGAAACCCATAAGGGGTTTGCTCACCAAAATTGAGCAATTTTGGACATGATCTTGTTTTTTGTGATTTTTAGGCCTAATTGCACATTTTTCTAGGCGCTGCCATGTTTGCTACGAGCATCCTCAACTCATGAAAGTTATTTTTTTGGATGTATTAAATTTGGGGGCATCTACTCACAAATTTTCAGATCAAAATAAGGTGTTTTGGTCCCCCAAAGAGGCAAAAATCAGTCAAAATTCACCTTTTTGCCTCAAATATCAGCATATGAGACCTTCTTGGGTTTTTTCACTCATTCCACATTTTGATAGACTTTCGGGGATCAGTTTGAGAAAAATCAAGTATTTCCAAAAACTAGACATCTAGGGCTTTCCAACGCGCTATCACGGGCCTCGTTTTGACTTCAGGAAGTCCATCAAAAGTTATCTGTAATACAGGCTTTCTTCTAGCACTACGCTCCTGTAGCATTTTGGCTGAAAAAGCAGTTTTATGAAGGTAGCCATCCAAATGTGCGTTAAGCTATTTTTAACTCTATGTCAGAGGTAAAAATTAAATTTTCTTTCTATTTCTAGCTTAAATAGATATTTTTGAAGATATTTTGTGCCTTGGGCTTTGTAAAGCCTCAAGGACAAAATCATATATTTGTATTAGGCCAATGGCCTTCTAGTTGCTCTAGGAGGGTTTCTTCCTCTTTGGCCTATATAATCCAAGATGATTCCTTGTAACCGGAGGCTGAACTTGATGTTATAGAGAAATACATAACATTATAAGCTTTGAAAAAATACTTTGTCTTATGAAGTGGATGATCTCTTGCTTGAATTTAATGGTGGAGGAGGATCGTATGTAGGATTCCATGGCTTGGTGAATGGTATTGTGTTCCTTATCTGTTATGTTTTCTTAGTTTATCGTACATGTTTTCATGCTTCTTGATTGCTATAGTTCAGTAAACAATAATTTTGATATATGCCCATGGAGGCACCTCAAATTTCCTGATTCATTGTAGCTTAAATGTTTTCATCTTTCTTGTTTATGTCAAAGAATTCTTAATTGCTCTTTGGTACCCTAAGAACTTGTTACCAGTTTCAGTAATGGTTATTATGTATGATGTCTAGTATGATTCATGGTATGCCCTGCTTACTCGTAGTTAATCAAAACTCCATCTCTAAAATCTCTCTCTGAATTATTGGTTGTCTTAGTTAAGTCAAAGAAGTCTTGTTTCAATCTTTCCCTTTGTCCATGCTTTGCTGTCTTTTTTCAAAGTTCCCAATAGCTCAAGATATGATGTTTAGGAGTTCCCTATTCGTAGATTTATTTTTTCATTTATCTTATTTGTTTTCCCAAAATTTTTAAGGTGATTTTCCCAAAGTTAGAGGGTCTTATACTTCTATGTATCACTGGATTGTTTATTTTTTGCATCTATCAGTTTGAGTTTCATTCATAGAGATCAATGGTCAGCCCTAAATCATGAATGCTTGTTGTTTAATTATTTATGCTTAAAATATCCTTGTCCTTCACAAACTTAATGTCTATCTCATTTCACTTTCACCCAAAGAATCCATTTACCTCGACCAAATCAGCCCTACAATAATGTGTTGTCCATCATTAAATATAGTCTTGACCTTTTCGCCCCCATAGCCCAATTGATTCGATGAAATCTTTATCTATTTTTGTCCTTTTTGTTAGGGTCCCCTGATTTGGCTGATTGGCAAGCCAAATGACAGTGTAACATCAAACCAAGCTTTGGAGCCCAAGGACCTAGCCTTCCTGGACTCAGAGAGGGCTCTCTCTATAAGTGTAAGGGATATCTGTGTATTTGCTTATTGTGTTCTGATTTTTAGGCTAGTTATGAAGTAATTTTTTTGGTTTTTTAAGTTGTGAGGGATGAAACTGATCAAAGATATAAAATAGGTAACAAGATGTTAGATTAACTTGGCTATGGGGTCAAAATTTCAAGAAAGCTATTAGATGACGATACAAGGCTGTTGAAGGGCCGATTTGATTCAAGGTAGAAAGGATCTTTGGGAAAAATGGAGTAAATGGACATCAAGTTTGTGAACAACAAAGAGTTTCAAGCATAACTAGTTCAATAGATAACATAAACATGGTAGGGCAAAGCATTAATCATGCAAAATGTAACTACAAGCTAATCAATACATAGAAATAAACATTCAAGCCATGCATAGAAGTATAAGACCCTCTAACTTTGGGAAATGGCTATCAGACTTTGGGGAAAACACTTAAGGAAGACAAAAAACTTAACTTACTATGTCGAAATTCCTAAACACAGTACTTCAAGTTATTGGGCACTTTGAACAACAAGATTTGCATAGTTTTAGGCAAAGGGCTAGATCGAAACTAGGCCTTTTTGGTTCAACAAGATGACAATCTAATCAGTCAAAGAGAAATTTCATGGATGGAACTATAGCTAGCCATAGGTAAGCAAGGCATACCGTAAGTCATACTTAGCATGTATATAACTATGAATGAAATAAGCAACAATATCCTCAAGTTGTTAAAGAGAAGTTAAGAATTCTTTAATGCAACTAAGGAAGAAGAAAACATTAAAGCTATGAAGATTCAGGAAATTTGAGGTGCCTCCATGGGCATATCTCAAATTTGTTCTCTACTGATCTATAGCAAGCAAGAAACATGTATTCATGAATGAAAACTAGAAGACAACAACAAAGAAAAAGACATTATACCATTCTACCAAGTCATGGAATCCTACAACAATCCTTCTTCATTCATCCAAGATCATCCAAGAGCATCCAAGAGGCAATCCAAAAGCATAAGACAAGTATTTCTTCCAAAGCTTATATGACCATATATTTCTTCTCTTCTCAAGTTCAGCCTTCTTTTACAATGAAATCCTTTGGAATATATAGGCTAAAGTGAGGAAAACCTCATGGTTCAACTTGCCATCCTATTGGCCTAATCAAAATATCTAAATTTGTCCTTGAGGCTTTGCAAAGCCCAAGGCAAAAAAATATCTCATAAAATATATAAAAATGCTAAAAAGGGGAATTTAATTGACTTTTCATAACTTCTCATGTGTAAAAATAGCTAAACGCACATGAGGAAATATCAGTTTTTAAAGGTTCAAAAATTACAAAAATATTCAAAATTTACATCAGCAACAGGTCCCCTGACTTTCCAGCAACATTTGGCAGCCTTCCTGATGTTGAAACGAGGCTCATGATAGCTCGTTGGAAAGCTCTGAGTGTCTAATTTCCATAACAACAGAAATTTTTCCAATATGATGCCTAGAATTTCTCCAAAACTGCACCTGTGTGTAAAAACCAGGAAATTACAGTCTGCTTATAGTGTGCAAAAAGCGAGCCTTTTTCACCCTTTCGGGGAAGCAAATGATCTCCAAATGCTCTGAAAATTGCTGAAGGTGTGCTCCTAAATTTATGGCATCCAATGATACCATTCTCCTCCTTTGACGAATCCCCAAATTGAAATCGCGAATTTCATGAGTTTTGACAAAAAACTCAAAAATGCCAAAAAACCAAAATATGTCAAAATGTGCCCAAAATTGGTGAGCATGAACCTCAAGGGTCCTTAGAAACATGATCTAAAGCAGAAGCCAAAATATATAGTCCTGATATGTCTCTCTTTACTTTCCGTGCCAGGCGCTTCCCCTTAGCTTTCTTTAGCTTCTCTTGGGCAGCCTTTAATTTGCGATGGGCAAACTGATTTAGTTTTTGATAATGCTTTGTCATCCTCCTTTGCAGATCTAAATCCCTGTTTTCCTTCTCAAGTTTCTTCTCCAAATGTTCATTGGATCTTTCTAGCCATGCCTCCTTATTGTTTTCAATCTCTTTCTCAAGCAGTGCAGTGAGGGGAGTGGATTGGAGAAGGGCCTGCTCTTCTTCCTTTTGCTTTTCAAGGGCTCTTTTAAGCCCTATGGTTCTAGGCCTTCTCCGCCTAGGCTGGTCTTATTCTTCATCTCCATCAAAATTGCCTATGAGCTCATCTATCCTTGCTTGGGCTTTGGCGGCCTCTTTCTTGTACTTGATTTCTCGTGTCTCATAGACAGCCATATGGGCACTCATTTGGCTATTTTGGATCTGCAAGAATTGATTGAAGTTCCTTGCCCAATGAAGGTCATTCTCCAATGCATCAATTTGGCCCTCTCTATGGATTAGAAGGTTTTCTAAAATCCAGGCCTCGTTATCACTGTCGTCACTTTGAATTGGGATGTCATCTAATGCGCCTCCATGCTCATGACCTTCTCCTACCTTTCTTTTTCCTTTTCCTTTGAAGGCTAGTCTTTCGCTCTTCCTCCTAGGCAAGTCAGTGATAGGCTTCTTTGGAAAATTTATTTTTCCATGGAGAGTTCTTGTCACAATTGGAGTGACAACCTTGGGCACCTGCTTTCTTGCTGTCTTGGGCTTGGCCTTTTTAGGAGAGGAAGGCATGATTCCTTTTCCTTTATCATCTTGCTTTTCACCTTCTTGAATTTGCTTTTCTTCTTGAGGCTGTGGTGCATCATGAAGAGGCTGTTGAGTGTCATGAAGAGGATACTGTGTATCTTCTTCAGTCTACCCCTGCTCCTCAATGTCAATCTGTTCAAACTGCTGCTTCTGACCCTCAATATCTAGTTGTTGCTATGCTTCAATTTCTTGTTCATTTTGTGGTTCAACCTGTTGGCCTTGATCATCAAGATCATGTTGCTGCCCTTCCTCTTGTTCATGTTGTTTATCATCAGTGAGTTGCTGCTGTTCAGCACTCTTTTCTTCTTGCTCCTACTGCTGACCTTCAACACTATCATGATGTTGCTCCTCATATTCAGTTTTCTGCTCTTCATCCCTTTCTTCATGCTCAAGCCCTTCCTCTTCTTGTTGTCCACTTCCCTCTCCTCCTCCATGCTCTTTTGATTGTTCTGTGATGAATCTGAGCCTTCTAGGAGTAGGTCTACTAGAGGAAGGTGAGGGGTGATGAGTAGGCGATGTGGGGGATGTATGGACTGGAGGGATAGTGGAGAAATCCGGGTGACTGATGAAAACATCCCAAGAAACCTCTTTCTTCTCTAGCTGGTGAAGGATGATGATTTTAATAAGAGAATGACGGAATAGAGAAGCTATTTGTTGTGATGGAGGCTTCTTCTAGACTAAGGAGGCCATTTTCTCAATGCTCTTGCACAAGAAGAAAGGAAGGTTGAGCTACTTGGTTCTTGTGAAGTGCATCAACAGTCGGATGTGGTATGCATAAAATCAAGAAAATCTCCCTTCACAAGTGAAATACTTCATTATGATCTTCATAAGAGGAGCATAGCTGGCTGGAAGATGATAGAAAGGGAAAATAGCAGTGCATGCTTCTCTATGCTCGGGCTTGAGGAAGGGTTTGTAGTCATCCAAGTCTAAATAGGCTTGCTTGAACCATTTCTCGCCAATGTATGGGATTTTAGTCGCCTTGGATATGGATCTCGGGGAGAACTTGAAATCAAGGCCTGCCACTTGAAAATGTTTGTCTTTGAACCTTAAGGTGCACAAATGTGTTAAGGGCAAGAAACTTTTGACTTCTTGTACCCTTTGGCAGAAATCCAAACAACCCACCTCATGAAAATTGAAAAGGATAGATGGGTGTGCATTGACTTCCTTGGTAGAAATTGGCTCATACCTCTTGTGCAACCCACTTCTACTATCTTGCCTAGGAGGCATATTGACTTGGATGCACTCCTGCAACAACAAAATGCTTCAAATTTTTTGAAATTCCTTCTTCAAACCAAACTCTGTCTCAGCCTGTCAAATCACTGTTTGATTGAGCAACAATGTTCCCAAATGTATTGTGAAAAGCCCTCTTTCAATATGAGACCCCTGTTCTTTCAAAATGTTGTCTTTCTTCTGGATATACAACTCAACAAATAAACTTGAAAAACAAAAAGACAGTCAATCAGGATACACAGTCAATAGTGATCTTTTTCTGTGTTTTGTGGTAAGGGTACCCTGCTCTTTGATGTTTTGAGGATATAAGACACCCTTGCTTTTTAGAGGAATGCAAAAGACAGTCTTTTAGTTCAAGACCTTCTTTTTCCTTATAGACACTTTACCAGCAGATCCAACAACATGAAGACAGTCAACCAAAAAAATGTATCTTACACAGTCAAAAGTTACTGTGTGAATGAGATAAAGTGGTGGAGTTTGAAATGTTTATAATGTGGTAACAAAGGCCTGTAGTACTCAACAATATAAACTCCCTTTCAAACAAAAAACTACCCTCTCTTTACTTCACTGCTTCTCACACTAGTTTGACTCACACACCTTCCAACTGCAAATGGTAGCCTTCTTACTGATTCTTCCTTATGGGACTGAAAGGCACAACACTGCTTTTTGTCCCTTTAATACACAGAGGACATTTTTGGAAGGTCATAAGTGTTTATCTAAATATCATTTAGACAAGTGACCCACTGTCCTCACCCTAAAGCACCTTATCTTTCTTTTCTGTTTTCAAGAATACACATATCTTGACAGATTTTGACTTTGTTTCATCACAGTTTTGAGGGTGTTTGCAATGGCTATTCATACTAATGCAAATTCCACCTTTTGGTGTTTTACTTCTAGCCTTATTATCAAAGAAAAAGTCTCATTTTTACATATAAATCAAATGGTGGTTTTCGACCCTTTCACATCACCTAGAAATTTTGAAAAACCGAGGGAGGCCTATAGAAATACCTCTAAAACTCGATGAAAGGATTCTTGAGGAGCTTGAGAAGTTTTCACACGTGGTTTGGAGGCATTAGAAACATTAAAATTGTGTGCGGAACGTTTACTGAGGAGAACGCCGCGCAGAATGGGCCGTTGGTCACTGTCGGGCCTTTTGTGACCAAAGTCACAGGTGCGCCGCGTAGCCCTGTGTCACAGTGCAAAATTCACACCTGAGCGTACCACGCATACTTACAGGCGCGTCGCGCAAACTTCGACTCTTGAAAACTCTGTTTTTCGTTCAAACCTTCTTCTCTGGTCTCAAGGGTAGCAAGAGGGATCCTTTGCTCGTTCTTTGAGGATTTTTCACATTTATTTTACAACGGTCTTTCATCCCTTTAAAAATGAAAATACCACAATACCTTTGATTGTGACTTGCAAGGGTTTTTTACACTTTTTTCTCGTTGAAACAATCACCTTGTTTTCTTTTGACAACCCATGTTTTTAACTAATTTGGCAAATAAAATGCATGTATTCAAAAGAGCTTAAATAGGCATTAACCCCTTTTTTCTTATAACATATTCGAAAAGCTACACTTTCCTCACTGTGCTTTCATATTTGAAAGGTATTTATATCTGTTTGTTTTGAAGGGAGACTGGCTCAAAGCCATCTTGCGCCTGTAGCTGTATGTCTTCAACTACTGCTCCTTTCTGACTGTGGGTGAGACCTAATCACGTTTGCCTGAGCTTTCATACTGATTCATTTAAAAGAGAAAATTTTCCACTGTTGATTTTTTTAGTGCCCTTTTCACAATGTAACATTCACCCAATAACACATTAATGAGTAATGAAGCACTTTGCCATTTTGCAGGGAAACAGATTTACCCTTTGAAATTTAAACTAATATTTTCTGCTATGGATGCTTCATAGATGATAAAGCCCTATTGTGAAGATGACTTGACTGCCAGGTGTCTATTAAGCTCATTTCTGACTGTGGATGAAAAGTGCAGTTGCATTTGCTCAGGCCCTTCCACCTTTGTCCATTTGAAAAGAGAATTTTCCTTACCCCTCCTCTCTTTACTCAAAATGTATTGATATGGTACCTCTGTCCCTTTAATAATGAACAAGTCTATATCTATTTTGGAATCCTCTTCAGAATATGAAAGTATGCCAAAAGTCCTTTTGTACTTTATGAACCTGTTTACTAGCTGCAGTACCTCTTGGGGAAATGAGCTCAGATTTTCTTTGTTAACTTATGAAAGTGATCTGAAAGCCATCCTCTTATGAGTAGGGGGGTCAGTGTCCTTTGAAACATAATCACTATTATGTCTTTTCGCTTGTGCAATGACTCATCTTATCACCGCTCTTCAAATTTTGTTTTGTTGGAGCTGCAGACTGTCCTTTGACATGAACCTTGCTAAGAGATGAGCTTGACCCATTGGATTGCAGTGGTAACCTGCTTTCCTTTTGGTATCTTTACCACTCATATTTGATCAATCAGACCTTGAAATCAATTAATGCCCCGGCCCTCTGCTTATGAATGAAGGAGGCCTTTCACTTTGCAAAGTGTTTGATGCTCTTTAACCTTTGTCTTAATCAATGTAGAGAGTTTGATGAATATGTTTGACAAAGGTTTTTCTTATAGATGATGATAGGCAAACAAACTTTCAAACAACAATAATTTCACTTCTGCCTTCAACATCACCTTACCCTAGTCACTGTCTCACTGTTTGCTAAAAACAAATCTGTCTCACAGTTAGTTGCAGTTCTTCAAGTCAAACATTTGGCCATCGCCCTCTACTTATAGATGAAGGAGGCGCTTTCAAACCCTCTGCTTATAGATGAAGGAGGTTCTTAGCCATTACATATCATGAGTCCTTTGAAAGTGTTGTTTTTTTCTTCTGCTGTCCTTTCAGGCTGTGAATGAGGTCGCAAGAGTTTGATGAATAACTCTTTGCCTTGTAGATGCATCTCAGGCTCAGGATCACATTGAGAAGCAGCTTTCTTCTCATGTGGAGCCAACAAATTGTCTTCTGAGATGCTGATATGTTTCTTGTCCTTGTAAAATCCATCAAACACTGTAAAACACCTAAGATCAGCTTGAGATTTTGGTCTATGTATTGCTGAGACTTAAGGGTGCATTAGTGGCACGACTTAGGGCTGTAAAAAACTTATTAGCAGAGTAGGAAGGTATGTTATGACTGGTCTATAGCAGATGGGGGCTTTTGGCTTTTGGATGATTTCCAAGGGAGAAATGTGTTAAAGCGCCACTTCCTAACTTAGGGGAGGTTTTTTGAATAGATTTGGATTGTCTCTTTGGAGCTGGTGGGCAGACTAGTCTGGCTGAGGCAAGGTAGGGCTTGATAATGAGGTTTCATCTCATCATGGTTGGACTGAAAAATGGGAGGGCAAAAAATTTTTATGGGTGTTTTCCCAGCTGGAAAATATGACAAATTTTTGGATCAGCTGCTAGAAAACTTGCTGTTACAACTAGTCATCACTAACAAGTAAAAAATATTGATGACTAACAGTGGCTCCATTTGGGGAGGGCAGCTCCTTTTTAGTAGGTGTCCATAATTTCAGATCTTTGGCTTATGAAGACCAATGCCTTACCCATTGGCGCAAATTTCACTCTTCTTTGATGCTACTTCTGAAAAGAGACAACATGATTTAGCATCAATGGACAAATGTTTCGTAAGACTGTGGATAATCTGGCAAGCTCTCCAGTAAACAATAACCACAGGAACTTGAAAACCAAAATCAATGATATTTCTACCTACCCCACTATCTTTCCTAACATTTTTTCTCCTTTTTGGCGCATTTGAACTAGCAGCCTTTTGACAATGCGTATTTTTTCTTTTTGTAAAATGAACCTATCTATTTCTACACTTATATCTGCCGGAAGTTCAGATTAAACTGATGAACTCCTTATTTACTCTACCTAAACTAGATCAACTGTCAAGATTAAACTGTTTGACAGGATTTTATTCTCTAATATAAAACATGAAATTCAAAAATGATCAAATCAGGGTTGAACAGTCTGATTTGTCATGTATTTGCAGCATGAAAGGACAAACTGCACACAAATATTATTTTGTGAAAGGAAAACTAGAAAAGCGGGGCTAAGATGTACAATGTGTTTTCCATCCCTCATTTCTCTCTTTGGTTCTGTTTTGGGTGTGTGGAACCAATATCTTTTCCTAATCTACTATCTGTGATAAGTCAATCTTACACAATGTTGGCCATATTTTTCACTCACTAACTTATCAGCAATTAAATTTAAACATGTTCATCTATGATTAGGCTAGATAGCTGAACAAGACATTTGAGTACAAGTAGCAGCATTTATACTTGTGCGCTTTCCGAAGGACTATTTTTTGGAACATGGGGCCCTTTTCCTATTTTTCAACCGCCCTCTTTTCTATTTTTCTATTGTTTTTTGACTTTTCTGTTTTGTCTATTTTTTAAACAGTGGTATATACAATGAATGAAAGTGTTTCAAACTTAGAAATCTTGGAAATGACAACATTTAAGCATCTTATCCTCGAAGGGATCTCCTCTCATTCTCGGCCCACTCAACTCCTGAAAAGAGAAATTTGGAAAGTTTTCTCTCTCTAACATGACATAGGGATTCATGCACAAATCTCTAAACAAACCAGTGTCTTCCCGCTGTACCTCTTTGTATCTTTGATTTCCACTTCTTTCTTTACTGTACATCTTCCTTAAGTAATGCATATACTCTTGGTCATTTTTGAAATAAATAATGACATCATCAAGGTAGGAAAAAATGCAGAAATTCAGGACTGGAAACATGGCTTTCATGAGCATATTTTTGATATCAGGTGACTTTACAATTCTGAGTCTGAAACTAGGACTACCTCCAGCATACTGAAAAAAGTCCTTAAGTTGTCTACTTTCTAAGGGAATATTTTGGCTATAACCTGAAACATCATCTTGTAAAAGCATATGATTAAAAGCACATTTCATCAGTATACAATGATCTTGGGTAGAAAGGAAAAAATTTATGTTATTGGGATGTGCATTAGTTTTTCTAAAATCAAAGCTGACCCTATGACCAGTTATTTTATCTCTGCTTATTACTGATTGGTTCAGATTTTTATATTTTCTCTTGTCGAAGTTTTTTCTTAAAGGAATAGTAGTGGCAAAGTGTTTTCCCCTGTTTTCCCAGTATGAAATGGTATTCTGTATGAGATTGCTAATTCTAGCATTTCTAATTTTTTGGTGAAAAGATAGAATATGAGCCAATTCAAGTAACTCGGGTACATTTGGATTGCAGCTATCATCTTTGCTCATAATAAGTTTATCAGGAATTTTTTCTGGGTTTTGAGCTGTTATGGCTACGGTCAAAGTTTCATTTGCAGTGGAAGAGTCATGTGGTGGTAAGTCTTTGAGGTATGGTAGAAACATTAAACTTCCCTGCTCCTGAGTTCCAAACAGGTTTGTGATGTGTAAGTCTTCTAATGCCTTTACCCTAAAAACTTTTCTGAAGGTCACTGCTGATGTTTGACTGAGGTTTGAGCAATTCGCTTGATAGTACATGAGGGTTTGTGCTTCTTGCTCAATTCCTATTTCAGAAGGAACATACCTACTTTCCTCAAGACACAGCTGCCTATGATCATGGTAATTTTGAGTATCTAGTTCATCATAGAGAACTAGGGGCAGCTGATGTGGTGGGTCTAAGTTTTCCTCAGTTTCTTCTGACTGTTCTTCAATGTCCTCATTAATATAGAGAATAAAAGAGTTCAGGTCAGAATGCACGGAATACATTGGAATGTTATCTAGTCTCTCTTGGCTACTGATCATGTATTTCATGTGAGACTCTCGATAGAGTATTCTTGTTTGGTCAAACACAGGAATGGTGGCGAAAGACATATCCAGTTGAATGTTCCCTTGGAGCTTGGCTCCCCAAGATCTAGATAGAAGCATTCCGTACTTGGGGGGAATGTCTGCCACTACTATGTCCATGATTAGATGTTTCGCAGGTATTTAGGCCAGACTAAAACAAAGGTCTTTGATCAAACCTAGGCATTTGAATCTACTTGAATCGAATGAATACAAGTCTTTGTATGGTCTTGTGATTTCCAAGCCTAGTCTTTCCATTACAACCTTCGGCATAAGATTATGCGAGGCACTGGAGTCTATCATGGCATTGTGAAGGATTTGGTCATGGATATTTAAACTGATGTAAAAGGGAAGAGTAGCTCCCTCTTGGAATTTTCCTTCTACTTTTGGACCAAACAACACTTCAGGGGTGTCATCGTCTATATTAAGGGTGTTGGCATCACTTCCCATATTTAGGACTTTCAACACTTGGGACTTGTAAGAGTTTTGGGTGATCAGATTGGTAAGAGGCATGGTGATCTTAATCTTGGCGATCTCGCCCTCAAAGCTAAAAGGCAGCTAAAGTTTGGACATGTTTGTTTCAGCTTTTTCAACCATGACCTTCTCTATGCTCTGAGTTTGCTGGGTCTGTTTCAGGATTTTGTTTGCCACAGCCAATTCGGGAATCTTTGTGGAAGTAATAAGAGTATCTGAATTAGGGTTATTTTGGGTAATTCTATCCTTGTTTTGTTCATTTTTCCCAACTATGATTTTTTTGCTGTTGACTGCTTTCTTAAGGATGGTATCAGTGGTTTTAGAAGTGTCCGAGCTACTTTTCCTGGAGTTATCTTGATTTTTCCTGCTTCTAAGGTCATACTGCCTGTGAGCTTCTATTATGGAATTCTGGAAGTCTATGGCAGGATCGTCGAGATCTTCATAGTTGGTTTCGTCCTGATTTGGAGAGAAGAATGGTTGTTCTTCTTCTGTGATATACGCCTCACTCTCATTATCAGACCCTATGAGGTTAAAATGACTTTCATCAATGGGTTCGGTATCCCTCTCATCTTCTTCCACATAATTTTCATTGAATGGTGGCCTAATTTGTTGGTCATTTTCCCTTGGTCTATTTTGAGGCTGCTCCCTCCTAAAATTTTGTTTCCGGTTTCTGTTTGGAGGGTTTGGTTGATTGTCCCTAACAGGGGCTTTTTCATTTATCCTTTCCCACATTTTGGCCATGGTCTTGACTAAGTCATCTATTCTAGGATCTATGGAAGGAGATGAAGTGGAGACCTCATCTCTATATGTGACTTTTCTTTCTGATCTACTCCTAACTCTTTTTTCTACTAAGTTGGCTTCTGCTTTTATGGCTATTTGTTGCATTTCCTCTAAGGTAGGGGGATCCTTGTCTCTCAGATGATATGTCATGTCTGGATCAAAACCCTTGGGGAATTTTGCTAAGGCTAAACCAAGTGGGGGTTTGAAGTGAGGTGGGAGGGAGTTATACACACTGTTGAACCTAGTGCAGTAAGCCTAGACACTTTCCCCATTTTCCCATTTTAGGTTTTTATATTCTGACAGGATTTGAATAGGGTTCTTTCAGACTTCCCACCTGTTTCTGAAGACTTGACATAGTTCTGGGATGTTGTGGATGTTGTTTGGAGGCAAGCTTTTGAACCATGTTTTGGGTTCCCCACCCAGGCTTTGGGTGAATATTCTCATTCTGACGGTCTCGTCTTGTACTTCCAGGTATTCAAAAGCATCGCTAATCCTACTTATATGTTGTTGAGCTGTGGCAGTGTCTTCTTCGGTAAAGTGTGGGATTTTGTCTTCATATTTATTTGGGAGAGGAGCCAAAGGTAGTGGCAACACAAAAGGTGCATACCAAGCTGCCATGACGGGAGCTAATGGATGATGTACAAGATGAGGGCTTGTGGGATGGGCTGAGGTGGTTTGAACAATAGTGGTTTGGATAGGTGTGGCGGATGTACTTGGACTAATGGCCTGGTTTTGAGCAGATCTAGGATGGTATGAGCCAAAGTGATGGAGAAGTTGAAAGTCGAGGGGTGTGGAAGGTGAGGCATCTCTACTAGGACTCTGTGGCGGGTCGAGGGATTCAAGATCGTCAAATTTTATCTTACTATGTGAATTTCTTCTGAAAAGAGTTCTTGCTGATTCTAAATCAAAAGAGGAATCTAGCAAGGTAGTAAGATGTTTAGGTACTGATCTTGTTTTACGGATGGACCTATCGATAGCTAGATTGTCTGTTTCGGAAACTTGCCACAGAATCTTCTCTGGCTCATCTACTATGATAGGGGGATTTGGGTCTGGGTGAGATCTGGTGTAGATTCTTCGTGAAGCCATATTTCGAGTCTAGAGTTTAGAGAGGGTGGTATTTGTGAAAGTTTCGGATGGATGGCCTCTCTAAGTTTATACTAAAGTGAAGGATGGTCAAAACCAAAAGAGATGGATTAGTGGAGTCGCCAAGTGGATTTTATGAAAAATATGGTCCACCACTGATAACTAAGGTAAAGCCAATATGGAAATATTTTGGGGTTTTTCTGAGTTTATGCGCAGCCTATGGTTTGTTAAAGTATTCTAAACTTGTTTCAACACTTTGCTAGGGTGGTGAGAACAAAAACAGTTTACTCTAAATGAGCCTATGGACTGCTTGCTTGTTTAAGTATCTAAAGGACTAAAGAGTCTATAAGAGTTTGCTAGACTGTCATGTACTCAGTGTCCCACCATCTCCCGCTATGTTAGTGAGTGATGGGATAGGTTGATCGGATAGTAACCTACAGTTTGGTAAAATAGTAAGGCCTACTGGAGGCTAGTGGAGTCGCCAGGTGGATTTTTAGTTGTTTTGAGGTATATGTGTATGGTCCACCACCATTACTATCAAAAACCAATCTAAGGGAGCTTTTTTGGGGTTTTCTAAGTTTTATGTAGTCCTGAGGTTTGGAGGAGTTTCCTATAACTGACTCATCATTTTGCTAAGATGGTGAAGGAGCTATTTTCTACTCTTCGGACAACACTTAAGTTTTTCTAAGTTTGAATGAGACTTCGAGAGTTACTAAGGAGTGCTTATATTGTCACTAACTCAGAAGGTCCCATCGTGATTTCCATTATGTTAGTGAGCGGTGGGATAAGTCAATCAGATAGTATTCTTAAGGCTGTTGGAAAGATTTAGGGAAACTAAGTTTGTTTAATACTCAGGGTCCCACCGTGATCGCCATTATGTTAGTGAGTGGTGGGATAAGTCAATCAGATAGTATTCTTAAGGCTGTTGGAAAGATTTAGGGAAACTAAGTTTGTTTAATACTCCGGGTCCCACCGTGATCGCCATTATGTTAGGGTCCCGTGATTTGGCTAATTGGCAAGCCAAATGACAGTGTAACATCAAACCAAGCTTTGGAGCCCAAGGACCTAGCCTTCTTGGACTCAGAGAGGGCTCTCTCTATAAGTGTAAGGGATATCTGTGTGTTTGCTTATTGTGTTCTGATTTTTAGGCTAGTTATGAAGTAAGTTTTTTGGTTTTTTAAGTTTTGAGGGATGAAACTGATCAAAGATATAAAATAGGTAACAAGATGTTAGATTAACTGGGCTATGGGGTCAAAAGGTCAAGAAAGCTACTAGATGACGATACAAGGCTGTTGAAGGGCCGATTTGATTCAAGGTAGAAAGGATCTTTGGGCAAAATGGAGCAAATGGACATCAAGTTTGTGAACAACAAAGAGTTTCAAGCATAACTAGTTCAATAGATAACATAAACATGGTAGGGCAAACCATTAATCATGCAAAATGTAACTATAAGCTAATCAATACATAGAAATAAACATTCAAGCCATGCATAGAAGTATAAGACCCTCTAACTTTGGGAAATGGCTATCAGACTTTGGGGAAAACACTTAAGGAAGACAAACAACTTAACTTACTATGCCGGAACGCCTAAACATAGTACTTCAAGTTATTGGGCACTTTGAACAACAAGATTTTCATAGTTTTAGGCAAAGGGCTAGATCAAAACTAGGCCTCCTTGGTTCAACAAGATGACAATCTAATCAGTCAAAGAGAAATTTCATGGATGGAACTATAGCTAGCCATAGGTAAGCAGGGCATACCGTAAGTCATACTTAGCATGTATAGAACTATGAATGAAACAAGCAACAATATCCTCAAGTTGTTAAAGAGAAATTAAGAATTCTTTAATGCAACTAAGGAAGAAGAAAACATGAAAGCTATGAAGATTCAGGAAATTTGAGGTGCCTCCATGGGCATATCTCAAATTTGTTCTCTAATGATCTATAGCAAGCAATAAACATGTATTCAGGAATTAAAAATAGAAGACAACAACAAATCAAGAGACACTATACCATTCTACCAAGTCATGGAATCAAACAACAATCCTTCTTCATTCATCCAAGAGGCAATCCAAAAGCATAAGACAAGTATTTCTTCCAAAGCTTATATGACCATATATTGCTTCTCTTCTCAAGTTCAGCCTTCTTTTACAATGAAAGCCTTTGGAATATATAGGCTAAAGTGAGGAAAACCTCATGGTTCAACTTGTCATCCTATTGGCCTAATCAAAATATCTAAATTTGTCCTTGAGGCTTTGCAAAGCCTAAGGCAAAAAAATATCTCATAAAATATCTAAAAAATGCTAAAAAATGGAATTTAATTGACTTTTCATAACTTCTCATGTGTAGAAATAGCTAAACGCACATGAGGAAATATCAATTTTTAAAGGTTCAAAAATTACAAAAATATTCAAAATTTACATCAGCAAAAGGTCCCTTGACTTGGCAGCAACATTTGGTAGCCTTCCTGATGTCAAAACGAGGCTCATGATAGCTTGTTGGAAAGATCTGAGTGTCTAATTTCCATAAAAACTGAAATTTTTCCAATCTGATGCCTAGAAGTCCTCCAAAACTGTACCTGTGTGTAAAAAACCAGGAAATTACAGTCTGCTGATAGACCAGGCAGAGTGTGCAAAAAGCGAGCCTTTTTCACCCTTTCGAGGAAGAAAATGATCTCCAAATGTTCTGAAAATTGCTGAGGGTGTGCTCATGAATTTATGGCATACAATTATACCATTCTCCTCCTTTGACAAATCCCCAAAATGAAATGGCGAATTTCATGATTTTTGACAAAAAAACTCAAAAATGCCAAAAAACCAAAATATGTCAAAATGTGCCCAAAATCGGTGCGCATGACCCTCAAGGGTCCTTAGCAACATGCTCCGAAGCAGAAGCCAAAATATGAAGTCTTGATATGTCTCTCTTTACTTTCCGTGCCAGGTGCTTCCCCTTAGCTTCCTTTAGCTTCTCTTGGGCAGCCTTTAATTTGCGATAGGCAAACTGATTTAGTTTTTGATAATGCTTTGTCATCCTCCTTTGCAGCTCTAAATCCATGTTTGCCTTCTCAAGTTTCTTCTCCAAATGTTCATTGGCTCTTTCTAGCCATGCCTCCTTATTGTTTTCAATCTCTTGCTCAAGCAGTGTAGTGAGGGGAGTGGATTGGAGAAGGGCTTGCTCTTCTTCCTTTTGCTTTTCAAGGGCTCTTTTAAGCCCTATGGTTCTAGGCCTTCTCCGCCTAGGCTGGTCTTCTTCTTCATCTCCATCAAAATTGCCTATGAGCTCATCTATCCTTGCTTGGGCTTTGGCGGCTTCTTTCTTGTACTTGATTGCTTGTGTCTCATAGGCAGCCATATGGGCACTCATTTGGCTGTTTTGGATCTGCAAGAATTGATTGAAGTTCCTTGTCCGATGAAGGTCATTCTCCAATGCATCAATTTGGCCATCTCTATGGATTAGAAGGTTTTCTAGAATCTGGGCCTCGTTATCACTGTCATCACTTTGAATTGGGATGCCATCTAATGTGCCTCCATGCTCACGACCTTCTCCTACCTTGCTTTTTCCTTTGCCTTTGAAGGCTAGTCTTGCGCTCTTTCTCCTAGGCAAGTCAGTGATAGGCTTCTTTGGAAAATTTCTTTTTCCATGGAGAGTTCTTGTCACAATTGGAGTGACAACCCTGGGCACCTTCTTTCTTGCTGTCTTGGGCTTGGCCTTTTCATCAGAGGAAGGCATGATTCCTTTGCCTTTATCATCTTTCTTTTCACCTTCTTGAATTTTCTTTTCTTCTTGAGGCTGTGGTGCATCATGAAGAGGCTGATGCGTATCTTCTTCAGTCTGCCCCTACTCCTCAATGTCAAGCTGTTCAAAATGCTGCTCCTGACCCTCAATATCTAGCTGCTGCTGTGCTTCAATTTCTTGTTCATTTTGTGGTTCAACCTGTTGGCCTTGATCATCAAGATCATGCTGCTGCCCTTCCTCTTGTTCCTGCTATTTATCATCAGTGAGTCGTTGTTGTTCAACACTCTTTTCTTCTTGCTCCTGCTGCTGACCTTCAACACTGTCATGTTGCTGCTCCTCATCTTCAGTTTGCTGCTCTTCATCCCTTTCTTCATGCTCATGCCCTTCCTCTTCTTGCTATCCACTTCCCTCTCCTCCACCATGCTCTTTTGACTTTTCTGTGGTGAATCTAAGCCTTCTAGGAGTAGGTCTACTAAAGGAAGGCGAGGGGCGATGAGTAGGCGATGTGGGGGATGTATGGACTGGAGGGATAGTGGAGAAATCTGGGTGACTGATGAAAACATCCCAAGAAACCTCTTTCTTCTCTAGCTGGTGAAGGATGATGATTTTAATAAGAGAATGATGGAATAGAGAAGCTATTTTTTGTGATGGAGGCTTCTTCTGGACTGAGGAGGCCATTTTCTCAATGCTCTTGCACAAGAAGAAAGGAAGGTTGAGCTGCTTGGTTCTTGTGAAGTGCATCAACAGTCGGATATGGTATGCATAAACTCAGGAAAATCTCCCTTCACAAGTGAAATACTTCATTATGATCTTCATAAGAGGAGCATAGCTGGCTAGAAGATGAGAGAAAGGGAAAATAACAGTGCATGCTTCTCTGTGCTCAGGCTTGAGGAAGGGTTTGTAGTCATTCAAGTCTAAATAGGCTTGCTTGAACCATTTCTCGCCAATGTATGGGATTTTAGTCGCCTTGGATATGGATCTCGGGGAGAACTTGAAATCAAGGCCTGCCACTTGAAAATGTTTGTCTTTGAACCTTAAGGCGCACAAATGTGTTAAGGGCGAGAAACTTTTGACTTCTTGTACCCTTTGGAAGAAATCCAAACAACCCACCTCATGAAAATTGAAAAGGATATATGGGTGTGCATTGACTTCCTCGGTAGAAATTGGCTCATACCTCTTGTGCAACCCACTTCTGCTATCTTGCCTAGGAGTCATATTGACTTAGATGCGCTCCTGCAACAACAAAATGCTTCAAATTTTTTGAAATGCCTTCTTCAAACCAAACTCTGTCTCAGCCTGTCAACTCATTGTTTGATTGAGCAACAATGTTCCCAAATGTATTGTGAAAAGCCCTTTTTCAATATGAGACCCCTGTTCTTTCAAAATGTTGTCTTTCTTCTAGTTATACAACTCAACAAATAAAATTGAAAAACAAAAAGACAGTCAATCAGGATACACAGTCAATAGTGATCTTTTTCTGTGTTTTGTGGTAAGGGTACCCTGCTCTTTGATTTTTTGAGGATATAAGACACCCTTTCTTTTTAGAGGAATGCAAAACACAGTCTTTTAGTTCAATACCTTCTTTTTCCTTGTAGGCACTTTACCAGCAGATCCAACAACATGAAGACAGTCAACCAAAAAAATGTATCTTACACAGTCAAAAGTTACTGTGTGAATGAGATAAAGTGGCAGAGTTTGAAATGTTTATAATGGGGTAACAAAGGCCTATAGTACTCAACAATATAAACTCCCTTTCAAACAAAAAACTACCCTCTCTTTGCTTCACTACTTCTCACACTAGTTTGACCCACGCACCTTCCAACTGTAAATGGTAGCCTTCTTACTGATTCTTCCTTATGGGACTGAAAGGCACAACACTGCTTTTTTTCCCTTTAATACACAGAGGACATTTTTGGAAGGTCACAAGTGTTTATCTAATGATAATTTAAACTAGTGACCCACTGTCCTCACCCTAAAGCACCTTATCTTTCTTTCTGTTTTCAATAATACACATATCTTGACAGATTTTGACTTTGTTTCATCACAGTTTTGAGGGTATTTACAATGGCTATTCATACTAATGAAAATTCCACCTTTTGATGTTTTACTTCTGGCCTTATTATCAAATCAAAATCCCACTTTTACATATAATTCAAACGGTGGTTTTCAACCCTTTCACATCACCTAGCAATTTTGAAAAACCGAGGGAGGCCTATAGAAATACCTCTAAAACTCGATGAAAGTCTTCTTGAGGAGCTTGAGCAGTTTTCACAGGTGGTTTGGAGGTGTTAGAAACATTAAAATTGTGTGTGACACTTTTACTGAGGAGAACGCTGCACAGAATGGGCCATTGGTCACTGTCGGGCCTTTTGTGACCAAAGTCACAGGCGCGCCGCGCAGCCTTGTGTCACAATGCAAAATTCACGCCTGAGCGCGCTGTGCATACTTACAAGCGCGTCGCGCAAACTCCGACTCTTGAAAACTCTATTTTTCGTTCAAACCTTCTTCTCTGGTCTCAAGGGCAGCAAGAGAGATCCTTTGCTCATTTTTTGAGGAGTTTGCACATTTATTTTACAACGGTCTTTCGTCCCTTTAAAAATGAAAAAACCACAATACCTTTTATTATGACTTGCAAGGGTTTTTTAAAATTTTTGCTCATTGAAACAATCACCTTGTTTGCTTTTGACAACCCATGTTTTTAACTAATTAGGCAAAGAAAATGCATGTATTCAAAAGAGCTTAAATAGGCATTAACCCCTTTTTTCTTGTAACATATTCGGAAAGCTACACTTTGCTCACCATGCTTTCATATTTGAAAGGTATTTATATCTGCTTGTTTTGAAGGGAGACTGGCTCAAAGCCATCTTGTGCCTGTAGCTGTATGTCATCAACTGTTGCTCCTTTCTGACTGTCAGTGAGACCTAGTCACGTTTGCCTGAGCTTTCACAGTGATTCATTTAAAAGAGAAACTCTGCCACTGTTGATTTTTTTAGTGCCCTTTTCACAATGTAACGTTTGCCCAATAACACATTAATGAGTAATGAAGAACTTTGCCATTTTGCAAGGAAACATATTTACCCTTTGAACTTTAAATTAATATTTTCTGCTATGGATGCTTCAAAGATGATAAAGCCCTATTGTGAATATGACTTGACTGCCAAGTGTCTATTAAGCTCATTTCTGACTGTGGATGAAAGGTGTAGTTGCATTTGCTCAGGCCTTTCCACGTTTGTCCATTTGAAAAGAGAATTTTCCTTACCCCTCCTCCCTTTACTCAAAATGTATTGATATGGTACCTCTGGCCCTTTAATAATGAACAGGTCTATATCTGTTTTGGAATCCTTTTCAGAATCTGAAAGTATGCCAAAAGTCCTTTTGTACTTTATGAACCTGTTTACTAGCTGCAGTACCTCTTGGGGAAATGAGCTCAGATTTTCTTTGTTAACTTATGAAAGTGATCTGAAAACCATCCTCTTATGAGTAGGGGGGTCAGTGTCCTTTGAAACACAATCACTATTATGTCTTTTTTCTTGTGCAATGATTCATCTTATCACCACTCTTCAAATTTTGTTTTGTTGGAGCTGCAGACTGTCCTTTGACATGAACCTTGCTAAGAGATGAGCTTGACCCATTGGATTGTAGTGGTACCCCTACTTTCCTTTTGGTCTCTTTACCACTCATCTTTGATCAATCAGACCTTGAAATCAATTAATGCCCTGGCCCTCTACTTATGAATGAAGGAGGCCTTTCACTTGGCAAAGTGTCTGATGCTCTTTAACCTTTGTCTTAATCAATGTAGAGAGTTTGATGAATATGTTTGAAAAAGGTTTTTCTTATAGATGATGATAGGAAAACAAACTTTCAAACAACAATACTTTCACTTCTGCTTTCAACATCACCTTACCCTAGTCATTGTCTCACCGTTTGCTAAAAACAAATCTGTCTCACAGTTAGTTGCAGTTCTTCAAGTCAAACATTTGGCCATCGCCCTCTGCTTATAGATGAAGGAGGCACTTTCAAACCCTCTACTTATAGATGAAGGAGGTTCTTAGCCATTATGTATCATCAGTCCTTTGACAGTGTTGTTTTTTTCTTCTGCTGTTCTTTCAGGCTGTGAATGAGGTCGCAAGAGTTTGATGAATAACTCTTTGCCCTCTAGATGCATCTCAGGCTCAGGATCACATTGAGAAGCAGCTGTATTCTCATGTGGAGCCAACAAATTGTCTTCTGAGATGCTGATATGTTTCTTGTCCTTGTAAAATCCATCAAACACTGTAAAACACCTAAGATCAGCTTGAGATTTTGGTCTATGTATTGTTGAGACTTAAGGGTGCATTAGTGGCATGACCTAAGGCTGTAAACAACTTATTAGCAGAGTAGGAAGGTCTGTTATGACTAGTCTATAGCAGATGGGGGCTTTTGGATTTTTGATGATTGCCAAGGGAGAAATGTCTTAAAGCGCCACTTCCTAACTTAGGGGAGGTTTTTTGAACAGATTTGGATTGTCTCTTTGGAGCTGGTGGGCAGACTAGTATGGCTGAGGAAAGGTAGAGCTTGATAATGAGGTTTCATCTCGTCATGGGCGAACTGAAAAATAGGAGGGAAAAAAAATTTTATGGGTGTTTTCCCAGCTGGAAAATATGACAAATTTTTGGATCAGTTGCTAGAAAACTTGGCTGTTACAACTAGTCATCACTAACAAGTAAAAAATACTGATGACTAACACTTTTGATCAGTTCCCCTCAAAAACCAAAAAATAACTAAAACATACTTAACAACTAGCCTAAGATCAAATATATAAAAAGAAAACATGTTTACATCCTTTGCATAAATAGAGAGAGCCCTCTCTGAGTCCAGGAAGGCTAGTACCTAGGGCTCCAAAGTTGGTTTGATGTTACCCTGTCATTTGGTCTACCAATCTACCAAATCACAGGACACTAACACGGGCAAGCCCGCACCAACCTTTTATCTAAAAATTGCATCCCTTCCAAAGAGTCGGGACTTGGTGCATGTATTAGCTCTAGAATTACTGCGGTTATCCGAGTAGTATGGTACCATAAAAAAAACTATAACTTATTTAATGAGCCATCTGCAGTTTCACAGTCTGAATTAGTTCATACTTAGACATGCATGCCTTAATCTTTGAGGCAAGAATATGACTACTGGAAGGATCAACCAAGTAGCACCCTCCCACTTCAAAGGGCATTCAAAGTTCTCTCTTACAGAGAGCCAGCCTGAATGCCCATAAATTCAAAGAGAGGTCAAAATATCATGTAAATATCTTATACCTTACACCTCTTGCATCCCCAAGAAGGGATTAGATCCCACACACACTACATGCCAAGGACATGCAAGACATCAAACGTAATGGACGATGGATCCAAGATCCACAAAGCGAAAAAAATGGGTCACCCGGGTAAGTCACATTGCACCGAGGCCGCCTAGGAGATGGTAACCACCCCCCAACCAACAAGGATGGCAAAAGCCTTATCACCCATGATAGCCATAATGAACAAACAAAGGGGAGAAAACAAAAACAAGACTCTCTTAGAAATTCCCCCCAAACCCTCCCCGCCTCGCACCAAGGCCACCTAGGAGTCCACCCCGACAGTGGCAATAGTGGACCTCGAGCACCTGTGGCGACCTCAATGCAAAGACAAACAAAGGAAACAAATAGAGAACAACCAACCCCACAAACTCTCTCTCTCTAAAATGCCTCCCAACCATCCCCGCCTCGCATCTAGGCCACCTAGGAGTCCACCTGGACAGTAGCAATGATGGACCTTGATCACCTAATCGACTGTAGTGACCTTGATGTAAAATCAAAGTAAGTAAATAAAGGGAGAACAACTGACCCTAGAGCATCTCTTAAAAATTCCCTCCAACCCTTCCCACCCAGTAGCAAGGCCACCTAGGAGTCCACCTGGACAGCAGCAATAGTGGACCTCAATCACTTGATCGCCTTTGATAACCTCAGTGCAAAGGAAAAATAAGGAAGTAGAAGGAGAATTACCAAGTCGACAACCTCTATTAGAAATGCTACCCCGAACCTCCCTGCCCCGCACCAACGCCACCTAGGAGTCCACCTAGCCAGCAACAACATTAGACCTCGATCGTTTGATCGCCTGCAGCACCCTTGATGCAAAAGGATGGAAATAAAACAAGAAATACCAATCCTATAACCTCTCTTGAAAATTCCCCTCCTCCAACCCTCCCCACCCCACACTGATTCCACCTAGGAGTCCACTCGGAAAGCAGCAACGGTGGACCTCAATCGCTTGATCACCTGTGGAAACATCGACGCGAAGGTAAAGGAAGAAAATAAATGCAAATCAAGAGGCTCACTACAAAATGCATGAACATATCCGAACAGTAGGAGGGATCAGGCAGCCCCACACCCCACACACCTTGCGTACAAGCAACCTAGGAGATTGCCCCACCAACTTACCAAATGGACAATGAATAATTTTCACCTGTAGCCACCTCCACACAGAGGAGGGAGGTAAAAGCGTTCCACCTTGAATTCCTCCTTCCAGATATATCCCCCACCATCAACGTAGAAAGCCTAATCCCCATTGGACCACGATCGCATACACGATCAACAAGACTTAAATACCCATGACCTTGTGTCTCAACATTCCAAGCCGCATAATTATACCACTTGATCAAACATATGGGCCAACACATCTATCAAAACCTCAAAGCCAACGCAGGGATAGACAACGTGCACTCTAAAAGGAATTCCAAACCTTAATTTTACAACAAGGAGAACCGATCCACACATCACCCAATGGAAAAAGAAAGCGAGAGGGGCGACTTAAAACCAAAAACCTTCCACATTCCTCTTAAATGTATGCATCTCAACCCATAATGCTGACATAGAAAGAGTACAAACACAAGAAACCGACACCATAAAGAGCCAAACAATGAAGAGGACAGTCATCTCAAGGAGCCACACACAAAAACCCATCCAATTCCGAGAACATAGAGCGAAGGGGGAATTGTTCACATATGCCTCCAAGGACAAGCATGGCCAACATTACCACTCATGTGTTACTGAGTGGGGATGGAGAGAATATGAATGTTGACCACCCTAAAAGTTACCCAAGGCCATTCTTCAGGCACACCCGAACAAGCAACTAAATTACCAACCCACCTTCCACACGCAAATCCAACCCCTCCCCACACCAAAAGGGGAGGAGGTGAAAAATATAGCGAAGAGCCAATTTCATGAAGCCAACAATAGAAAATCCCACCTCTCCTACCCACCAAAAAGGGAAGAGGTGAACAATATAGAAAAGAGCCAATTTCAACATAGCTAACGAGTGACATAGGCGACCGGCCAGCTGTCTCAAGGAGCCACACACAGCAACCTCATCCAAATCTGAGAACATAGAGCAAAAGGGTAACTCTTTTCACATATGCCTCCTAGGACAAGCATGGCCAACATTACCGCTCATGTGCTACCGAGTGGGGACGGAGAGAAGATGAGAGTCGACGACCCTAAAAAAGACACAAGGCCATTCTTCAGGCGCACCCGAACAAACAACTCAATTACCAACCCACCTTTCACATGAAAATCCAACCCCTCACCCCACAAGCAAAAAGGGAGGAGATGAACAATATAGCGAAGAGACGACATTGACGAAGCCAATGAGCGACATAGCGAAAAGCTGATTTCAACAAAGAAAACGTGCGACCAAGGGCCATGAGAGAGAGATACCGAAGAGTCAATTTCAACAAAGCCAACGAGCAGCCAGTCATCTCAAGGAGCCACACACAACAACCCCATTCAACTCCAAGAAAATAGAGCGGATGGGAGAGATTGTTCAAAAATGTCTCCTAGGACAAGCATGGCCAACATTACCACTCATATGTTACCGAGAGGTGATGGAGAGAAGAAATTCGACGACCCTAAAAGTGACCCAAGGCCATTCTTCAAGCACAATCGAAAAAAACAACTCAATTACCAACCCACCTTTCACACAAAAAGCCAACGAGTGACCAGTCGTCTCAAGGAGCCACACACAACAACCCCATCCAACTCTAAGAAAATAGAGAAAACGGGAGAGACTGTTCAAACATGCCTCCCAAGACAAGCATGGCCAACATTATCGCTCATATGATACCGAGTGGTGATGGAGAGAGGAAATTCAACGACCCTAAAAATGACCCAAGGCCATTCTTCAGGCACAACCGAACAAAACAGCTCGATTACCAAAACCCACCTTTCACATGAAAAGCCAACCTCTACCCCTGACCAGAAAGGGATAGTTGAACGACCGAACAAAGCCACAAGGGAGAAAATAGAAAACAGGCCACCCGAACGTGCACAAGGCACCCGAGCGATCACAACTTAGCAAACCTGACACGGGCGCCCTCAAACCAAACGACCCAACTCGAACGTGCTTGGCCTGGCGCCCTCACCTGGTGCGACACGACGTGCCCGACCAAACAGACGCACAAGGGAGCAAACGAAAAACAGGCCGCCTGAACGTGCACAAGGTGCCCGAGTAGTCACAACTTAGCAAATCTGACATGGGCAGCCTCGGACCAAACAACCCGACCTGAACATGCTTGGTAGAGTGGCCTCACCTGGCGTGACACAGCTCGCTCAACTGAATGGACGCACATGGGAGCAAATGGAAAATGGGCCACCCAAACGTGCACAAGGCACTCGGGTAGTCACAACTTAGCAAATCTGACACAGGCGCCCTCAGACCAAACGACCTGACCTGAACATGCTTGGTCGGGCGCCCTCACATGGTGCGACATGGCACGCCCAATCGAACGGACGCACATGGGAGCAAACGGAAAATGGGTCGTCCAAACATGCATAAGGCACCTGGGCAGTCACAACTTAGCAAATCTGTCATAGGCTCCCTCGGACCAAACGACCCGACCTGAACGCACTTGGCCGGGTGCCCTTACCTGTCGCAACACGGCGCGCCAGAACGAATAGACTCACATGGGATAAAATGGAAAATGGGCCACTCGAACATGCACAAGGCACCCGGGAGGTCACAACTTAGAAAATCTGACACGGGCACCCTCAAAACAAACAACACAACATGAATGCGCTTGGATGGGCGCCCTCACCTAGCGTGCCTGACCGAATAGACACACCTGGGAGAAAATGGAAAACACGCCGCCCGAACATGCATAAGGCACCCAGGTGGTCACAACTTAGAAAATATGACACGGGCACCCTCGGACCAAACGACCCGACCCGAATGTGCTTATCCGGGCGTCCTCACCCAGTGCGACATCGCGTGCTCGACCGAATGGACACACATGGGAGCAAATGGAAAATGGGCTGCCCAAACGTGCACAAGGCACTAAGCTAGTCACAACTTAGCAAATCTGAGATGGGCATCCTCGGACCAAATGACCCGACCCAATTACGCTTGGCCAAGCGATCTCACACGACGCGACACGGTGCGCACGACTGAACAAACACACATGGGAGAAAATGGAAAATGGGCCGCTCGAATGTGCACAAGGCACTTCGGCAGTCAAAACTTAGAAAATATGATATGGGAACCCTCGGACCAAACGACCCAACCCTAACGCACTTGGCTGAGTGCCCTCACACGGCACAACACGGTGCACTCGACCGAACGGATGCACATGGGAGAAAATGGCAAACAGGCTGCCCGAATGTGCACAAGGCACTCAGGCAGTCACAACTTAGCAAATATAACATGGGCACCCTCGGAGCAAATGACCCGACCCGAACATGCTTTGCCGGGCGCCCTCACCCGGCGCGCCCACACGAACGGACGGACATGGGAGAAAATGGAAATCGGGTTGCCCGAATGTGCACAAGGCACCCGGGCAGTCACAACTTAGCAAATCTGACACGGGTGCCCTCGGACCAAATGACCCAACTCGAACGCGCTTGGTCGAGTGCCCTCACCCGGCGCGCCCACCCGAATGGACACACATGGGAGCAAACGGCAAACAGGCCACCCAAATGTGCACAAGGCACCCAGGTGGTCACAACTTAGCAAATCTGACACGGGCACCCTCGGACCAAATGACCCCACCTGAACGGGCTTCGCTGGGTGTTAGTCATCAGTATTTTTTACTTGTTGGTGATGTCTAGTTCTAACAGCCAAGTTTTTCAACAGCCGATCTAAAAATTTGTCAAATTTTCCAGCTGGGAAAACACCCATAAAACTTTTTTGCCCTCCTACTTTTCAGTCCGCCCATGACAAGCTAAAACCCCATTATCAAAATCCTACCCTGCCTCAGCCATACTAGTCTGCCCATTAGCTCTAAAGAGAAAATCTAGATCTATTCAAACAGTCTCCTCTAAGTTAGGAAGTGGCGCTTTAAGGAATTTTCACCCTTGGCAAACTATCAAAGAGCCAAAAACCTCCATCTGCTATATACCAGTCATAACAGACCTCCCACTCTACCAATAAAGTTGCTCACAACCCTAAGTCGCGCCACTTATACACCCTTAAGTCTCAGCAATACATAGACCATAATCTCAAGCTGATTTTAGGTGTTTTACTGTGTTTGATGGATCTTTCAAGGATAAAAACATATCAGCTGATTGTAAGACAAATTTGCTTTCAATAAAACAGTCAGACAACAAATGAGGATCTCTACAGTGAAGTAATGATTGCAGATAGAGGTAAAAGCAGTAGTATTGTTCAAAGTTTGTTTGCATAAGCTCCATTGTTATTTGAGTTGCAAGATTAAGCTAAGGAGGTGATCATAAATGCAAAAATGTTGTTGAGCACATAACCAAAGGAATCCAACAGTTTTAGCCTCTAACCAATCTTCTGCCATCATGTATAAGAGAAACCCCTATCAAGCATGCTCATCAAAAAAATTTCAGCATATTAAGACAAAGGATAAAAGAACAGTAGGTTCATAAATGTGTAAGAAACAACATAACATGTTTTTCAGGTTCTGGAATTCATAGAAAGCAAAGTTTGCATGCCACTGTCACAAAGGAAGGTAGTTTCCCCATGAAACAATTCAAAACACCCTGCTGTTACATTTTGAATAAAGGAAAGCTCTTAGAAGAAAATGCCCCTCTTATTAGACAGAGAACAGTAGAAGCTCGGACAATATCACTAGGTCTCACCCACAGTCAGAAAGAAGCATCAGTTGGAGACATGCAACTACAGTCACAAGGTGGATTTGATCCAATTTTCCTCTAGCAAGCAGATAGAGGTATATGGAGCAGAAAAATGCCAAATCAAGTTTTGAAGTGATAGGTCATTTCCTTTCAAATGTCAAAAGATGCTCCGTCAATCATTGGTGTATTACTAAGTGGACCTTCCATGTTGAAAATGTCACCAAAAAATCCAGCAATAGCAGAGGTTACTTCCCTAATGTTAAACACAGTGAAAAGAATCTGATCCTGGAGGTTTGTTGTTACAAAGAATCATACTCACCAAAACTAGCCAGAATGCATGCCGCTTTTCTGCCAACAATATTTAAAGGTAAGAGCCCCTTATAGCACATTTAAAGGCACTTTTTATTTCGAAACGAGTGAAGGAATTTGTTTCGAAGGAGAAACTTTCAACAAACCCTCACAAATTTAATCACAAGGAGGCATTAAAATTGTTCATTTTTAAAGGGTTTAAACACTGTTGCCAAGAGTTATGTTGCATTTCAAACACGAAAAATACTCCCTTTACTGTTCACTGACCGAAGCAAAGAGTTTTCGAGCTAATTTGCACAATTTTGGAGCCTTTTGATCTGTGCGGCGCGCCTGGAAAAGCGCGCGGTGTGCTCAGGCGGAGAATTTACACTAGGCAACAAGGCCGCGCGGCGCGCCTGTAGGTGCGTGCGGCGCGCCTGTAGAATTGGGTCCTGTCGGTCCAACATGTGACCTGACACCAAAATCTGTGCAGCGATCTCCATTGAAAACATGATGTGCATGTTTAAACAATCCAAACGCCTCCAAATCACTTTTGAAAGCTACTCCAGCTCTCTAAAAAGCCTGTCATTGATTTCAAGGTATTGCTGGTGCCTCCCTTAGGTTTTTCAAAAAAATGTTAAGTGATGCAAAAGGTTTTAAAATCATAGTTTAAACCACGGTTTCGAGCTTTGTGTGAAAACGAACTTTACTGTTTTATATTGGCTGGAGCTGAAGGTTTAAAGAGGATTGAGTTTGCATTAGTATGAATAGCCAATAAAACTACCCTCAAACTGTGATAAAGAAAGAAGAGACAAGGTGTTTAAAGGGTGAAACAGTAGGTGTTGTCAACACTGGATATAAGGAAGTATGGAGTATAAAGGGGTAGTGCTTTCTTTGAAGAAGAGTTTATTGGTATTGGATTGCTACAAGGCCTTTGTAACTACATCAAAAACACAACAGGCTCTGTCACTTTTTCCTTCAAACACAATGAATTTTGACTGTATAGTTACACTTTGGTTGACTGTGTTTGTATAGTTGAACCCACTGGTAGAGTAGCTTACAAAGAAGAAAGAAGGTTCCTGAACTAAAAAGACTGTGTTTTTGCCTTTGTCTGGAATACAAGGTTATACTGTGTCCCCAAAACATCAAAAGGCAGGGTAACCTTACCACAAACACAAGAAGTCCCTTTGACTGTGTTATCTTTGCTGACTGTGTAATTCATTATGAGTATTGGCTGATTGATATACAAAGGCTGGGAAAGGCATCATTCTAAAGGAATAGGGATCTAGAGCTTCAAAGGAGGATGACAAAGCATTACCAAAAGCTAAATCAGTTTTCCCGTCGCAAGTGAAAGGCTGCCCAAGAAAAGCTAAAGGAGGTTAAAGAGAAGCGCCCGGCACGGAAAGTAAAGAAATACATATCAAAACTTCATATTTTGGCTTCTGCCTCAGAACATGTTTCTAGGGACCCTTGTGGGTCATACACACCGATTTTGGGCAAATTTTGACATACTTTGGTTTTTTGGCATTTTTGAGTTTTTGGCCAAAACTCATAAAATTCACCATTTCATTTTGGGGATTCGTCAAAGGAGGAAAATGGTATCAGTGGATGCCATAATTTTAGGAGCACACACTCAGTGATTTTCAGGACATTTGGAGATCATTTTCTTCCCCGAAATGGCGAAAAATGATCGCTTTTTGCACACTCTGCCCGGTCTATCAGCAGACTATAATTTTTGGTTTTTTACACATAGGTGCAGTTTTGGAGGACTTCTAGGAATCATATTTGGAACACTTCAGTTGTTCTAGAAAGTAGACACTTGTAGCTTTCAAACGAGCTATCATGAGCCTCGTTTCAACATCGGGAAGGCTGCCAAATGTTGCCAGCAAGTTAGGGGACCTTTTGCTGATGTAAATTTTGAATATTTTTGTAATTTTTGAACCTTTAAAAACTGATATTTCCTCATGTGCGTTTAGCTATTTTTGCACATGAGAAGTTGTGAAAAGTGAATTTAATTCTCTTTTTTAACATTTTTTAGATATTTTATGAGATATTTTGTGTCTTGGGCTTTGCAAAGCCTCAAGGACAAGTTTAGATATTTTGATTAGGCCAATGGGATAGCAAGTTGAACCATGAGGTTTTCCTCACTTTGGCCTATATATTCCAAAGGCTTTCATTGTAAAACAGTGCTGAACTTGATGATAGAAGCAATATATGGTCATATAAGCTTTGGAAGAAATACTTGTCTCATGCTTTTGGATTGCCTCTTGGATGTTCTTGGATGATGAAAGAGGATTGTTGTTGGATTCCATGACTTGGTAGAATGATATAGTGTCTCTTTCTTTGTTTTGTCTTCTAGTTTCCATTCATGAATACATGTTTCTTGCTTGTTATAGATCAGTAGAGAACGAATTTGAGACATGCCCATGGAGGCACCTCAAATTTCCTATTTCTTCATAGCTTCTTTGTTTTCTTCTTCCTAAGTAACATTAAATAATTATTGACTGCTCTTTAATAATTTAGGATATTGTTGTTTGTTTCATTCATGGTTTTATACATGCTAAGTATGATTTACAGTATGCCCTGCTTACCTATGTCTAGTTATAGTTTCATCCATGAAATTTCTCTTTGACTGATTAGATTATCATTTTGTTGAACCAAGGAGGCCTAGTTCCGATCTAGCCCTTTGTCTAAAGTTATGCCAATCTTGTTTTCAAAGTGCCCAATAACTTGAAGTACTGTTTTTAGGCGTTCCGGCATAGTAAGTTAAGTTGTTTGTCTTCCTTAAGTGTTTTCCCCAAAGTCTGATAGTCATTTCCCAAAGTTAGAGGGTCATATACTTCTATGCATGGCTTGAATGTTTATTTCTATGTATTGATTAGCTTGTAGTTACATTTTGCATGATTAATGGTTTTCCCTACCATGTTTATGTTATCTATTGAACTAGTTATGCTTGAAACTCTTTGTTGTTCACAAAATTGATGTCCATTTACTCCATTTTGCCCAAAGATCCTTTCTACCTTGAATCAAATCGGCCCTTCAACAGCGTTGTATCATCATCGAATAGCTTTCTTGACCTTTTGACCCCATAGCCCAGTTAATCTAACATCTTGTTACCTATTTTATATCTTTGATCAGTTTCATCCCTCACAACTTAAAAAACCAAAACCAAAAAACTTACTTCATAACTAGCCTAAAATCAGAACACAATAAGCAAACACACAAATATCCCTTACACATATAGAGAGAGCCCTCTCTGAGTCCAGGAAGGCTAGGTCCTTGGGCTCCAAAGCTTGGTTTGATGTTACACTGTCATTTGGCTTGCCAATCAGCCAAATCACGGGAACCTAACATAATGGCGATCACTGTGGGACCTTTCTGAGTTCATTTTAAATTTAAATATCTTGCAAGACTCACAGAAATCCCCTTTTTGAACTAAGCACACTTACCATTGAGCCACCTCATCGTTTCACTAACATAATGGTGATCACGGTGGGACTTTGGGTGATAAACAGCTTAGTTTCCCTAATTTCTAGCAGCCTTAAGGATACTATCTTATTGACTTATCCCACCGCTCACTAACATAATGGCGATCACGGTGGGACTCTGAGTGATAAACAACTTAGTTTCCCTAATTTATATTAGCCTTAAGGATACTATCTGATTGACTTATCCCACCACTCACTAACATAATGGCGATCACGGTGGGAATTACTGAGTGCATGACAGTCTAGCAAACTCTTATAGACTCTTTAGTCCTTTAGATACTTAAACAAGCAAGCAGTCCATAAGATCATTTAGAGTAAACTCTTTTTGTTATTGCCACCCTAGCAAAGTGTCGAAACAAGTTTAGAATACTTTAGACAAACCATAGGCTGCACATAAAAACTCATAAAAACCCAAAAAATTCCCAGATTGGCTTTTCCTTAGTTACTGGTGGTGGACCATAGCTAAATCTTTTCAAAACAACCAAGTTCCACCTGGCGACTCCACTAGCCTCCAGTAGGCCTATTACTCCACTAGTCCTTATAAAAATTTTCTAGGAATGCATTAAGCAATCCCAATCATGCTGATGGTGGACAACTCAGTTCAAATCCTCCACCTGGCAACTCCACAACCTTCATTAGACCAAAAGACTCCACTCGTAGAGAAATTTAGTTTGGTTGAAAAGACATAGTGACCCTTTCTGATTAACAAATATGGATCCAAGAATACAAAGGAGATATGCTCCGATGAGCAGAGAACATATCCCTGGATTCCCACATAAAATGCCTACAAATGTAAGTTGGATAGGAGGCCTACCTCTCTTTCGAAATGAAAATATTGACGACCCATTTTTACACCTCATCAAATTTCATATACATGTATGGAAGTTAAAAGTTGAATGGCATGAGGATTGCCTCATGAAAATGTTCATGGGTACATTGGAAGAAGAGGCAAGAGAATGGTATGAAAACCTAGAACGTCACACCTTGTTTTCTTTGAATGATTTCCACAAAGTATTTTGTAAACGCTATATAGGGCATTGTCCATCTCTATCATTGGCTGAAAATTGTTGTGATCACTTTGAAAGCCTCATACAACACCTTGTAAGCATTGAAGAAATATTTGGAAATTGGCATCCTGAGGAGTTTTTAGAGGAAGTTCATAATTTTCTTACCTAAGCTAACAATCAAGATGACCAAGAAGAGTTGATCCTAAATGAAATCCATCAAGAAATAAGAGAGGATCCACAAGAGCTCTTTGAAAAGGTTGAAACCAATAACAGTCCATCTGTCCTTCCCTACAAAATGCAAGAGGACATTCAGCCACAAGATCAACTTCCACAAAAAATGGAAAGAAAGTGTTGCCCACTTTAAAGAAAACAGAAAATACCTTCTCCTTTAACTGAAGAGGAAATAGATCAAATTATAAACATGCAGACAGCCTCTGAAACTTCATATAACCAAAACTTCTCTGATCTTTCTCCTGTTAATCCTGCATATTATAAGTCAGAAAATAGATTTGTAAATCAAGTTGAAGAAAAGAAATCTGATAGTCCAATATATATGGCTGGTGACATTACTTATGTTAATGATTCTCCAATGTTTGATCAATATGTTGATGATTATGATTTCCAAACAAAAGCTAACTTTGCAGAAGACTCAGTTTTTGATTTTCGGGAGAAAGCTCAGTTTCATAAACTTGAGAAAAGTGAGTAGCCATGACAGGTCATCTATGACACTGATGAGAAGAGCCTTGAGAGTTTAGAAGTAAGTGAAGAGTCTCTGACCCTTTTCTCTACTTCACTTCAGTCTATCAGAGATAACATTCACATAATTGGAGATCAACAGTTTTTTAGCTTTGATGATGAGGTTGAGGAGGATGATGAAATTCTCGAGCATGTTGTAAATGAGAAGCCTTTTCCTGAAATGGTTGAGGAAATCATTTTAGATATGGAATCTTTCTTAACTCCAGATTTGCAGCCACCAAGTTCCATTGAGTTACAAATTGCAGATGAAGAAATAGAGGTTGATAAACGCATGAGAGTTTTCACACTGTCCTTTCAAGATAATTTACTGTCAAAGTGTATCCTTGCTCATCAACTTGATGACCTTCACACAGTTTCCAGTCCACTTAATCAGAACACATCAGCTTGGAAAGAAAACTACACTACAATATATGATGAGTATGATAGTTCAAATGATCATGAGCAAGGGGAAGAGTTGCTTTACCAGGAGAGTCCCAAATATAGTCAAGTGGAAGAAAGAGTAGTCCTGAATGAAGCCTATATCTCAAATCCTCTAGATCAGGTATTATTCCAAGATCCATTTGTTGTTTTCCTTGAGAAGTCTGAAAGAGTAGTCTTGAATGAAGCCTATATCTCAAATCCTCTATATCAGGTATTATTCCAAGATCCATTTGTTGTTTTCCTTGAGAAGTCTGAAAGAGTAGTGGGTTCTATCATGAGCAAGTTGCTACCTAGAATGAGGAAAAACTTACACACCACTGTTCGAAAACAAGCCAAATGGGAGTGGTCTTTTCAGTACTTCAGCATCATGAAAGAACTAAACTAGAATCACCCATGTGATCATCTACTTGACTGGTTGCATTGGAAAACAGAGTTCACCAAACAAATTGTCTATTGTGTATAGTTTAGATTAGGATAGATAGACAGTTGTGAAAAATAAGCTTAGCCTTGTGAGCATCTTTCCAGTTTCAGATTGTTTGAAGAAAAATTTAAAAAGCAGAACATACAAAAATAGTAAATAGTAGAAAAAGAGGGCAGTTGAAAAATAGAAAAATGCCCCATATTCCAAAAAATAGTCACTCGGAAAGCGCGCAAGCCTAAATGCCGCTACTAGTACTCAAATGTCTTGTTCAGCTATCTAGCCTAATCATAGTTGAACATGTTTAAATTTATTTTTTGATAAGTTAGTGAGTGAAAAAGATGGTCAACATTGTGTAAGATTGACTTATCAAAGAGAGTAGATTAGAAAAAGATACTAGTTCCACATGCCTAAAACAGAACCAAAGAGAAAAGCGAGAATGAAAAACAATTTGTGCATCTTAGCCCCGTTTTTCTAGATTTCCTTTTTGCAAAATAATATTTGTGTGCAGTTTTTCCTTTCATGCCGCAAATACATGACAAATCAGACAGTTTAACCCTGATTTGATCATTTTAAATTTCATGTTTTAGATTAGAGAACAAAATTCTGTCAAACAGTTTAATCTTGACAGTTGATCTAGTTTAGGTAGAGTAATGAAGGAGTTCATCAGTTTAATCTAAACTCTCGGAAGATATAAGTGTAGAGTTAGATAGGTTCATTTTGAAAAAAAGAAAATATGCATTGTCAAAAAGCTGCTAGTTCAAATGCGCCAAAAAGAAGAAAAAATGTTAGGAAAGATAGTGGGGTAGGTAGAAATATCATTGATGCTAATCGTGCTGTCAATTTTCAGAAGTAGCATCAAAGAAGGGTGAATTTTGCGCCAATGGGTAAGGCACTGGTCTTCATAAGCCAAAGATCTGAAATTCTGGACACCTCCTGAAAAGGAGCTGCCCTCCCCAAATGGAGCCACTGTTAGTCATCAGTATTTTTTACTTGTTGGTGATGACTAGTTCTAACAGCCAAGTTTTCCAACAGCCGATCTAAAAATTTGTCAAATTTTCCAGCTGGGGAAACACCCATAAAAAAATTTTCTCTCCTACTTTTCATTCCGCCCATGACAAGCTGAAACCCCATTATCAAAATCCTACCCTGCCTCGGCCATACTAGTCTGCCCATCAGCTCTAAAGAGAAAATCCAAATCTATTCAAACAGTCTCCTCTAAGTTAGGAAGTGGCGCTTTAAGGCATTTTCACCCTTGGCAAACTATCAAAGAGCCAAAAACCTCCATCTGCTATATACTAGTCATAACAGACCTCCCACTCTGCCAATAAATTTGGTCACAGCCCTAAGTCGCGCCACTTATACACCCTTAAGTCTCAGCAATACATAGACCATAATCTCAAGCTGATTTTAGGTGTTTTACAGTGTTTTATGGATATTTCAAGGATAAAAACATATCAGAATCTCAGAAGACAATTCTTGGCTTGACATGAGAAGACAGCTGCTTCTAAATGTGATCTTGAGCCTGAGATGCATCTACAGGGAAAAGAGTTTCTCATCAAGCTCTTGCAACCTCATTCAAGGCCTGAAAGGACAGTGGAAGAAAAACAACACTGTCAAGGGATGTTAACATCACATGACTAAGGACCTCCTTCATTTATAAGCAGAGGGTTTTTGAAAGCGCTTCCTTCATCTATAAGCAGAGGGCGATGGCCAAATTTTGACTTGAAGAGTTGCAGCTGATTGTAAGACAAATTTGTTTTCAATAAAACAGTCAGACAACAAATGAGGATCTCTACAGTGAAGTAATGATTGCAGACAGAGGTAAAAGTAGTAGTATTGTTCAAAGTTTGTTTGCATAAGCTCCATTGCTATTTGAGTTGCAAGATTAAGCTAAGGAGGTGATCATAAATGGAAAAATTTTGTTGAGCACATAACCAAAGGAATCCAACAGTCTTAGCCTCTAACCAATCTTCTGCCATCATGTATAAGAGAAACCCCTTTCAAGCATGCTCATCAAACATTTTTTAGCATATTAAGACAAAGGGTAAAAGAACAGCAGGTTCATAAATGTGTAAGAAACACCATAACATGTTTTTCGGGTTCTGGAATTCATAGAAAGCAAAGTTTGCATGCCACTGTCACAAAGGAAGGTAGTTTCCCCATGAAACACTTCAAAACACCCTGCTGTTACATTTTGAATAAAGGAAAGCTCTTAGAAGAAAATGCCCCTCTTATTAGACAAAGAACAGTAGAAGCTCAGACAATATCACTAGGTCTCACCCACAATCAGAAAGAAGCATCAGTTGGAGACATGCAGCTACAGTCATAAGGTGGATTTGATCCAGTTTTCCTCTAGCAAGCAGATAGAGGTATATGGAGCAGAAAAATGCCAAATCAAGTTTTGAAGTGATAGGTCATTTCCTTGCAAATGTCAAAAGATGCTCCATCAATCATTGGTGTATTAATAAGTGGACCATCCATGTTGAAAATGTCACCAAAAAAGCCAACAATAGCAGAGGTTACTTCCCTAATGTTAAACACAGTGAAAAGAATCTGATCCTGGAGGTTTGTTGTTACAAAGAATCATACTCACCAAAACTAGCCAGAATGCATGCCGCTTTTCTGCCAACAATATTTAAAGGTAAGATCCCCTTATATCACATTTAAAGGCACTTTATATTTCAAAACGAGCAAAGGCATTTGTTTCGAAGGAGAAAATTTCAACAAACCCTCACAAAGGTAATCACAAGGAGGCATTAAAATTGTTCATTTTTAAAGGGTTTAAAGACCGTTGCCAAGAGTTATGTTGCATTTCAAGCACTGTTAAGTCCCTATATAAATAGTGTAGCCCCTTATTATGTTAGTGTAGCCCCCCTTATTGTTATTATTTTACCCCTGTAACCCCCATATTGTTATTATTGTGCCCTTACATTATTATTGTTAGGTCAGCTCAGATTACATTGTGGCCCACTAGGATTATATTATGGCCCCATGGACTCCTATATATAGAAGGAGTTTTTGTTCATTTGTATCATCCAAGAATTGTGCATTTATGTAATGTATTGGAGGTTTCCCCTCGAAGTGGCTTATTTCTAAGGCATTTATATCTCTTTTCTTCTATTTTTGAAGCTGGTTACACAACATTTGGTATCAGAGCTTTGGATTCTAGGGTTTCGCTGCTCCAAACAGGTCATCGTGGAATTTTCGCTATAACGTTTTTTATACAACGTTTCAGAAGCTGAAATTTGTAGGGTGCGAAGCCGAAATTCTGAGGAAGCTTGTCTAAAAATTTCAGAGCTTGGTTCGCAATATTTTCGGAGATATGATTTGTGGAAGTTAGGTCTTTTTTCAGGCTCCTAAAAAGGTCATCGTGGAATTTGCGCTATAACGTTTTTTATACGAAGGTTCAGAATCTGAAATTCGTAGGGTGCGAAGCTAAAATCCGAAGGAAACTCGTCAAAAAATTTCAGATATTTATTCGCAATATGTTTGGAGATATGATCTATGGAAGGTAGTGATTTTTCAGGCTCCTGAATTTCATCTCAAAGAGGTGATCGTGGGAAAAGTTCAATAACTCTCTCTCTGGGCATCAGATTTGAGTGCCGTAAAACTTTTTCACAAGTGCACAGATTTTAGTTTCTTGGCTATCAATTTTAGATACAAAATACGAAACAGTAACACGTGGTAAGTCGTACAAGTTCGCTCTACTGAACCAGTCCAGAATTAGGTCATTGTGGGAGATTGGACACAACTTTGTCTTGGAAAATCCAAATCAGGTCAGACCTGTGGCATTCAAAACAGAATTTAGAGGGCTACTTCAGTGCTGAATTTTAGATATTTAAGAGCCACAATCACAGAGATAATACAATTTCAATATCAATATCCTCAAAAGCAAGAAAAAGGTGTGTATTGTTTTTTCCGAATTGCATAAGTCTTGTTTGAAGAATCAAGTTGAATTGATTCCAAGGGAATATTGAAGAATTTTTGTCAGTAATGGGTTGCATTATGCCTCCAAAAAATAATTCCATACCTATTAAGCCCTCAGAAATCTATACTATGACGCATGAGGAGGAAGAATTGCAATATGAGATATCAAAATTACGGTACCAAGTGCAACAAATTTCGATCTTACGAAGAGCAACTGAAGATGACATAGATGGTTTAAAAGCAAAAATGGAGGCTAAGTTGGATGGTTTGAAGGATCAAATAATAGCTAATATGGATGATAAATTAGTGGAAGATCACAGCGAGCATCAACAACAAGTTCTCCAACTCTCAAAGGATAACCCAACTTTGGTGCAAAATCTAATGAAACAGCAAGAAGATGAACATCACATCGAAAGAAGTTATGAAGTAGTCATAGAGACAAGAACTCGACAAGTACAATCAATTTCAAAGTATCTCAACAAGTGGAATAACTTTCCTGTAGAATATTTCACGTGGGAGGATGAGAATTTTATACAGAAGCATCAAGAAATAATCAAGCGTTGAGGACAACACTTGTTTTAAGGAGAGGGGCATGTTAAGTCCCTATATAAATAGTGTAGCCCCTTATTATGTTAGTGCAGCCCCCCTTATTTTTATTATTGTACCCCTGTAACCCCCATATTGTTATTATTGTGCCCTTACATTATTATTGTTAGGTCGTCTAGGATTACATTATGGCCCACTAGGATTATATTATGGCCCCATGGACTCCTATATATAGAAGGAGGTTTTGTTCATTTGTATCATCCAAGAATTGTGCATTTATGTAATGTATTGGAGGTTGCCCCCTCGAAGTGGCTTATTTCTAAGGCGTTGATATCTCTTTTCTTCTATTTTTGAAGCTGGTTACACAACAAACACGAACAATACTCCCTTTGCTATTCACTGACCGAAGAAAAGAGTTTTCGAGCTAATTTGCGCAAGTTTGGAGCCTTTTGATCTGCGCAGCGTGCCTGGAAAAGCGCGCGGCACGCTCAGGCAGAGAAGTTACACTAGGCAACAAGGCCGCATGGCGCGCCTGTAGGTGCGTGCGGCGCGCCTGTAGCATTGGGTCCTATCGGCCCGATAGGTGACTCGACACCAAAATCTGCACGGAACTCTCCATTGCAAATGTGCTGCATACGTTTAAATGATCCAAACGCCTCCAAATCACTTCTGAAAGTTGATCCAACTCTTTAAAAATCTTGTCATCGATTTCAAGGTATTGCTGCTGCCTCCCTTAGGTTTTTCAAAAAACTGTTAAGTGATGCAAAAGGGTTTAAAATCACAGTTTAAACCACGGTTTCAAGCTTTGTGTGAAAACAAAATTTACTGTTTTATATTGGCTGGAGCTGAAGGTTTAAAGAGGATTGAGTTTGCATTATTATGAATAGCCAATAAAACTACCCTCAAACTGTGATAAAGAAAGAAGAGACAAGGTGTTTAAAGGGTGAAACAGTAGGTGTTGTCAACACTGGATATAAGGAAGTATGGAGTATAAAGGGGTAGTGCTTTGTTTGAAGAAGATTTTATTGGTATTGGACTGCTACAAGGCCTTTGTAACTACATCAAAAACACAATAGGCTCTGTCACTTTGTCCTTCAAACACAGTGACTTTTGACTGTATAGTTACACTTTGGTTGACTGTGTTTGTATAGTTGAACCCACTGGTAGAGTAGCTTACAAAGAAGAAATAAGGGTCCTAAACTAAGAAGACTGTGTTTTTGCCTTTGTCTGAAATACAAGGTTATACTGTGTCCCCAAAACATCAAAAGGCAGGGTGACCTTACCACAAACACAAGAAGTCCCTTTGACTGTGTTATCTTTGCTGACTGTGTAATTCATTATGAGTATTGGCTGATTGATATACAAAGGCTGGGAAAGGCATCATTCTGAAGGAACAGGGATCTAGAGCTTCAAAGGAGGACGACGAAGCATTACCAAAAGCTAAATCAGTTTGCCCGTCGCAAGTTAAAGGTTGCCCAAGAAAAGCTAAAGGAGGTTAAAGAGAAGCGCCCGGCACAGAAAGTGAAGAAAGACATATCAAGACCTAATATTTTGGCTTCTTCTTCAAAACATGTTTCTAGGGATCCTTGAGGGTTATACACACCGATTTTTGGCAAATTTTTACATACTTTGGTTTTTTGGCATTTTTGAGTTTTTGGCCAAAACTCATAAAATTTTCCATTTCATTTTGGGGATTCGTCAAAGGAGGAAAATGGTATCATTGGATGCCATAATTTTAGGAGCACACACTCAGCAATTTTCAGGACATTTGGAGATCATTTTCTTCCCCGAAATGGCGAAAAATGCTCGCTTTTTGCACACTCTGCCCGGTCTATCAGCACACTGTAATTTTTGGTTTTTTACACACAAGTGTAGTTTTGAGGACTTCCAGGCATCATATTGGGAAATTTTTAGTTTTTCCGGAAAATAGACACTCAGAGCTTTCAAACGAGCTATCATGATCCTCGTTTCGACATCGGGAAGGCTACCAAATGTTGCCGGCAAGTCAGGGGACCTTTTGCTGATGTAAATTTTCAATATTTTTTGTAATTTTTGAACCTTTAAAAACTGATATTTCCTCATGTGCGTTTAGCTATTTTTGCACATGAGAAGTAAGGAAAATTCAATTATTTTCCCTTTTTTGGCATTTTTTAGATATTTTATGAGATATTTTGTGCCTTGGGATTTGCAAAGCCTCAAGGACAAGTTTAGATATTTTGATTAGGCCAATAGGATAGCAAGTTGAACCATGTGGTTTTCCTCACTTGAGCCTACATATTCCAAAGGCTTTCATTGTAAAACAAGGCTGAACTTGAGAAGAGAAGCAATATATGGTCATATAAGCTTTGGAAGAAATATTTGTCTTATGCTTTTGGATTGCCTCTTGAATGCTCTTGGATGAATGAAGAAGGATTGTTGTTGGATTCCATGACTTGGTAGAATGGTATAATGTCTCTTGCTTTGTTGTTTTCTTCTAGTTTTCATTCATGAATACATGTTTCTTGCTTGCTATAGATCAGTAGAGAAAAAAATTGAGATATGCCCATGGAGGCACCTCAAATTTCCTGTTTCTTCATAGCTTCTTTGTTTTCTTCTTCCTAAGTAACATTAAATAATTCTTGACTACTCTTTAATACTTAGGATATTATTGCTTGTTTCATTCATGGTTTTATACATGCTAAGTATGACTTACGGCATGCCCTGCTTACCTATGGCTAGCTATAGTTCCATCCATGAAATTTCTCTTTAACTAATTATATTATCATTTTGTTGAACCAAGGAGGCCTAGTTTCGATCTAGCCCTTTTCCTAAGACTATGCAAATCTCATTTTTCAAAGTTCCCAATAACTTGAAGTACTGTGTTTAGGCATTCCGGCATAGTAAGTTAAGTTGTTTGTCTTTCTTAAGTGTTTTCCCCAAAGTCTGATAGCCATTTCCCAAAGTTAGAGGGTCATATACTTCTATGCATGGCTGGAATGTTTATTTCTATGTATTGCTTAGCTTGTAGTTACATTTTGCATGATTAATGGTTTTCCCTACCATGTTTATGTTATCTATTGAACTAGTTATGCTTGAAACTCTTTGTTGTTCAAAAACTTGATGTCCATTTACTCCATTTTTCCCAAAGATCCTTTCTACCTTGAATCAAATCGGCCCTTCAATAACCTTGTATCACCGTCTGATAGCTTTCTTGACCTTTTCGACCCCATAGCCCAGTTGATCTGACATCTTTTTACCTATCTTACTTCTTTGATCAGTTTCATCCCTCACAACTTAAAAAACCAAAACCAAAAACCTTACTTCATAAATAGCCTAAAATCAAAACACAATAAGAAAATACACAGATATCCATTACGCATATAGAGAGAGCCCTCTTTGAGTCCAGGAAGGCTAGGTCCTTGGGCTCCAAAGCTTGGTTTGATGTTACACTGTCATTTGGTTTGCCAATCAGCCAAATCACGGGAACCGAACACCGGGCGCCCTCACCCAGTGCGACACGGTGCTCCCGACCGAACAAATGCACATGGGAGCAAACGGAAAATGGACCGCCTGAACGTGCACAAGGCACCTGTGTGGTCACAACTTAGAAAATCTGACACGGGCACCCTCGGACCAAACAACCCAACACGAACGCGCATGGTCGGGCGCCCTTACACGGTTCGACATGGTGCGCTTGACCGAATGGACACACATGGGAGAAAATGGAAAACGGGCTACCTGAACATGTACAAGGCACCCAGGTGGTCACAACTTACCAAATCTGATATGGGCACCCTTGGATCAAACCACCCGACCCAAACGAGCTTGGCCGAGCGCCCTCACCCGTCGCGACACAGCGCACCTGACCGAACGGATGCACATGGGAGTAAACAGAAAATGGGCCACCTGAACATGCACAAGCCACTTAGGCAATCACAACTTAGCAAATCTGGTCGGCCCCCAGCAGCGTTGTGGAGAATAAAGGGGGGAACTGTTGCGGTTGGGTCTTCGAGAAGGATGGAAAGTAGAGAGAGCTCCTGGGTTGGCCACCCTAGTCCTTCTCAATCACCGTTCCTTGTATTTCCATCATTTTTGTAAAGGCATGGGGTCTAGGGGCTTGTTTGAGCCCCTTCCCTTTAGTGAGTGGGTTATGGAGTGCAGTTATCTTGAGGGGGAAGGGGGATTGTTTCCTGTTGCGATGCATTGTACATTGGGTTGGCTTTTAACCATTTCTCGTGGGATTGCACTTTTTTGGTAACACATGGAAACAACTCTCGGCAATAGATATCTCGGCTCGTGTTATGATGAAGAACGTAGTGAAATGCGATACTTAGTGTGAATTGCAGAATCCCATGAATCATCGAGTTTTTGAACACAATTTGCGTCGAGGCTTCGGCTGAGGGCACATCTGTATGGGTCTCGCATCCCAATCAAACGTGCTCCTTGAAATATGTTAGGGAGTAGAAGAGGTGGCTGTCTATGCCCAATGTGGTGCGGTTGGCTGAAATGTGGCAAGCGATGTTTTGTGGCGTGCATCGGCAAGCGGTGATCTTGTCCCCTTGGTTGGGCAATCGGCGTTAGCCGATGCGGGCTTTGTGTGACATCCCTAGAACTTGATTTTATCTCTCTTGTCCTCCCATTGGGTAGGGCATATTTAGCTCCAACTTGCGACCTCAGCTCAAGCGAGTGAACTGGGAAGAGTCCAGTGAACTGGGAAGAGTCCAGCATGAAAATCATGTGGCAGCGTTGCCTGAATTATAGTCTGTAGAAGCGTCCTCAGTGGCGGACCTGGGCTAAGTCCCTTGGAAGGGGGTGCCTGAGAGGGTGACAGCCCCGTCGGGTTGGGACCCTACCGCATCACGAGACGTTTTCGGCAAGTCAGGTTGTTTGGGAATGCAACCCTAATTGGGTGGTAAATTCTGTCCAAGGCTAAATAGAGGCGAGAGACTGACAGCGAACAAGTACCGCGAGGGAAAGATGAAAAAGACTTTGAAAAGAGAGTTTAAGAGTGCTTGAAATTGTCGAGAGGGAAGTGGATGGAGGCTGTTGATGCGTCTCGGTCAGATGTGGAATGGCTCAGGCTGTTTCGCTGCTTGACTTGAGGTGCAAACCAACACGGGCTACTACATCGTCACAAGCGCGGGTGGAGTACCACCTATCAGTTTGCCATTGTGGTGGTTGAGGAAAGAAGTGCGCACCCTTGCGACAGGCAGTGTGCACCTATGTGCTCATGGTGTTGGTTGGCGGGCTTTCCATTCGGCCCATATTGAAACACAGACCAAGGAGTCTAACATGTGTGCGAGTCGGTGGGTTTGGAAACCTGCGAGGCGCAAGGAAGCTGATGAGGGAGATCCCCTCTCTGCAAGGGGTGCATTTTCGACTGACCTTGAGCTTGTGTGAAGGGTTCGAGTGCGAGCACACCTATTGGGACCCGAAAAATGGTGAACTATGCCTGAGCAGGCATAAGCCAAAGGAAAATCTGGTGGAGGCTCGTAGTGATACTGACGTGCAAATCGTTTGTATGACTTGGGTATAGGGGCAAAAGACTAATAGAACCATCTAGAAGATGGTTTCCTCCCAAGTTTCCCTTGGGATAGCTGGAGCTCACGTGCGATTTTTATCAGGTAAAGCAAATGATTAGAGGCATCAGGGGCATAACACCCTTGAAATATTCTCAAACTTTAAATAGGTAAGAGGGTGCGGCTGCTCCATTGAGCCGTGCCATGGAATCGAGAGCTCCAAGTGGGCCATTTTTGGTAAGCAGAACTGGCGATGTGGGATGAACCGAAATTTGAGTTACAGTGCCAAATTTTATGCTAACCTATATCCCACAAAGGGTGTTAGTTGATTAAGACAGCAGGACGGTGGTCATGGAAGTCAAAATATTCTAAGGAGTGTGTAACAGCTCACTTGCCGAATAAACTAGACCCGAAAATGGATGGCGCTGAAGCGCGCAACCTATACTCGACCTTCGGAGCAATTTCTTGGCTTCGATGAGTAGGAGGACACGAGGGTCATTGAGAAACCGTAGGTGTGAGCTTGGGTGGATCGGCCCCCGGTGCATATCTTGGTGGTAGTAGCAAATATTTAAATGAGAACTTTGAAGACTGAAGTGGGGAAAGGTTCCATGTGAACAACACTTGGACATGGGTTAGTTGATCCTAAGAGATGGGGAAGCCTTGTATCAAGGGTGCACTATGCATGAGCATTGAAAGGGAATCGGATTATATTATTGAACTGTGACATGGCAGCGGGAATTCACGTTAGGAATCCAGAGACATCGTCGGGGGCCCTGGGAAGAGTTATCTTTTCTTTTTAATAGATTTCCCACCCTAGAATCGGTTCCCCCGCAGATAAGGTCCAGTAGCTGGAAGAGCACTGCACGTCTTGTGGTGTCCAGTGCACCCTTGGCAGCCCTTGAAAATTTGGAGGACCAAGTACCATTCATGCCCGGTCGTAATCATAACCGCATCAAGTCTCCAAGGTGAACAACCTCTGGTCAATAGAACAATGTAGGTAAGGGAAGTCAACAAAACGGATCCATAACTTCGAGAAAAGGATTGGTTCTCAGAGTTGGGCCGAGGGGTTTGCGCACTCAACTCATGGGCTGTCAGAAGTCTTTCCAAGATGCTCTCATGACGAGGGTGGGCAGTCAAGTGCTGATTATGCTACGATCATAGAATGCCCCCTCGCGGGGACTTTTCCCTAGGTGGCGAACAGTCAACTCAGAATTGTTACGGACAAGGGGAATCCAACTATTTAATTAAAACAAAGCATTGTGATGGTCCCTATGGATGCTGACACAATGTGATTTCTTCCCAGTGCTCTGAATGTCAAAGTGAAAAAATTCAACCAAGCGCGTGCAAACGGCGGGAGTAACTATGACTCTCTTAAGGTAGCCAAATGCCTCGTCATCTAACTAGTGATGCATATGAATGGATTAACTAGATTCCCACTATCCCTATCTACTATCTAGAGAAACCACAGCCAAGGGAATGGGCTTGGCAGAATTAGCGGGGAAAGAAGACCCTGTTGAGCTTGACTCTAGTCTGAATTTGTGAAATGACTTGAGAGGTGTAGAATAAGTGGGAGTCGTTTTCGGTGCAAGTGAAATACCACTACTTTTAACGTTATTTTACTTATTCTGTGGGGTGGAGATGGGGCACTGCCCCTATTTTTGGCCTTAAGGCATGCTTCGGTGGGTCGATCCAGGTAGAAGGCATTTTCAGGTGGGGAGTTTGGCTAGGGCGACACATCTGTTAAAAGATAACACATGTGTCCTAAGATGAGCTCAACGAGAACATAAATCTCGTGTGGAACAAAAGGGTAAAAGCTCATTTTATTTTGATTTTCAGTGTGAATACAAATAGTGAAAGTGTGGCCTATCGATCCTTTAGACTTTCAGAATTTGAAGCTAGAGGTGTCAGAAAAGTTACCACAAGGATAACTGGCTTTTGGCAGACAAGCGTTCATAGAGATGTTGCTTTTTTATCTTTCGATGTCGGATCTTCTTATCATTCTGATGCAGAATTCACCAAGTGTTGGATTGTTCACCCACCAATAGGGAAAGTGAGCTGGGTTTAGAGCATCATGAGACAGGTTAGTTTTACCCTACTGATGAACCGCACCGCAATAGTAATTCAACTTAGTACAAGAAGAACCATTAATTCACACAATTGGTCATCACGCTTGGTTGAAAATCCAGTGGCACAAAGCTACCATGTGTCATATTATGACTGAACGCCTCTAAGTCAGAATCCATGCTAAAAGTGGTGCATGTCACTCTTCAACTGTATCTCGGCCCGCAGTAGGGACGTCTCTTTGTCGCCCCAGGGGGGCCGTGTCATTTGCAAACCGCGATCGTGAAGCATATCGGTTGAGGTAGCTTTGAAGTTCAAATTCAAAAAGTTGTTGAGAAGAATCCTTTGCAGATGACTTAAATACACGACGGGGTATTGTAAGTGGCAGAGTGGCCTTGCTGCCATGATCCACTGAGATTCAGCCCTTGGTCACCTCTATTTGGAGCTTCGCTCTTGTCACTTTATTCAAAATTATCACAACTATCATCGTTGCACCTTCTACCACCCATCCTTTTCATTCAAACATCTTTTCTTTTGTTCACATCTCAAAAATGCATTTCTTGCTTGGGGACGGGAAATTTCAGGTTTCCATGCCATGGCTGCGAGAGGGCTCTCTAGTCTGTGGAACTTGTGGTCGGTAGCATGGAAACCCTAAATTTGCATGTCGCGGCACGGTGTAAAACCATCCCAGGCCTGCGGAACTTGGGGTTTCTGTGTCCTCCCGTGCCCCTGAGGGAAACACGCTAGAGAAATTGGGGTTTCCATGCCGCTTCATGGGCAAGACCGTCACGCAAGTCCGGGGAACACGGTGATCAAGGATTCCATTTTGCGGCACACGGTGGAGGGCTGCGTCCGAGCCCGGGAAACTTGGGGTTTGCATGTCCAGCCCCTGATAGAAACTGTGGGTTTCCATGTTTTACAACACACTGGAAACTCGGGGTTTTCACCGAATCCATGGCGTGGGGAACTTGGGGTTTCCATGACGATGGAAACCATCTCCCGAGTCTAGGAAATTGGTGGTCTTTCGAAACCACATATCCAAGCCTCTGGGGAACTCCGGGTTTTTTCCATGTCACGGCATGTACAAACCCGCTGCCCAAGTCAATGAAACTTGGGGGTTTCCATTTCACCACATGACAGACAACCGCGCCAATTTGGAGAAACTTGGGGTTTCCATTTCGTGGCACGGTGAAAAATTTCCCAAGTCTGGGAAACCTAGGGTTCCCATGTCCCGCCATGATGGAAACCACAACCCCAACACAGGGTACTTGGGGGTTCCATGCCACAGCATGATAGAAACTGCCACCCAAGTATGGGAAACTTTGAGTTTCCATGTCATGGTGCGATGGAAACCGTTGCCCGGGTCCGTGGAGCTCGGGGGTTCCCATTTTTTGCGACACGACAGATACCGCCCAATTCCGGGAAACTCGGGGATTTCCACGTCCCGCCATGAAAAAAACTGTGGCCTCGATGTATGGAGCTCAGGTTTCCATGTCGCGGCACGATGGAGAACTACCCAAGTCTGCGGAACTTTGGGACTTCTGTTTCGTGGCACAAGGGAAATCGCCTAGTTTTGGGAACCTTGCGGTTTCCATCTCCCACCCCGATGAAAACCATGCCCTTGGTGAGGGTAACTTGGGTTTCCATGTCGCGGCACGACCATAATCACCCAAGTTTACGGAACTTGTGGTTTCCTTTGTGCGGCACAGAGAAGAACCACCCAAGTTTGGTGAACTTAGGGCTTCCATTTCGCAGCACGATGGAAACCGCTCCCCTGGTCTGTCTCCGAAACTTGAGGTTTTCATGCCTCGTCATGACAGAAGCTATCCAAGTGTGGGGAAGGTTGTGTTTTGTAAGGCCCTAAGACTTCATGAGGGGCGTTCGGGGCAACGGGCGCGCCCATCGGGCGTTTGGACAGTGTTTAGGCATCGTGCAACGTTACGGGCGAACCGTCGCCCAGTAACCGTACGGGCACAGGTGTGTGGCACCACGGGCACGTCGTACATAGCCAACGGTGGCATTTGAAAAAGCAACGTTATAGGTGAAAATTCACACCATAGCCGGAGTCATAGAACTGATGCACGAGTTGAGCGACCAACGCTACACGAGTGGGTGGATAGCTAAAAGATGGGGGTCGGCTTGGGTCCACTGAGTGACCCATGACAAAAAAATGATACACATATTAATAAGGTGTACAGATGATGGAGAATTCATGCAACCAATGATCAAACAAGCATCTAAGTGCAAGCGCATTGGAGCACCACGAGCTAAGCCAACAACTCGTTGGTGAAGGAAACACGGCGACGGTGAACACACGACAAGCGTGGGTCGAGTCAGATTGTTTACGTGCAGGGCGTGCGGAATTCCTCCGCAGGGCATCCACACCACAGGACGGGTCGATTCGGGCACCGCACGGGTCAAGTCATGTGACAGAAGTGCAGGGCATGGGGAAATTCTTCGCAGGGCGTTCGCGGTGCAAGGTTCGGTCGGGCAGGGCATCTTCACGATCTGAGCTTCAGTTCAGAGGTTGTTCTAAAGGCATCGTGAGTCAGAATTGAGTTCCAAAAGTTGAAGCAGGTGCGTATTGACGAGACAGAGCTAACCACATAGCTGGGGAGCAGATTGGACATACAGAGAGCTCGCATGGAGGTCTAAAATCATTTGTAGTGCCGACCTGAGTGACCCGGAAACACTTGGGAAATTTTATGCAGGATATTCCCGAGGTGAATTCTAATGTTGTAAATGATTTTTGTGGGCTAGTTAATGATTGTCAAGCATTGTAAGCTTGGAAAAAAAGTGACTTTCCTTGCCAAAGATAAAAGGGGGTCTTTTGCTGGATTGGAACTTATACTGTATTTCATATTTATGAAACATATTATCGATCAGACCCATTATTAACTGGGAGTTTCCCCTCCCTTGTATGTATGGGCATACATTGTGGATATGATGATGATGTTTATGTTTTCCGCACATTGAAAGAACATTTGAGTAACTAATTTAACAAGTGTTGCTAAAGGTGTAGTCTACATACTTGAGTATTACGAAAAGGAGAAGTACGATAGTGCCACACCCCGTCTATAGCATGGTTGAAATATCACCGAAGGTCTAGGGGTGTAACAGGTTTCCTCACCCTGCCGTGACGACAGTCATGCAACTGTGTGAAATCTAAGGTTTCCATGTCCCTGCTCATTGGACACCACCCAATTATACGTCCGCTGCACAGAAACCACCCCTGTAAGACCAACGAGCTGAGGATGATGATGGAGGGCATTGGAAGCGTTCGGTGTACATGCGACGAACAACGAAGAGATGAAAACCATGATGAAAGGTTAGACGGGCGCGCTGATGGATGAAAACATCATTCGGCTATTATGTGACGTTATCATGGTGACCATGCAACGTTTAGGAGAGACATACATAAATGCGTCCAAAAATGGCTAAGTGTTGGCTTGGAGGTTTATAGGCCAGCCGTGGTGGCAGGCCGACATTAAGGAGGAAATGTCACATCGTAACCAAGTCTTTATGGGCGTTTATTGGGTCGGACTTATATTGGTCAAGCCCCACCCATGGAAGCAATGTGTGGGCAAAGGAAAATATAAAAGGATAATGTGTGATGGATGATAAAGGAAAGAAAGAAGGACATCAACATCTTGTTGATTATACCATTGGCAAGCTAATGTGTGAGCTAGAGCGAAGGTCGAGGGTGGAGGGCAAAGCCGCAGGAGGGAAAGAGATTCTGGGTCGAGTCGGGTAAAAACACGTTCAGCATCACCCGCAAGTTGAGTCGGGTCCCTTTCGCAGGGCGTGTGTGGTGCAGTGTTCAGTGCATGTTCGAGTCAAGTTCCTTCCGCAAGATGCGTGCAGAATAGTGTTCAGGGCGGGCACGTTTAGGTCGAGTCGGGTTTGTGCACCACACCCGTGTTCAGGATGTGCGGAATAGTGTTTGAAGGCAGGGAGTTCATTCAGCAGGGTCGGGTCGGGTCGAACGCAACCTGACCGCGTTCAGGAAATGCGTGTAGACTGTGACCACGGTGACCCATGTGCATAAAGGTATTCAGGGTGCCGAGGGCTTTTGTGACCCGAGTGACCCACTCCAACCAGAATTCACGCAGACTTCAGAAACATGTTCTGAAAGGGAATTTTAGGGTTCCTTTGGATTTTTTACACTGTTGGGAAGCTGTTAAGGCTAGAAAAAGGTACAAGCACATTTGGAAAGAGACATAAATGGTTTATGGAGGCTTGGTTGTATAATTATTGTAGATTGTACATATTTATTGAAGCATAATATCCGGTAGACTTATTAATGGGATTTTCCCCTCCCTTGAATGTTTGGGAATTCATGTGATTTGATATTGATGTTTATTTCTATTTTATTTCTACACAAGAACACTTTCAAAGATTAATTAAACAAGTGTTGACCTAGGCGTAGTCTACTTATTGAGTATTTGAAAAGATAAAAATAAGGTAGTGCCGCACCCGTCTATAGAGTGGTTGGAAGACTACTACAGGTATAGGGGCATGACAGTTGGCATCAGAGCTACATTTTCATGTATTTTTTATTATTGAGTAGGGATACAATTGTAGTGTTGTAGGTGGTATTGAAGCTTGATGGATGAGTTTGTTTCATTGAAAATGAACTTCAAAGAAATTAAAGAGAATTCGAAGGAAGTGGAAAAGGAGTTTGATGAGGCGAGTCGGACTGTTGATACATTGTGCAAGAGGAGGAAATCTGGCATGAGCAAAGATGAAATGTTTTAAATTATGAAGAAAGTAAGAATTCTTCGAGCAGAAATGGGCAAGTTGGAAGAAGAGCGAAGGAAGTTACTTGATAAGCTTCTCAAACTTAGAGACCTTCGAAAGATGAAGCATGGTGGCATGAAGCCCACTATGGCCGAACCAAAGGATGTTGTAGATGGGATTGAAGTCAAGGAATAACTTGATGAACAAGTTGGACCAGGACCAAGCACATTACAAGAATTGATGGTGGAAAATTCTCACAAGGATGTTGCAGATGTGGTAGAAGTTGAGGACGAACTTGATGAACAGGTTGGACCAGGGCCAAGCACATTGTAAGCATCGAGGATGGATGATTCCGAGGAGGATGTTCAGGATGCGGATATGATCGAGTAAGAACTCGTGGAACAAGTTGAACCTGGACCAAGCACATTACAGGCATTGGGGGATGATCCACATGGAAATGTTGCAGAAGTGACAATGATCGAGGAGGAACTTTATGAGCAGGCGGTACCAGGATCAGAAGAATTGCAGACATTGATGAGGATATGACTCATGTTTCAATTGAGCATCTGGGAGATGGAACGTATGCAGGGATGGGAAAGAACATGACTTCTTTGCTAATACCATGCAGGACCTTTCCTCGGATGACTATGATGAAACCTTGTACATTGGAGAAGCAAGGAGCATTTCTTGTTGTAGACCTTGATAGGGAAATTTGTGACCTTTCTCTAGTAGGTTCAAATTCCCATGACAAGGGTGGAACTTGATGATATTTGTGATATATATGGGTCATGCTTAGCCACATGGAAATTGGCTAGGTGCCCGGCATGACTCATGGACTACCTTGGTGGTAGGGCACATTGTTTGGGTAGACTTCTTCATGGCTTACAACCAAGAAGGAACTCTTGGTGCACCTTTAGTGGGGGAGAAGCCTTGGAGGAAGTACCCATGATGATGATGGTAGAAGTGACCGAGGGCACTTAACCTGTACACTATACACATGATGGTGACTAGAGTTGAGATGAGTCTACTCTTTATGGACACACAGGAAACCAAAGTCATGTACATTGACATGAGGGCATGGCAGGACATTATGTGGCGATATTATGCAAGTGCACTTACTAGGTTCCACTTATGAGCATCATGGAGGAGTGTCAAGTAGGAATATGTTGAGCATGATTGATTGTTGGTGCTACATGGAGATCTTTTATAGATGGGTTGATTGATGTTGTTCACTTTGAGCAACAAGACATTGGTTGGATGAGCAACCTATGAGCACATTCATATGACTTGCAAGGTGAGAAAAAATTTTGGTGGCACTCATGGGCAATACAACTATGCTTTCCAATGATTTGGATAGGATGATGCATGGGATTTCATGATGGAATTGCATTCATTGGAGGCTTCATACTACAATGATCTTGTAGTATCTGGTTCACTAAGGAGTTGAGATCGAGACTGGTCTTGATTTTAATGCACTATGGGATGCATACCTTTGAGCACATTTATGGGGTGTGTTTGTGAGGAGTCACTTGATGGAGATGATCAATGGGATGGATTGGAGGTTGATGGAGATGCGACGATGGGATGCCTTGGTGGTATACACTTGGGCATGGGTTGAGCCTTCTTGACTTAAATTTGGTACGCACGTTGGATGCATATTGTAGATGGGATGAACATAGCTTCATGGAACTGAATATGGCACATTGTTGAGAGGATGTTCTTGACTTGATTTGAGGGGGACATTTCACACGTGGATGATGCTCGATAGTTGTGGCTGTCTTTTGAACATCATGTGGAGATTGGCATCATGGGAAGCACATTTCAGATAGAGATGGATTTTTTAATGGAAAACATGTTGTGAATGAGACGAATCTCCATGGATTACGTTACACTCATATGGGACGGATCCTTGATTGAGTTGATGGGTGTGACAGGATGCGAGAGGGACAACTAACAAATGGTATGAGGATGCACATTCTCACAATGAGAATGTATGGTTGGATTGATCACCTGACCAGTTCGATTTATGAGGGCTATAGCACTGTGGAGAGTTATGCTAGATACATAGCAATTTTTATTACGTTGAGTTGGTTGGAGTACTTGATGCAGAGGTTCACATGATATTGATGATATATGATGGGTTGACATGATATATGTTGCAGCAACATGTGGCCATGATGGAGAGATTGACTTCCCACGATGGTATAGCACATGGTGATTGTGACTGATGTGTTGATGATCATGGATTGGGGAGATATTTCCCTTGGATATGCTAGAAATGAACCTGTTGGGGTTCCTGTGTTTTAGCCAGATTGGCAAGACCAAATGACAAGACAACATCAAACCACTTTGGGATCCTAGGATCTAGCCCTCCTGGATCCAGAGAGGGATCTCTCTATAAATGCAAAGAATGATATATCTTTAAGGTCAGTTTATGGTATTGGGCTAGGTATGAAGCACAAGGGTTTGGTTTTTTTGTTTGGTTGGAGATCATTAACTAAGAAGGTTAACTGAAGTGAAGAAGGAAATAAGTAGAAGGATGTTTTAGCATGGGAAGATATGTCGAGAGGAGTGCCAATCCATTGGGCTATGGAGTCATAAAAGGGTTTACTCGCATAACAACTATCCAAGGGTTTCCACAGGGCAAGTCATCTATACCAGAGGATATCTTTAGATAGATGGCGAGATGGAACATTAAGAAGTGAGGTGAAAGAAAGAAACCAAAGTGCATCCTAAGATCAGGTAAGGACTTTTAACCTATCCTGATTTTGACATACTTTCAAAGGAAACACTCAATAAGACACAAAGGGTAGCTTAAGATCAAGGAAGGACTTTTAACCTAACCTTCTTTCAGCATACTCTCAAGGGAAAACAATCTAGCAGTCCTCATAACCACCTTCAGACAGTAGAAAACATTTAAGATTAAACACAAAGCTAGGCCTAAGATCAGAGAAAGACTTTTAACCTTCTCTGCTTTTGACACCAACTCATAGGGAAACTTTTAAGACAAACTATTAGAGAAGAAACTAGAGGATAGGGCTAACCATATACTTCCCTAGTTTGATATTTACTTAGCATGAAATGAAAATATCATTCAAGAACAATGTTTCAAGTTGTATACAGCAAGACATGGGCTCACCAATATTCCTTGACTATTTATACTCTATAGAATTATTCTTAAATACGCAATCAGAGGAAAACATAAAGATAAAGCTTAACAGTGAGATTTAGGGTACTTCCAACAGTATGTCCTAATATATGCTTGTTATTCTTTATCAGAGAATAATGGATAGTATGAAAAACATGAAAGGAGACAATTAGAGTAAGGAAAACATCACCAATAATATAGACTAGGATCATGTGAATCTGCTTGTTCAATTGATTTGCAAAACCAGACACAAACTTTGAGTCCAATGGCTCTTTACAGTCTAGACTTCTCTTCCTAGCCTACTATAATACAAACTACTCAGCTACTTCCCCTCAATAACATTTCAGACAATCAATAAAATCCCCTCCAACCAACATTTTCAATGTAATTTACAGGGGTTCTTATAGGGGAATGAGGAGGTGGAGTATTAGATATGAGCTTAAATGATTCATTAAGACAGAGGGGAGGAATTATTTGAATGCCCACTCTGCATAATGGTTTACATTAACTATGTTTACCCTTTAGGTTGGTTCAAAAGTTTTTGTCAGATTGACAATAACTTCAGGTATGTTTCTTTGAAGTACTTTCCTGACTGTAGTACTTTGTTTTATCCTCTGTGACAAGTAAGGTGATAGAAGGTCTTTCAAGTCTTCCATACTTCCATAACTATTGTCCTGACAATTTTTAAAGCCTCTGTCAGTGAAATAATTGTTCTAGTGCTCGATGGAAAATGGAGGAGGTCATGTAGTTGGTCCTTATTTGGAGAGGAACGTTCTTCTGATCTAGATTTGATTGTGCTTTAGGCTTCATTAAGCCTCTTTAATCATCTTCATGGTTCTAATCCTTGCTGACTATGGATTAGGCTTCTTGGTCTTCAATATTGTGCCTTAATCCTCTTAATCTTCTTTTGATACTCTTTAGACTTCTGCTGACCCATTTGTGTGAATATGCAGGTTATAGAAGTGCTGGAGGGTTCATGTAAGGGTTGATGATCAGGATGCATTGACAAACATGGAATTGAAACCCTGCTGGTCCCTTTTCTGCATTGATTCAGCTTAGGATCGTCACCCTGGAACCTTTTGGTCACTTATCTGTGACTGTGGGATAAACTAGCAAGAACCACCATTAAACCTGCAAACATAAAACAAACCAATTAAATAAAACCTACGCAAGGCTTAAAGCTGCTTCAAAGGGCTTAGGAGGATGGAGGGGCATTGAGGGAAAATGTCAGCGCAACTGAAAAATGGGGGAAAATCCTAGCAGAGCAGCTAACCAGGTGCAAATGGAGGTTTGGGTGCGAGGATGAATGTGGACCATTAGATCAGGGTGATTTATGATGGAGATTGCTTGATGAAGTCGTTGGGGAGATCGTATGAATGGAAAATGGATGGGAGTGAGATTAAATCAAAACCGTCCAATATCAGAGTTCGAAGGCTGGGAAAAAACGCAAAAGGCAACGTTGCGGAGGGCAGTGATTTGGTGGAAAACTGGGAATGGTTTTCATGTGGCGAAATGGGGGGAGGCGGTATTTCCCAAAAAAGTGATTCCATACAATGACTGACACGTGGATTCCTGAAACCGCTTTTATCGTGCAATTTTGAAACGTTAAACTCTAGGCGCAAAAATTATGCGATATGTAATTCTGACAGTCAGATGATGGGAAACAGATCCGATGGTGTGGGTGGAATGTGATGGATGAAGAGCTACGCAGGCAGAAAAATTGGTGGGGCCCGGGGTGACGTGTGCACATGTGTCGCGGAGTGGAAAGGCATTGGGCTATCAACTTTATTCTCAACTGTAGGATCTTCAGATCGGACAGTTACGATCTAATATTGGGGTAGAGGTTTTGAAAGGGGGGGAAGAGATGTTAGACGAATGGCTGGAGCGCGAGGTAATCTCAGTCGTTGGTTCTTGTGGATTCAATGGCCCAGATTCATTTGAAACTATAATTTCGTGAATGGCCAAATAAATGGAGGAAAGGGTTTTTGAAGGAGATTTAAGTATTTAAGCACCCGATTGCGGGCCTAAGGTTATATGAGATGGGGGGGGGGTAAAGGATATAAGTCCTTTGGGGCTTAACACCTTAGGAGTGTAAAAGACTGCTTTAGGCCTAAATAAAGGGATTTTAAATGCCAAATAGAGGTTCTGATAGGGTGAAGAAGGGATTTTTAAACCAAATAAAGGGAAATATAAGGTTTAAAATAGGTTTAGGATGATATGGAGGTTGAAATGAAGGTCTACAGAGGAATTTTTGTGAAGGGAATAAGGATGAAAAATGGGGAATTTTGTGGGAGTGAAATGGAGAATATGGAGGCCTTTTTTAGAACAGTCTCTTTCACAAACAACAGGGTTCATTAATGGAAACAACAGTGAAGATTCTTTAAAGGATAGAAGATACATGGAGACTTCAAGAATGATATATTTACAAAGGAAATGTTTCTCTTGAAGACTCAGAAACATATTTAGCCACTTGTTTGCTTTGAAAAATTATTATAGGTGGCTAACAGAACCTTGATGTTTTATGCGACGATATTGGGCGATGATACATTGTGAAAAAATTTGAAACAATGATGGTAGCACTATCAGGGATGACAGTCTTATTTTAAGTGAGGGAGTATGTAAGACCCACGAGTTGAGTTTGATGACAGAGGGCGTTGGAAGCGTTCGGTGGACATGCGAAGAACGATGGTCAATGAAACGACGAAAACATAAACCTGCAAAAAGGTCTGAAAAAGCCTCCCTTGACATTCTTCCCAACTTTCCATGTCTTGTTATGTAGCTTCGACCCTAACCAATGTCTTTCCCATGCCAATGTTTCGCCGAGACCAACCAAAATAATGTCCAAGCTTCAATACCAATTACAGCACTATCATTTTATTCCTGCTTCAATATTCAAACTTCCACAAATCTCAAATTTCCCTGAATCGAGCTCTGATACCATCCACCACGAAGTGGTAGTGGCGCCAGTGCTACGCCCGTGTGAGGGAACCCAAGGAAACATGTTCAGGTGGGTCGGGTCGGGTCGGGCCAATGTCGTATGAGGGCTGCCGTGTCAAAAATGCTAAGTGGTGATCGTGGGTGTCCCTTGTGCACGTTCTGGTGGGTCGGGTTAGGTCGTGTGAGGGTGGCCATGTTAAAAATGCTAAGTTTAGACCACCCATGTGCCTTGTGCATATTAGTGCAACCCATTTTCCATTTTCTCCCTCATGCCTTCGTTCCAGCGGGTCGGGTCCTACCGTGGGAGGGTGCCCAAGGAAACGCGTTCGGTTTAGGTCGGGTTGGGTCGTGTGAGGGAGGTCGTATAAAAAATGCTAAGTTGTGACCGCCCCTGTGCCTTTTGCATGTTCATGCGACCCGTTTTCTGTCTTCTCCCTCGTGCCTTCATTCAGGCAAGTCGAGTCGGGTCGTGTGTGGGCACCCAAGGAAATACGTTCGGGTTAGGTCGTGCCGTGTGAGGGTGCCCAAGGAAAAATGTTTGAGCGGGTAGGGTCAGGTTGTGTCATGTGAGGGCACCCAAGGAAATGTGTTCGGGCAGGTCGGGTTGGGTCATTTCATGTAAGGGCGCCCAAGGAAATGAGTTCAGGTGGGCCAGGTCATGCTTTGTGAGGGCGTCCAGGGAAACGCATTTGGGCGGGTTGGGTCGGGTCGGGTCACATGAGGGTGCCCAACGAAACGCATTCGGGTCGGGTCGTGTGAGGGCGGCCGTATAAAAAATGCTAAGTTATGACCGCCCATGTGTCTTATGCACGTTCGTGTGGCTAGTTTTTTATTTGCTCCCTTGTGCCTTCGTTCGGGAAATTCGGGTCGAGTCATGCCGTGTGAGGGAGGTCGTATCAAAAATGCTATGTTGTGACTGCTCATGTGCCTTGTGCACGTTCGTGTGACCCGTTTTCTGTTTTCTCCCTTGTGCCTTCGTTTGGGTGGGTCGGGTCATGCCATGTGAGGGCACCCAAGGAAATGTGTTGGGGTCAAGTCATGTGAGGTAGGCCATATAAAAAATGCTAAGTTGTGACTACCCCTATGCCTTATGCACGTTCATGCGACTCTATTTTCGTTTGCTCCTTCATGCCTTCGTTCGGGCAGGTCAGGTTGTGCCGTGTGAGGGTGCCTAAGGAAATGCGTTTGGGTTAGTTCAGGTCACGTGAGGGAGGCCATATCAAAAATGCTAAGTTGTGACTGCCCGTGTGCCTAGTGCACGTTCGTGCGACCCGTTTTTCGTTTTCTCCCTTATGCCTTCGTTCGGGTCGGGTAATGTGAGGGAGCCTAAGGAAACGCGTTTGGGTCGGGTCAGGTCATTTCATTTGAGGGCGACCGTATCGAATTTTCTAATTTTTTACTGCACAGGTGCCTTTTTGTCACGCCCCTATACCTTCGGCGGTCTTTCAACCATGTTATAGAAGGGGTGCGGCACTGCCGTACTTTTTCTTTTCGTAATACTCAAGTATGTAGCCTGCGCCTTTAGCAACACTTGTTAAATCAGCTAAGAAAATTTTCTTTCAATACGTGGAAAACATAAACATCATCATCATATCCACAGTGTACGCCCATACATACAAGGGAGGGGCAACTCCCTGTTAATAATGAGTCTGCCCGATAATATGTTTCATAAGTATGAAATACAATATAAGTTCCAATCCAGAAAAAGGCCTCCTTTACTCCTTGGCAAGGAAAGCTACCTTCTGTCGAAGCTTACAATGCTTTAAAATCATTAGCTAGCCCACAAAAAATCATTTACAACATTAGAATTCACCTCTGGAATTTTTTGCATAAAACTAACCAAGTGTTGCCGGGTCACTTGGGTCAGCACCTGCCTATGAGTTCAGACCTTCCCACGAGCTCTTCGTGTGTCCAATCCACTTCCAAGCTATGTGGTTAGCTCCGGCCCGTCAATACACACATGCTGAAACTTTTGGTAATGAATAAGATTTCTAGAGAATTTCTACGCACACAACTGAAATGGTTAAGATCCCATTAGAGTAGTCCAAACACTGCATCATTAAGATTCATGGAACTCAGTTTATAAGATTGTTAGCATTTCCAAAATTTTCACATTTTACAGAACTTTGTCTCAAAAGAAACCAAACGAATGAATAAAATCAGAGGAATTTTCATAAAACAGTATATGAAACTAATTAAATTTTATCAAATAAAAAATCCAACAAGTGAGATATACTATCAAAAAGGGAGGTTTTGAGTTCAAATCCCATTGAGTCCAAATATTAAAAAAAAAAAAAAAAATTAAAAGAAAAAGAGATATACTATCAAATACAAAATTAGTTAAAGACGTTTGCATACTATGTCGTTGGGTTTATGAAAGCGGTACATGTTACGAATATAACGAATGCATTTCCATACAGTCCGTCACACCAAATTCATATAGGTGAGGTTGACCTTCTTGAACTGTGCAATCATAGTTATGCTCTTTTCTTATCCCTCTTTTCTTTAAAGAAAGATGACGTACTAAAAAACGGCACCATGAAAAGTGATTTCTAATGAGAAAATTGCCTAACAAACTCTAGCATTGTAAGCGAATGGATTGATTATAATGACTTTACCTAAGTTGACAGTATAAGGGATTAAGAAAATAAGCATTCTAACTCATCTTTATACTCTTTTTGATGTCATTCCTATGGATATTTTTGACTAGAAAGTTACTAATTTGGTTGATATTATCATTATGAAATATGTGTTGTGTGGTGTTCACTTTTAAATTGTTTTTATATTTAATGGGACATTCTATGACAAAGTGTTTTTTTTGTCTCCATCACACGTTTATTGCAAAATATGAAATTTTTTTCTTTCCAAACTTTTTTGGGTGTCTCCTACCTACCAATCTCACATCTAAGGTGATATGATTTAGTGTAATATTCCTAATTAGCTGAAAACTAATTAGAAATATTAATATTTGTCGATTTTGTTTTCTTAAGTTCAGTAGGTAAACAAAAGGGTGAAGGGACCCATAAGCCCATCACTTAGAATAAAACCACTTTTCTACAGCTAATCTTGACAATGAAACTCTTGTGGGGCCAAGAGGCCAAGAGGGCAGCGCATCAAGTGTGAAATTCAATGGGCCAAGTAGCAGCACAGTTAATGTGTAATATCCCTATTTTACTGTTTTTATTATACAGTTAAAAATTCTAAAGGTTAAGTGGACCTAAAGGAAAACTATATGTATGGACATATTATATTTTTTAAATTAATAAATGTAGAATTTTAATCATTGTACAAATACTAGAGTATATTGAAGACCAGGATTAAGTCTATGAGGATGGAATTAAATCCAAAGGCTTTCCCAAATTATCCAAAAATCCTTGGAGAAAATGAAATAAGTTAAAAATATTAGATTGAAGATAAAATCTAAAAGATACCTCAATAAAGTGGAAAGTTACTAAGAATAGGTGAAATAAAATTAGAAAGACGAAAAATCTAGTTTTAAATAGCTTTTATGGAAAACAACATCTTGATTTAACTTGACGCAGTTATGGAAACATGTTGAGGGGAAAGCATGCTTAAATAAGTCATTCCAAGGTATACAAGAGGTCTACACTTTGGAGGAATTGGTCTCTGCTTGAGGGGAGTTGTGGAGAAAAAGCTTAAGGTTGGGTGGAAAATAGTCTTACTAGAATTGGTATGCACAATTAATTTAATTATGTCTTATGATTTTGTTGTTATGATGAGAATTGTAGTTCAGAGTAATGATGGTTTATGTATAAACATAAGTTGAAAATTATATTTTCTAAGTTGTTAAATGGTATAATGGAATTATGTTAATTTTAAGTTTACAGAGTCTGATGTATTTAACAAAACATATTATAACATATATAGTTTAGCTTTGTATAGTTACATAGACTCATTAAATTATTAAACCAAAAAAAAAATGTTTAAACTCAATTAGGAGGGTTTAAATCTACTATTAGGTTACACGAATTTATTTATTAAATTCAGCAAATACATCTTTAGAGGTGGAAAAGATGTTAAGAGAAATATTTAACATAATTATTATGTAAATATTAAGGAAACAAAAATTTAGATACAATGAGAGATAATTGTGAATCTAGAAGAAAATATGATTGTACAAATTAAGTCTCAATACCTCTATTGTACATCAAATACAAAAGTTACATATCTATTCATTCTTATGTTCCAATCAGATATTAAACATCAATTATATATTGAAGTACTGTATGATAGTATAATGGTACACATAACATTAATTACAACTCATGTTTAAAAATAATAGGTATTTGAAATAATACAAATAAGTGGATAAACACATATAAAAACTACATATAAATATGAGTGTTTATCATCATAATAAGAACATAAAATTGTATTAAAAAAGATAGAACATGTCATCATAAACTGTCATGATTACAGTGACTGAAGTCAAATGTTCTGTCTAATAATTACATAAATTATACATGAATAAATATCCTTGAATTCAGTGGATTAAATTGTGTGTATGATATTTACCAACATGTAAATAGAAGAAATAAAATTAATTGTCAAAGCTGTGAGAAGGAATGAACAAGTTGACAAGCAGTAAATTGTGAGAGGTGCAATACCTGTACAAAAACACCATAGACAGAAGAATTATTATTTGAATATAATAATTTAAATAAGTATGTAAATATGAGAACTTGACGAGAGTAGTTACAATAGAGTATTACCTTATGAGTCAGTTTAAAGCAGTGAAATCATTTATGTTCACAAAGAAGAAAATTAATAAGCTCATGAGAGTAATAGTATAGAGAAAGATATTGTAGTGACATTATTGAAAGCATCAAAATAAATTTACCTGTATTGTGGCAGGTGAGGTATTTAGTGAAAACCCTGAATGATCTCAAAATAGGAGGAAGAATTCCTGTATAATAAATCATTTTCTTAATTGAGGGAAATTAATAAAACGATAAGTACTTATTAAGAGAAGAACTTAAAAATATTTTATCAATTTAATTACTGAGAAGAAATAAAATATATGTATTTATAAGCCATAAATGTAATTATCTAAATAAAATGTACTTTTCTAATTAAATACAGAGTCATTACAAAAATATCTCGATGGTATACATAAATGGTCCTTTTAATTCAACCTATAAGAAATTTAAAAACTATATTAAAGAATTTTAACTACCCATCGTTTCTATAAATCATGGATAGTATGGAATGACGAGAATTATTAGGTCTGCATCGTGTGAAGCAAAGCAGAACAAAGGAAAAGGAACGAAATTCAAAAATGAATTTATACAAATGTAAATAGAAATTATTACAAACATTTTTTACTGAGATAATTACTTAGTTATATTAAAAATTTAAATTTGTTTCCCCAACCATTATGGTTTGTCGTCATAACGAAATTTAACATTGTTGTGGAGGATAAAATATGCTTATAGTCATGAGGATAAATGACTATTGACCAAGGTATTCATACTACCCAACGAAATGTTAAAATCATAACTAAATACTCATAGTGGAGGAAAAATGAGCATGAAAAACAAATTAGAAACCTACAAAATATATAATACGAAAACAAGGAAAAATTATATTAACTGAGAAGTAAATCAGAGGGTTACTTAGAGAATTTGCAGAAAACTGAAATAGTGGGATATAGTAAAAATCAGAAAGGAATGATTTATTACAAACAAATATTGAATATTTCAAATGCGACATCATTAAAATATGAAATTTTAGATGAGTATCATAAAATACCTTAAGTAGGTCATCCTGGTTATTAAAAAATTGAGTTTAGCATTCAGGAAGAACATGTTTTGGTCACGTATGAAAAAATATGTTGTTGATTATCTAGCTAGATGTTTAGAATGTCAGCAAGTGAAAGTGGAACATCAGCATCCGACGAGATTACTGAACCCCTTACCTATCCCAGAATGGAAGTGGGAAGTGGTTTCCACAGATTTCATTACTGGATTTCCTATAACTAAGTATCAACATGATTCTATAATGGTGGTTGTAGACACATTGACAAAGGTTGCACACTTTTTACTAGTTCAATCTACTTTTGGCACAACTCAAGTAGCTAATGTATTCGTGAAAGAAATTGTGAAACTCTGTGGCATTCCAAAAATGATTATATCTGCAAGAGATGCAAAATTTACTTCAGCCTTTTGGAAAACTCTTCCTTGGAGGAATGGGTACCAAATTTAACTTTAGTACTACATACCATCTTCAAACAGATAGACAAACTGAAAGGACTAATCAGATTTTATAAGACATGCTACACATGTATATTATGGACAGACCTACAAGATGGGAATATGTTCTGCATTTAACAAAATTTGCATATAATAATAGTTATCAATCTTCAATTAAGATGATTCCTTTTGAAGAATTGTATGGTAGAAAGAGCCACACACCACTTAGATGGAATCAACCAAAAGATAAGTTAATTATTGGACCTGATGCATTGTAGGAGATGGAAAAAAATGTGAAGAAAATTCAGCAAAATATTAAAATAGTTCAAGATTGACAAAAGAGTTATGCATGCAAAAAACGAATTCATACATAATTCAAAGTGGGAGACCATGTGTACTTGAGGATTAAGCCTAAATAGTGTACCTTATATATGGGTAGTTGTGCAAAGTTAGCACCATGCTACTATGGACCATTTGAAGTTTTAGAAAGAGTGGGGCCAGTATCTTATAAATTGGCTCCACCTAGTCATATTAAGGTTCACAATGCTTTTCATGTTTCCTTATTGAAAAATTATGTACATGATCCTACTCATGTAATTGATTAAACTTTGATACAGGTGGAAACAAAATGGGAATTTCTTCCAGATCCCCTTCGTATACTAGCACAGGAAGAAATTGAGCTTCCTAATAGGACTGTAGCTAGGGTGAAAGTGCAGTGGAGGCATTTTACAACTGAAGAAGCTACTTGGGCACAAGAAGAGGTAATGAAAGAGAAATATCCATCACTATTTGAAAAGTGAACTGATATTTTGTAACATCGAGGACTTTTTTTTGTTTTAGAGGGGGAATATGCTACATATCCCTATTTTACTGCTTTTATTAGACACTTGAAAATACCAAAGGCTAAGTGGACCTAAAGGAAAAGTATATGTGTGGACATGTTATATTTTTTAAATTAAAAAATATGGAATTTTAATTATTGTGCAAAGACTAGAGGATATTGGAGACCGGGATTTAAGTCCATGAGGATGGAATTAAATCCAAAGAATTTCCCAAATTCTCCAAAAATCCTTGGAGAAAATAAAATAAACTAAAAATATTATATTCGAGATAAAAATCGAAAATATAGCTCAGTAAAGTGGAAATTTACTAAGAATAGGTAAAATAAAACTAGAAAGAGGGAAAAGCTAGTTTTAAAGAGCTTTTGTGGAAAAAAAATAAAATAAAACCTAAGCTAAAGGAAAACAACATCCTGATTTAACTTGACACAGTTATGGAAAAATTAAGAGGGGAAATCATGCTTAAATAAGCCATTCCAGGGTACACAAGAGGTTGTCTACTCTTTGAAGGAATTGGTCTCTGCTCAGGGGGATCTGTGGATAAAAATCTCAAGGTTGGGTGGCAAATAGTCTTACCAGAATTGGTATGCACAACTAACTTAATTTTTTCTTAATATTATGTTGTTATGATTAGAATTATAGTTCAGAGTAATGATGGTTTATGTATAAAGATAAGTGGAAAAATATATTTTCTGAGTTATTAGATGGTATAATGGAATTTTGTTAATTTTAAATTTACAGAGTCTAATTTATTTAGCAGAACATACTATAACATATATAGTTTATCTCTATATAGTTACATAGACTAATTAAATCATTAAACCAACAAACAAAATGTATAAACCGAATTAGGAGGGCTTAAATCTGTTGTTAGGTTATAAGAATTTATTTATTAAATTCAGCAAATACAACTTTAGAGGTGGAAAGGATGTTAAGAGAACTATTTAATATAATTATTCTATAAATAATAGGGAAACATAAATTTAGATACAATGAGAGATAATTGTCAATCTAGAAGAAAATATGATTGTGAAAATTAAGTCTAAATACCTCTACTATACATCAAATACAAAATTTACATTTATCTATGCATTCTTATGTTCCAATAAGAAATTAAACATTAGTTATATATTGAAGTACTAGAGGATAGTACAATGGTACACATAACATTAATTAGAACTCATGTTTAAAAATAATATCTATTTGAAATACTACAAATAAGTGGAAAAACACACATAGAAACTACTTATAAAGATGAATGTTTATCATCATAATAAGAACAAAAAATTGTATTAAAAATGATAGAACATGCCATCATAAACTATCATGATTACATTGACTGAAGTCAAATGTTCTGTCTAATAATTACATAAATTATACATGAATAAATATCCTTGAATTTAGTGGTTGAATTATGTGTATGATATTGACCAACCTGTAAATAAAGAAATAAAATTAATTGTCAAAGTTGTGAGAAGGAATTCACAAGTTGACCAGTAGTAAATTGTGAGAGGTGAAATAGTTGTACAAAAACATCATAGACAAAAGAATCATTATCTGAATATAATAATTTAAATAAGTATGTAAAATATGGGAACTTGACTAGGGTAGTTACAACAAAGTATTACCTTATGAGTCAATTTAATGGAATGAAATCATTTATGTTCACAAAGAAGAAAATTGATGAGCATAGAAACATATTGTACTGAAATTATTGAAAGCATCAAAATAACTTTACCTATATTGCGGCAGATGGGTTATTTAATGAAAATCCAGAATGATATCGAAACGGGAGGAAGAATTCCTGTACAATAAATAATTTTATTAATTGAGGGAAATTAATAAAACGATAAGTACTTCTTAAGAGAATAACTTAAAAATATTTTATCAATTTAATCACTGAGAAGAAATAAAAGATATGTATTTATAAGCCATAAATTTAATTATCTAAATAAAATAGACTTTTGTAATTAAATACAAAGTCATTAAAAACATATCTTGGTGGTATACATAAATGGTACTTTTAATTCAAACTGTAAGAAATTTAAAAACCATATTAAATAACTTTAATTACCCATCATTTCCATACATCATGGATAGTTTGGAATGAAGAGAGTTATTAGGTATGCGTTGTGTGAAGCAAACCAAAATAGAGGAAAAGCAATGAAATTCAAAAGTGAAATTATACAAACCTAAATAGAAATTATTATAAACATTTTGTACTGAGATAACTACTTAGTTATATAAAAAAAATCAATTTGTTTCCCCTACCATTAGGGTTTGTCGTAATAATGAAATTTAACATCATTGTGGAGGATAAAATATTATTATAGTCATGAGGATAAATGACTATTGACCAGGGTATTCATACTACCCAAATAAATGTTAAAATCATAAATAAATACTCATAGTGGAGGAAAAATGAGTATGAGAAACAAAATAGAAATCTAAAGAATATATAATACAAAAATAAGGAAGAATTATATAAACCGAGAAGTAAACCAAAGGGTTAAGGTAAATGTATATATTCTCAGAGAGCACAAATAAAGCCGAGAGAATTCATAGTAATTTGATGAGGAATCGAGTTGCAAGTACAAAAATTTTATTACGGATGAGAAATATCCATTAAATAACATTCTGTGGAAACTAAACCAAATCGTATATCTCTGAAAGGAATAATAATTTGGGGAAAAAAATTCATAAAATGTACAGTCAATTAGTGATAAATTCATGAGGATGAATTCGACATGAAAACCATAAATCCAATAATTCCTTCATAGGAATAATCGACATTACAAAAGCGAAAAGAGGAGAAAAACGCTTGACAAAATAAGTCACGGAAATTGACATATGTACCAAAGACAAAATATTTTCATAAAAGGGTTGAAAATTTATTTACTTAACTAAAAAACCTGAAATGGTGTTACCTCAAGGTTGCAGTGAGTGGTGAGCATGGACAATTTTTCAATACATTTCATGACATAGAAACTCTACTCCCTGCAACAAATAAACAAAAAACACAATTAATCCAGGAGGTAGATTCAAAAATTATGTAAATAAAACAAAAAATAGTAAGTTATAGGAATAAATCAGAAGAATGATAATCGTTTACCTGAGGCTGGGTAGGTCATCGTAAGCAAAAATAAATGGTTGTGGAAAAGCATAATGGCATGGGTGGTGAACTAGAGCCGAACCCTCATACGACATGGCCAAATGAAAATGAAACACAAAAAAATGACTTGCTATTGAAGCCTAATGAAGAGAATGGAGGGAGAAGATATGACCTCATCTCCATCATCAACATGGCACAAATCCATGGTTCAGAGGAGAGAAAAAGTCAACCAGGACATGTGACAAAGTAAATACTAAGTAAAATTCATTAAATTCGAATAGCCTTGAAGAGAGGAACATTATAAAGGAGTTGTCATAAAATTTATGAAATGGATATGACATAATTGAAAAAGAATTAGTATCATAAATGAGACATGACTATATGTAAAGTTTTGTGGATACAATTCATATATCATTATAAATACAATGTTCACATTTCAATAATTTAATTCGAACATCAAACTAATGATCATGTCATAGGAGTAATTGGAAATGCGTTGCATATGAATTATTAGCGATATCCATAAACCATTGGAGTGGTTATGGCTAATTTTTTATTCGTTGGCTAAGTGTTAGCAACGAAATATTTAAGGGGTCTACGTCCATACATGGATATAGAGTCCTTGTTATATTAATGTTCTAAATTTGGTTAGAACTTTTAAAAGAGCTTTTATAAGCGTAATTATGAGTAATGGTATTGAATATAATTAGAATTGAAACTATGGATAGTGAGTATGAAGTTAGAATGTGGTTACGTGTTCAATTAGATAACTTTAATATGGTACTTATTAAAGTTATCATGCTAAGAAAAATAATAGTAAAGGAATGGTATTATCAAGATCTAAATTGATAGTAAAATTAAATACTATTATAATAGAAGTCATGTACATTGACGAAATGTAACAAAAAACAAGGAAGGTTAAGATATGAATTGTGGAAACATGAGGTGTTGGTATGATCATCATTGGAAACAGAGTTCTGGAAAAAAGTATTTCATTATAATAAATGTTGACGACATAAAGTAAACATGTTGTAAAAGATGGCAATATGACGAAATTAAATAAAGTCAATTACGACAAAGTAGCATAAATGGTATGAATAGAAAAAAAAAATTGGGTAAGTAGAGTTCTTACATAATGAGTGGACCCAAGGATGTGCAAAAACTTTAAAAGCCAAGGGGCCAAGTAGCAACGCAGTTAATGAGTGGACCCAAGGATGTAGGGTTTCACAAGAATAAGAAGAGGGTGAGGGAAACCATGGAAATCATTCTTGCATATTTTGATTTTCTGGTCTTTACGACTTGAGCAGGCTTGAGATAGTTAACTGATTTTGTAGTTTTGTTTAGCACAAGGGTGTCTCCAAGCGGAGATCCCAACCTCATCCTCGGGGGACTTCGAGTGCCCACTCAGGAGAGTACTTTTATTGTTCGACGGGAACATATTTAGTATCTTGGCATTAGGCCACATGTAGTCCATCCCATAACAGTGCAGTCACCAAGTGATTTACATAGTCTAGCAGTAGTCACCCAGTGATTTACATAGTAAAGTTGTAGATGGGTTCTGGGAAGGGAGGAATTCCAAGCCATTTCTCCTTGGAATCCTGTTAGGAGATTAGCCCTTCAATATTTGAGCTTTGGGGAGCATTTGCAGCTAGTTTATCTTTCATTTCAGCTCATACCTCTACATACCCAGTAGTTGTGCGTTTTCAAATCCTAGGAGGGTGATTTTCTCAGGTTAGCCTTTCTGGAAATCCTTTCTGGGTTTTTCTGTATTTCTGGAGTACAGTGTGGTGTCCAAATCCTAACATTTTCTAAGCGCTAGATCAGACTCATCTACACAGCCCTATTCACCCTGCAACAGTGTTTCCAATAGGGCAGCACAGGGGAAGATTCCAGAAGAGTAGTAGTAGAGTAGTGTTTTGAGTGGGAGGATCTGAGAGCCATTCTAGCTAAGACAACCAGCTTAGCTGGCTAGAGTGCTATCTTTTGAGAATCTTTGTACTTGTTTTTTATCTCTAGTATTTTCATAAAATGGCTCAGCATTTTTGGCTCTTTTCATGGTGTTTTTAATGTTTTTTCCATATTGTTGTAGAGTCAGTCTTTCTATGCTTTGTATTGTTGTCATTTTACTATTTGGAATATTACTATGGCACAGATCTCATAGACTTGGCTCAGCCTGTGACGCAACTAGTCTATGACACCCAAAGATAGATAATACATTTCATATTGGACAAGGCAGTATAGAGACAGAGAACGTAAGCTTGAGATCACATCTGGAAAAGGAGATTGTGTTCCACTGGAGGAGGATAAAGGCAAGGCACCAATGGAAGAAGAGGATGACAAGAAGGAGCTTGGTATCCTACTCCTGAAATTTGTGTAGGAGCTCACCAAGAAAATAGAATTTATGGGGCAAAGAGTTGCCGGAGAAAGCAAAGACAGGGAAATCCCGAGGGGTTTTCAGAATGGAGAAGGATCAGGCACCTCTCACCATTGGCCTGAGCAAATGGTAGTGCCACATCCCTCATAGTGCTCTACCATGCCCACATTCTTAGTAGCAGAGACAGGAGCAAGAGGACCTCGGGGGCCGGGGGTGGATCATTATGACGAGTATGTTTTGGAGTACATGAATCATGAGAAAGAGTTTAGAGATCAATTGACCTTCAATGATTTTTTTCATCTGAGGGACAACTATAGACCGCACAGCTATAACAGAGGAGGTGGGTACACATAGGGAAATGACTTGCAACGTACCGCGGGTAGAATTATTCTTCCTACTTTTGATGGGTCATCAAAGAGTATGACAAAGGCTTGGGTGGATAAGGTAGACATCTATTTCTAGTTGAACCAAATGGCGGAGGTAGAGGCCATCAAGGTGGCAGAGCTACACCTTGAAGGGGAAGCTCATGTTTGGCAGTTCCATCGGATGACCGCATTGGGTCACATAGGGGTTACAACATATGCAGAATTCACCCAGAGTCTAGTGGAGAGGTTTGACTGGAAGGACCTAGAAGAACATTTTGTCGAGTTGGCCAAGCTCAAACAGACATGACACCCTGAGACCTATATCTCTGAGTTCCTCAAGCTATCAGTGATGGTTCTAGATATGTCTATGGCCAAGAGGGTGTATATGTTTGTTGAAGGACTGGCAGAGCCTCTATGTGGGCTAGTCAGATCCACTAGAGGGGCTACACTTTAGGACGTAGTTGGGAGGGCCAAGGATCTACAAGATGCCTTGCCAAGGAAGAGAGCTCCATTCCCCAAAAAAAGATCATTCCAGCTGAGGGGGAAAGACACGAGGACTACACCCCCGAAGGGGAACTAGGACCGAGGGCCTTTGGATGATGATACTTGGAGAGATTTGAGACGAAGGAAGCTATGCTCCATTTTCCAGGAGCCATGGGCATCAGGTTATCATTATGCCAAGAGAAAGGCACACTAAAGTGAGGTATTCTTCGATAGTGAGGGAGAAGAAGAGGCATATGAGGAGTTGGAAGGAGATGTCAATGCTAATGCACTAGGAGAAGATCCACCACCACCACCACCACCATCGGGAGGAGGAGAATTTGCACCAATAGGAGGAGACATTGCATCCTTGCGAGGAGTTCTCAAGCATTTAACACTAAGAGTATGAGGCGCGGTCCAAGGACAATGTGTTATGATATTGGTGGACAGTGGGGCCGCATATAATTTCATTGATACTCAACTAGTACAGAGGAGGGGCATACCAATCGAGAGTTTTGATGGATTCTCTGTATTGGTTCCAGGTGCCAGGACCATGCAGTGCATGATATATGTTCTAGAATTAATGGTAACCATGGGAACATATACAACTATGAAACATTTTTTTGTGGTTGACATCCCAGACACCAATGTGATATTGGGTGTGTAGTCGATGAGTATGCTGGGAAAGGTCACTATAGATTGGAAGACATTGATGTTGGAGTGGATGAACAAGAAGAGCGAGAAGCTCTAGATGATCAGAGGCATGCAGACATATCCTCCCGAGAAAGTCTTGACACACCAGATGGAGGAAGATTTCTGGAAAGGAGACATAGAGTGGGAATTGGAACTACGTATTTCAGAGGCAGGAGTCACAGGGCAGTCTCTACATCCTAATGTGCGGTCTATATTGGACCACTACCCCACAATATTTGGGGACATACCATGGGGGCACCCACCAGACCGAGGGTTCGAGTAGGGGATCTGGGCAGTGATCACCGCTCCTTATAGGGACCCTAAGGCCTGCAGGGATGAGATTGAGAGATCCATCCATGATCTCTTGGCATTAGGACACATCTGACCGAGCACTAGCCCCTCTGCTTCTCTCGTAGTGTTGATGAAGAAGAAGGACGACAACTTACATATGTGCATCGACTACAGGGCTCTGAGTAAGAAAAACATGAAGAATCGATACCCCATTCCCAAGATTGATGAGCTAATGGATGAGCTGAGGGGATCAAATTTTTTTTCGAAGATTGATCTAAGGTCAGGGTACCATGAGATCAAGGTGAGGGACCAAGATGTCCCCAAGACTACGTTCAGATGCCACTATGGCCATTTCGAGTTTTTGGTGATGCCATTTGGGCTAACCAATGCTCTAGCCACTTTCCAGTCTTGTATGAACCATATCTTCCGTGGTCAGTTGAGGAAGTTTATGCTGGTAGTCTTCGACGACATTCTCATCTACACTTGCACATGGGAGGAACACTTGTAGCATATTGAGGCTGTAATGTGTATATTGGAGGACCAACATTTCTATGACAAGCTACCCAAGTATGAATTTGGACTTACAGAGATGCTCTACCTGGGGCATATCATTGGAGTGGATGGAGTAAGGGTCCATGAGGAGAAGATCTAAGCCATTCATGATTGGCCAGAACCAAAGAATGTGACAAAACTTTGGGGGTTTGCAGGCATTTGCACCTACTATAGGAAGTTTTTCAAGGGGTTTTCACAGCTTGTAGCACCCCTCACGTACCTCACCAAGAAAGGGGCATTTTGTTGGACAAACACTACGCAGAGGGCCTTTGACATGCTCAAGGAGGCGATGAGCAACTGTTCAATGTTGGCATTGTCGGATTTCATGCAGCCCTTTTTGCTGGAATGTGATTTCAAGAGAGGCAATTAGCGTAGTTTTGAGGCAGGGAAACCATCCTATAGCTTTCGAGAGTCGGAAGACATTGATGCATGAGAGGTTGTATTTGATATACGACAAAGATATGTTGGCCATCATGAATGTGTTGTCCAAGTTCCATCAGTATTTGGTGGGTAAAATATTTCAGGTAAGGACAGACCACAACGGTCTTCAGTTCTTCCTTGAGCAGAAATAGTTGTAGGAAAGACAGAAAAAGTGGGTCAACAAAATCTAGGCCTATGATTTTGACATCGATTATGTCAAAGGGAAGAACAATGTGGTGGCAGGGGTTTTGTCTCAAACGCTAGCAGGGCTATCTTGGATGAGCCTTGATGTAGATTAGAGGGCTCCGTTATTGGTGGATTATTCCAAGGAATTATTTGTTTGTGAGGTGTTGGATGGACAGGTGACATATGACCGGTATCAGGTGATGAATGAGGTCGTCTATTACACAGACAATATTTTCTTGACATGGGCCTCTCGGCTCAAGGAGAAGACCTTACATGTAGCACATGACACACCACATTCAGGGCCTCAAGGATTCAGAAAAACATATCGAGCCATCAGGGAGAGGTTCTCATAGAGAGGCCTCAAGGAGGACGCACTCCGGCATGTTAAAGAGTGTGAAGCTTGTCAGAGGAACAAAGGGGATTTGAGCGATCCTACGGGGTTGTTACAGCCGCTCCCCATTCCTGAGGGTAAGTGGGAGAGCATTTCCATGGATTTCATCATGGTTTTTCCTTTGGTATAGGGAAAGGATTGTATCTATGTGGTTGTTGATTAGCTGACGAAGTATCTACACTTCCTCGCCATCTCTGCAAGGTACATTGATTCACATGTGGCCGAATTATTTTTTCGGCATATATTTCAGCTTCATGGTCTTCCCAAGACCGTAGTTAGTGAAATGGACAAGTGTTTCATTGGTGGCTTTTGGCTAGAGGTTTTCTGTTTGGTGGGTATCATGTTGACACCTAGTACCCAATATCACCCACATATGGATTGACAGACAAAGATAGTAAAAAAGTGGTTGTAGGGCTACTTGCAGAACTATGTCTCAAGGCACCATAAGGCATGGTTGTGTTCACTTCACTTGGAGAATACTGCTACAACACGATATTTCACATGTCGATCGGTATGTCTCCATTTCATGATTTATATGGTTATGATGCTTTAACCTTTGCTGATGTGATGGTTGGAGCAAGCAAGGCCCCCAGGGCCAAGGACTAGATCTAAGAGAGCCAGGACATACTCAGTGCTCTCAAGGACAACAAGGTTACAAAATATAACCAACAAAAGTTGTAGACAGATCAAGGCTGCGTGGAGAGGCAGTTTGAGGTAGATGATTTGGTCTACCTCCTTCTTTAGCGATACAAGCAGTCTACGCCAAAGTAGAAAGGAGTTGAGAAGCTCAATCCCCTCTTTTATGGTCCATACAGAGTGATCCGACATGTTGGAGAGGTATCATATGAGTTGGAGCTGCCAATGGGGAGTAAGATCCACAACATTTTTCACGTCTCATGCCTAAAAAAGGATCTTGGGCAGCAAGTGGTTGCAACTGGGGAACTCCTACCTATTGATGATGAGGGGAATTTGGTTTTACAACCGGAGGCCATTTTAGACACTCAGGAGTGACAACTAAGGTGCAGGGTAGTGAAATAATATCTGATCAGATGGAGGAACCTTCCATACGAGGATGCCACTTAGGAGGGGGAGAAAATTATGCAACATCCATCTTTGGAGTTTCTTGAGGTTAGAAACTGTTTTGGCGGGGAGGAATGTAATATTCATAATTATTTGAAAGCTAATTAGAGATATTGTTTTTTTCTAATTTTTTTTTTCTTAAGTTCAGTAGGTAAATAAAAGCATGAAGGGACCTATAAACCCAACAATTAGAACAAAACCACTTTTCCATAGCTAATGCGGACAACGAAGCTCTTGTGGGGTCAAGAGGCCAAGGGGCAGCACAACAAGTGTGAAATCCAAGGGTCCAAGTTGCAGCGTAGTTAATGAGTGGAACCAAGGATGTGCAACAAGTGTGAAAACCAAGGGGCCAAGTAGTAGTGCAGTTATTGAGTGGACCCAAGGATGTAGGGTTTCAAAAGAATAAGAAGGGGGTGAGGGTAGCCATGGAAACCATTCTTGCATATTCTGATTTTCTGTTTTTTACGACTTGAGCACGCTTGAGATATTTAATCGAGTCTGTGGTGTTGTTTAGCACACATGTGTCTCTCAGCGGAGATATTAACCTCATCCTCGGGGGACTTCAACTACCCACTCAGGAGAGGAGTTTTATAGTTTGTCGGGAGAAAATTCAGTATCTTGGCATGAAGCCACATGCAGTCCCTCCCATAGCAACATAGTCACCAGTGATTTATGAAGTCCAATTGCAGTCACCCAGTGATTTATGCAGTACAACAGGAGAGGGGTTCTTGGAAGGGAGGAATTCCAAGGCATTTCCGCTTGGAATCCTATGAGGGGATCAACCCTTCAATATTTGAGCTTTCAAGAGTAGTTGCTGCAAGTTTATTTTTAGTTCAGCTCATACCTCTGCATACCTAGTAGTTGTGAATTTTTAAACCCTAAGAGGGTGATTTTCCGGGGTCAGCCTTTCTAGAAATCCTTTTTGGGTTTTTTTGGGTTTTTGGAGTAGAGTCCTATGTCCAAATCCTGGAATTTTCTAAGCAGTAGATCAGTCTCATATACGCATCCCTATTTAGCTAACAACAATATTTCCAGCACGGTAGCACACCGAAAGGGTTCAACAGAGCAGTAGTAGAGCAGTGTTTTGAGTGAGAGGAACTCAGATCCATTCCAACCAGCTTAGCCGGCTATAGTGATATCTTTTGAGCACTATGGTACTTATTTTTGTTTCCAGTATTATAATAAAATGGCTAAGCAGTTCTGGCTCTTTCATGGTGTTTTCCATAATATTGTTGTAGGTTCAGTCTTTGTATGCTTTGTATTGGAATAATTTTCCTATTTGGAATATTACATCTAGTCCTCGACTCTACAACTAACAACTGCATCTTTCCTTCAATATCTAGCCCTAAATATTTTTTCTCACTATGGTCACAAGTTTCCTTCAACTCTTTGGTGTAATATTCTTTTTGAACCCACTATGATTGGTTCACATAGCAATCCTACATTTTTCAAACAGGAAATTTTGATTCCCCTAAAAGCAGTTCATACTTGATTGTGGCTTTAACTTTGAGATTCCTAGTAATTGGTTGATTATGGACTCTTCCTAGTTGTCTCCAGTGCAATTTGACATGTTGATTCCCCATGTTGCTTATATTGGAATTCAATCCCAAGATATTTGTATTATTTGACTATCTCCAATGGGATGCCTTAAAAAAGAAAGGTTATTGGCTTGTTTTTTCCATATAAAGAGAAGATCATGATTTTGGTCTTCACAATGTTTATTTGCATCAAAATAAAGGTTATTGGTTTTCTTTTTCCATTTAAAGAGAAGATCGTGATTTTTTCTTCGAAATATTCACTTGCATCCCAATCTAAAGTGTTGTAAGGCCTTTTTAAAAGTGTTTTCTTAATCCATGCTCTGCTTTTTGAAATTAGAATAATCATCGGCTTATATAAATAGCTTTAAAATTAGAATAATATCATTGGATTATAGAAGTAGCTTCACCGAATAGCCTACTAAATGGATATCCTCTCCATTAGCTCTACCAAAACATTAGAAAATTCCTTCACTTGTTTTCATTTAAGCTCTAACATTCTCATCAGTCTATGATTTTTTTCTCTATATCCATCTAGGATATTTGACTCTTTCATTTTGTTTTGTAGTTTGTCTCTAGGCACCACGTCAAAGGCTTTCTCAAAGTCCACAAAAAAAAAAAATATTTCTTCACACTTTTTGTCCCAAATTTTCTGTATGAAATGTCTAAGGGTGACACAATGATCAATGGTAGAGTGTGTAGGTCTAAAACCCGCTTTCCCTTTTTCCCATTCTCCCTTATCCTTTTCCCAACTGTTGATTCTTCACTCTATCATGCTCCAAAAAAGCTTGACCATGAAGGTGGTGAGCATATTAGTGTGCTAATTAGAAGGGCTATTCATATCTCAATTATTAAAGAGAGGAATTACCACATGGTTGTCCATTCTCTCAGAAATCCATCATGGATGACCCAATTGAAAATTTCTTTTATGTGAGGGGCAAAAAGCTCAAATCCCCATTTTAAAAATTTAGCTCGAAGTAATTTCCTCCATTTTCCCACCTGTTAAATTCTTTATTTCTTTATTCCCTGCTTGATATCATCCACTGTGAAGAGTTCCACTTATGTTCTCACGATGGGAGGAGTGTATTTCTCATGTACCCACTCATAGGGGAGCCTCACATACTTTAAAAATTGAACATATATAACATTGTTTTCAATTTCTTTCCTCCTTTGTTGTAATTTTGTCCAAAATCCTACAAGGTTGTGTTTTCCAAGAGGGATTAAGTCCTTCCTTCTTGCACTTACATAGTTTTTTTTTTTTTAGTTGTACTAATTTTAGTATTTATTCTTGTTTCTTTACAAAATTTTCTCTATTTTAGCTATCTCTTGGTTTCCTTGCATTCTTCATCATACTATGGATTTCCCATAAAAACAACTGTAACCCTCTTTTGGGGATGAGATCTTTTGCATGCACTTAAGGCCTTGTGGATTTTTGGGATCAACATACTACTATGGAAATGACGACCCTCCTCATTGGTTGTCACATATGTCATGTTATAGTTTATAACATGAAACTACTACTTAAAATGAAATCCATTGTACAAATGGTTTAGAAGTAGATGTACTAGTGGAGAACTTCAATTAAATAGTTACTAGTGCTCCTATATAAAATAAATAGCTAGTAAATGGAGATAGCTTTCAATTTAAAAAATAAACATCAAAACACTTCATGATACTTATCACTTTGCTAAATCATAAAAGTTAATTAAATTATAATATGATTTTATATTATTGTTATTATTATTATTGTTAATTATAAAAATAATTAATATAGTAAGTTAAAACGTAAATATATTTAAAAGAACACTAAATGAGATTCATAATCATGGAGATTTGTGAACACTTTTAATTTATAAATACTCTTTATTCCAATACGATGGGCCACTAATATGACTTATCAATACCATAACAAATCAATACCATATGCCCAAAAACAATAAATCACCTTATATGACACTTGCTTATATTACATTAATTTAAATTAATAATTTCATTTTAAAAAAAACAAAAAATCATAATGAAAATAAATTTAGAGCTTCAATTTGTATATAATATTATAAAAATTCTAAAACATCACTATAGTTTAAAACTCTATGATCCATCCACCTAATAATTAAATTTAAATCCTAGAAAACCTATTCTAAAATTTTTAATATTAATTCAAAGATATCTTCTTAATTATGATACTAATTTAAGGATAAACTTTTGAAAATAATAAAAATGTAAGTGGCAACAAATGAATAAATTAGGGTCAAAGTAAAGTAAAGTGATTACAAATTGTTCAATCTGCAGGTCAACGTGCCGTAATACGCAAGCGTAACTTTCTAAGAACATTACTATGCTGCCAAACAAGCCACAGGGTGCAAACTTAACTTTCGAAGAGCCATAGTCATCCAACCCTTGCATACTTAACCTAATTTGAATGTTATAATTAGTTTGGGTTTTCTAACTTTTATTCATTTTAGCTATTTTTACACCGTAAGGCAACGGCGTTCATGCTGGACCAGCTCATGATTTGAAATGATCCATGAAACTGTTCATTGCTTTTTTTCATGTTTCGTCGTCGATTTCTTTGACACCAGACTTCACAGCTGAGGTTTGGGATTTAGCAAGGGATTCTGTAACGTCAAACAGGGGTTACCATCGGCAGCCTTTTAATAAATATCGTGTGTTAATAAATTCAATTCATCAATTACAGGCAAATAGCTTGAATTCAAAGGCGAAGCAGCGATACCCTTAAACATACCGTAAGAACAAAGAGAAAATGGGGAACTGGATGTTACCGCAGACATGATTGGACCCCGTCCAACCCACAAAACATTGAGGAGACTAAGACTACTATATTCGGTACGCATGGGCAACGGTGGCAAGATCATCGTAACCTTCATACGGAACTTGCTAGGTCGATGAGATCACCTTTCGGGGTTTCAACTCTCAACCATGAGTACAGTACCCAAAAAAACAAAAATAACATAACATAATTATTTTTTATTATTTTATTTATCCTAAAATGCCATTTATTCGCTCATTTACAAAATTGATATCAGAGAGTAAGCATTTTATTAAATTAAAAACAAAAAATTATCATAATAGGTTTATTATTTCAACGTCTTTAAAAATATATATTTTTATTATGTTCACTTTCTTTATAGCTTGTTTTTATCGTTAAATCTGCTAAAAAGGTGATAAGGAAATGATGTTATGTTTCTTATTTTATTTAATAAATTATATAAAAAAAAATAAAAATAATGATTAATATAAATATTAATCCCAATGTGGCTTCGTATAAATAAATTATATATAATAAAAATAATTTAAAATAATGATTAATATAAAAAATAATCTTGGGGTGTACAAAACAAGTTAGCTAGCTGAGGCACACTATCCTAGTGCCTCTCACTACATGAAAAAGGGATGGCATGGACAGACCCCATGCAATCATACATGTTAGAAGTCACAATGTCATAGTGAATTAGTATTGCAACTTTTGCACCCTAAGCGTTTTCATACTCAATTAGTCATCGACCCACTTTTTTCTGTCATCTATGCATTTAAACTACGCTATATGTGGGATTATTCCCCAACATAGGTAATTCTTTTAGCAATTTAGTGATGGAAGGCACAAGCCTTCCCAGATTGCACCCTCATAGCCTTCATTTCACTACAAGGAGGATAACTCGAAGTTCAGTTACATGCTCAAGGGAGAATGCACTAGGAAGGAGAGTTCTCTAGTGTTGGGGTGGGTAGCAGAAGCTAGAATATAATGCCTAGAGAAAGCATGCTACTAGCAATTCGATAAAAAATACTTTAACCACCACCTTTACCTAGTATAGTGTAGTTATATATTCGTATTGGAATTTAGAATCTTGTCTGCATAATAGCTCTTTTGAGGATGATTTCCCTAGTATATTTTAAGGTGTTTTTGTCTCTTTAGTCCCTTTCATTACTAGTGTTATCTACTAGTTATTTACTCTGTCTAGTTGCTTCAAAATCATTCTCTCTAGTTAGTTTAGGCTCTAATATCCTAACTAAATTCAACCCTCTTTTGGTCAACCTCTTACTTTCCCATGGGCTCTCACCACATTCTAAATCTTACTAGAACTTTGTTTTGTCCTTTGTGCATCATGCCAAGTTAGTAAATGCACTCAATGCATGGGTCTGAGGTTCATGGCCAAAGCCCAATCTCAACCCCATTTTACTATTGAAATATATCATTCTATCTCTCCTCCAAAAATTCAATAAAAATTTAAGCAATTGGAAGTCATGACCATGACTAACCATCAGGATTCTAAAATTCAAGCTCGAGTTTTTGGTTTTGTCACTTACCATGGCCACACCAGGTGGTAGAGGAGCCAATATTTAACTCTATCACCCTTCACTAGAAAATTAAAACTTTTTTGGGTCATGTCCTCAATGAAAAACATGAGGACCACAATAAGAGTATAGCCTACCTGAATGAAATCCAATGATTTCAATGCCACCAACACTCTTTTTTGGTGCGCCTAGATGTTTGTCCATCCCATATTAAGGGACATATTCAATATGAAAATCAATCTCCAGTAGGCTTAAGTGCAAAAGATGCATCCCCATCTCTAGTTGAATGACACAAGCATAGGTCTTCTATCTTACAGTTTGGGGGCACCTTTCCCTTGCTTCTGATTTGAAAATCCAAAGTCTTGCTTCTTCTCTTTGAACTTCTACTCGATCTTGATAGCATATCAATTAGCGGCATCGAGTGAGGAGATTCCCACGAACTCCATTTCGTCCTAAATGTACTTATGCAAACAGTCATGGTACTTGAATACAAAATTCCACTCAGAATTATTGATACCCATCTTTGTACGAAGGGCATGGAAACCATTTGTGAACTATGCCACATCTTGGTCCCTTCCCTGTCATGGCATGGTCAACTTTATGTATTTATCTTCATAGCTACATACATGGTAATATTGTTCACTGATGTCATTTCAAAAAGAATTCTGAGTGGGTGCGGTTGTAAACAATGAGGATTCCCCCTCATATTTTTTCTCACAGTAGGGTTCCCACTAGTCCTTGACATTGGAAGCGTTTTTAGGAGAGCAAAAGTAATCTTTTCCCGACTGGAAAAATCATGAACTGAAAAATATCCTTCCAACGAATTTAACCATCTATCTACAATGTCTGCATCTATTTGGCCTTGAGATATGGGAATGAAAATATTAAATTGTACCTTAAAAGGAGTGGGGTCTCGAGAGTGGCTGTCAGATAAAGATGCATCACATGTGGGTAGATGTCAAAGGATCTGGCCAAAATTATCCATCATCGTGTTCCTCTGTTTCTCAATGGCCTCCTCGAGAAATATTTTCAAAGGATCTCCTACTCCCTTGTCTTTGTTTTCTTCTGCCATTAGATTTTTTTAGGGTTTGTGAGGCTCATCTTGCAAAGTTTCAATGAGATTGAATCCTAACTCCTTATACTGTGGCCTCATTGGGGACAGGAAAAGAGAAATTGAGAAAGAGAAGACCACTCTAATACCACTGATTCGGACTTATGTGAGAACGTAATATAATACAAATATAAATGTAAACACATAGATGCAATAGAATAAAACGCCATTTCATTAATATCAAAGAACTTAAATATTCTTGCATGCAAAATGGACATAAACTAGCTCAAGCGATGGTAGCTTATCTCTGAGAAGAGATGTGGTGGCTACATGCCTCTGAACTATGTTAGAATGAGGCCCAAGGGCCTTTTTATTATTGAACAACAAGAAAAAACCCTAACCCCAAGAGATGGAACACTAAGGGTTTGTGGGCCCCATTGTGGTTAGCTGGGCAACCAACTTCCTAGGTTCGTAACTTTGTCATATTATCTCATTTTGGTGCATATGATACCTCATTGGAAATATATCTCTGAGTACTACAAGATTTGTCACATGCCCTTACTTAAGACAATGACTATGAGCCTACTGCAGACCTCAAAAAAATTTCGTTTAGGGGGTCAAAAATGCTTTAGAAGTTCAAGACCTGAAAAACTACTAAAAATATAAAATGACACTATAAACAAGGAAACTGATGAAGTCGAATGAAACTAACTCGAGGTCTAGGTGGAATAGGTCGGTGGCCACCAAAATCCACCTGGATAAAAAAAATTATGAAACTGCTATTACTATTTGAAAATAAACTTCAACATGATGCAACAATGAAAATTTTATATGTCATAAGTAAAGTTCTTGAAATCTGGACGTATCGCACAAAATTAAATTTTTCTATGGTTAAATATGTTTTGACAAAAGAAATTTTAGGTTCATGTGATATCTCATGCCTAATGACATTTTAGGTTCGATATGCACTACATCACAATGTAGGAAGTTTTATGTATCACATGTAAAAAATGTTTGATACAGTGTGATATCTTGTGGCAAAGGAAAGTTTGGAATAATGTGATTTTCAGGACCAAAGGTATTTTAGGTGAAATATGTACTATGTCACGGTGATGGAAATTTTTAGAAAGTGTGTTGTCTCATGGAAATAAAATTTGACGTGATGTGATATGTAACCATAATTCAAAAGTTGACGTGATGTGATAGAGTCATATCTAGATAAAGTCTATATTTGATATATTGCAAGAGAGTTCTTTTAGAATTTTTTTCTTTTGTGTTGATAAATTTTTTTTTAGTAAGGCGTAATGTGGTGCATGATAAAAAAAATTGAAATGATGTTATATTCCATGGAAAAGTAAAGTTTTGAGTAAATTGAAATGAAATTGTGTTATACAAAATAAAACTTTTTTTCAATACTATATGACTCATGAAATGAAAATTTTAAGCAATGCAACATGTCACTACTAAAAGAAAAAAAGATTAACAATGTGGAATCTGAAAACCAAAAAAGTTTTATTTTCATGTGCAACATACTACACCAACACTTTGAACACATAAAGCCACACTAACACTATGTTTTCTATTGCAAATATGAAAAAAACACATGATACCAACAATTAAAAACCCATAAAACCGAAACTCCTTTTTTTTTATTGTAATCGATACTCAATAATTTCTTTCAAATAATTATATAAATAAAATAATTTCATTTAAATTATCCACATAAAATAAATATGTAACACCATAATACATACATACTGATGATCATGATGGTGGTTAACGTCCACTGAGACCAATCTTTGGTTTATCAGACCTAAAGAAAAGAGTTATTTAGTTTGATTTAAGATTTTATTCCTATGCTCAAAAAGCTTGGAGAGAAGCCTCCCGAGCTCACTATAATTTTGACATTTTAAAAGGCCGGGAAGGTCAGTATTGCAACAAAGATTATGAAATTGAGCTCTAATGTGGTTGTACGTGGGGCACTCTAAGATGAAGTGATTTTAATCCTCGATGTTCATATTCTCATAGAGATGGCAGATCCTTTCCATCCAATCCATGGTGTTTTAGGAACTGTCCAACGACCTGTTTCACTATGGAGCTCATGAGAGTTCGTTCTAATCTTGGCTATATTAATTTTCTTCTTTGAGCTAGTTAAAACAAATAGATACTTTTGATCTTCTAGAGTGGGGTTGATGACCTCCTTATAATATCTTAATTTTCTTTTAGCTCCTAGATCTTTCTCACACCACATTTTTTCTTTGAACTTGGAAGTAACATTTTTTTTAATGTTACTATATTATATCTAAAAATTACTTTAACAATAACACAATGTTTCTCCCTCAAATTAATTTAATCATATCAAAACACATCTTATCATTGTGATACATCTCACTTTCTTAAGCCTTATTGGGAGGGCAAGGTGAAATTATTAAATTAAATTAATAATTTAATTTAATTTAATTTTGATTTTAAATTTTAAATTAATTTTATTTATTTTTTGGACTTAGTTAATTTTATTGCCTTAATTTTTAATGGTTATATTTTCCCTTTATTTATATATTTCTGGCTTGTAATGTTTCTATCCTATGCTCAAGTTCTCCCCCTTAAAGATGGGTTAAGTGTTTATTCAAAATTTATAGTTATATTTTCTCTTTATTTATATATTTTTGGCTTGTAATGTTCCTATCCTATGCTGAGGTTCTCCCCCCTAAAGATGGGTGAAGTGTTTACCAGAAATTTCGAGCTCTTCAATCAAAATACATAAATTTATGAAGTGTAAGTGTGGAAGCATACACACTTTAATTTAATTTAACTAGTCCAGATCCATCTACACTTTGGATTTGTAAGGTTCCAAAAGGAATAAAATATATAAAGGTGCAAATCTGTTTTTTACTTTTTTTGGTGCAAAACTTAAGAAAAGATTTGCATCTAAAGAGATTTGATTCTTGTTGGTGTTGAATAGATCTAGTGTTAAGATATATCTAAGTTGATTTTATATCTCTCTATATATACATTAATATTTTTTGTTGAATATATATATATATATATATATATATATATATATATATATATATATATATATATATATAAAGATGTCTTCCATCTCTTTCATAATGGGTCTCCCGCAATTATCAATAATGCATAATGTTTTAGAATATTTTTAATATTAATCACATATCAAAGATTGACATTTATTTCAAAAGTAATTGTGCCATTTCTATTTTTTTAATTAAATTTAAAAATTAACAAAAATCATACATAAATATATTATGAGTTTTAGGCATATGTATTGATAACCCTTCTAATTACATTGAATAATTAAAAAAATAAATCATATATGAAATGCATTATGTTTTTTTGGGCATGTGATATTGATAAGTCATGATATTGTGACAAAAACTATTAATATTTTAAATATATATATATATATATATATATATATATATATATATATATATATATATATTAAGAATCTTGTTATTTCTCTTCAAACTCTTTGAGTGTAGGAGTAAAATTTTAAAACAAATTAAATAATTAATTTCTTTAGGTCCAATAGATCAAAATTTGATCTTACTGGAAGTTAACCACCACCATCATATATATATAGACTATTTATATTTTAAAAATCTATAAACTAATTATATTTTAAAAATCTTGTTTTATATATATATATATAGATATTGAAAATTTCTTCATATCAAATATTATAAAATAAATGTTTTGATGTTAATTATAAATTTATCTATCAAAATTTATTAATTTTCAATATATATAAATATATTCATTAATATTTATTAAAAAATATATTTTAACTTATAATTAATTTAAATAATTATTAAAATAATAAAAATCTAAAATGTCAATAAGATAAAGTGATTACAAGTTGTACCATCAAAATGTACAGCTCAACGAGCGCTTATATGCCAGCCTGACTCTCTAACAACCATCCTATACAGCTAAACAAGCCATAAGATGCAAGCCTAACTCTCAGCAACCATAGTCAGCCAACCCAGCTGATCTGAATGTGATACATGTTTGGGTTTTACTGTTTTATTCATTTTAAGCTATTTTTACGCTATTACGCGTTTAATATAGTGCACCTTACATTTCGAAGTGATTCCTGATTCATTCCATTCATTGATTTTTTTAGAGACCATCCAATCATGCTTCGTCGTTGATTTCTATCACACTGGACTTCACAAGGTTGGAATTTGGCAAGGGATTCTGCCAGGTCAAACATGGTTGCCTTTGGTAGCCATTTTTGGTTATTGGAACAAAATGCACTCTGCTAACAAAGTCAATTCGTCAGCTAAACGCAAATAGCTTGAATTTAAAGGCAGGAAGCGATATACTCCATGATTCCGTAAGAACAAAGAGAAAACATCGCGGAGGCTGCTATATTCTCTACAAATTGGCAACGGTGGGAAGATCAGCGGAACCTTCATTCGGAACTTAATGTGTGGATGAGATTACCTATTACGGTTTTCAACTCTCAACTCTGCTTACACTCTTAAAAAACAAAACTAGCAGAACTCTCAACCCTAGTTACACTTTCAAAAAACATAAATAACGGAACTTAATTACTTGTGTGTTATTTTATTACACTTTTAAAAACCAAAACTAACGGAACTTAATTACTTGTTTGTTTTGTCTCTTCTTCTTCTTTTACTTAGTCGGATGTTTTTAAACCAAAATTTGTATACTAGATGAGAAAAAACTGTGATATACAGATAAATATAAGAAGACAACTAGTATCCATTTAGGAGTATTAAGAAGTTACTAGAGTAGGTTTTTTCGGTCTTTTACGAGAGGGTATCAACCATTTGAATTTGCATTATAAGTGCTGAATGTCCATGTATGTGAATTTCCAAATGGGCCAAGTTCTTGCATCTTCCATTGGTTTTTTTTGGTAAGTCATTGAGAAATGAAATGATTTCATTTGTGGTGTAGTGTTTTTTCTCGAGAACTTGGCTTAATAATGTTTTTAACTGCTAGTGTAAGATGACCAAGTGAATTTACTAAGTTCTCCTCCGCCTTGTATGTCTTGGATCTCAGTGTCAATGTAAAACTTCACCAATGAGTTGGGAATCTCAGAAATATTGTCTTTCTATGTGGACAAATTGTTGGCTAGCATTAGGTTGGGTGCAGGGAGAGTTTGCAACCTATTAGGTAGTAACCACCTCCTAGGCCCCAGTCTTAGCGCATGATCGACTAGACTAGTCACTCTCTCCCGCACCATGACGACAAAAACCCCATTGTTTTGACATTGTGGCCCAAGCAACAATCCAAAAAATGTGAATCCCAGTGGGTCACTCAGGACACTGTCTCTGTGACTCCAACCACACTGATTCTATCGAGACTATCAGAAAGGGCCAACCCCATTTAGGAATGACCCTTCCTTCCTTTCCACTAAGTCTATGAACAAGGGCCCCATCTTGTACACCTGTCGGGGGGAGAAATGAAGTTGTAACCAACCAACAAAACAAAGCCCACCCCACAAGAAGGCAAAGACTAGGAGGAAAGCATAGATTATGCACTAGCAAATAACTTGGGCTAAACCCCAAAGGGACCAAACATTAATGAACATGCCGACTAGGCACACTAACTTACTACAAGAGAAATACAAAAAACGTAAAAACACCTCACAATTGATCGATGCAAAATTATTGAACAAAAGTGACCAAAAATGGAGAATTACCTTGCAATGCAGCGTGTGGAAGAGATGGGTGATGAGCTATGAAGTCACTTCAACAAAGATCAACTACAAAATACCACAGTCCCGTTCTTGTGAATGTTAACTACTTTCTCAATGCAAGTTGGAACAAAGGATATCAAAATAAGAAGAATGTGGCTTATTGAAAGCATTTCATGGGAGCTCCTACTAGATGAATATTTCCACTCTCACACACAATTGTTGTCTATAAGATTGAGGGTTACATGTAAAGTGTCCCTAAAACCTTCTCAAAACCCATTCATTTCGTTAGTTCATGCGTCTTAGAAAAATGATCTCGAGATGACCAAAAGGCTAGGGAATTTTAAGGATAATGAATCCGCATGTATGATTCATACAAAGGTAATGCCATGCCACACCACCCCTCTCTTTAATAATCATGCGTCGATCAGGTGAAAAATGCTAAAAGTTCCACTTTCCATTGGAATCTACTTGTTCTTGTTTTATTACACCTAAAAATATCATTTTCTAACTCATCTACAAAATTGATGTCGAATGTATACTACTTATTAACTAAAAGTATTATAATAGGTTTATTAATTGAAAATATTTTTATTTTATTTTTATTATTTTCACTTTAAGGTTGATTTATTGTTTTTGTTTAGTCTTCTCAAATGAGATAAACAAACCATTTAATTCAAAAATTTATTATAAAGTATTATTTTCCCTATGATTTATTATTCATATTATTTTCTATTTTATCTAAAATTAATAAGATAAAATTAATAGTTATTGTAAAAATTAAACTCTCAACATTTAAACTTATTTCTAAGATTATTATCTAATTATACATAGCTAATGTAAACATTAAACTTACAAGATTTAAACTTATTTCTAAAATTATTATCTAATTATAAAGATTCATTAAAGAGTCATTAATAAAATAAAATAAACGATCACCGATCATGTTTCTATGGTTTCATCAACATCATTAACCAAAATTTCCATATTTTATCATATTTGTGAGTATAGACGCTATGTTTAAATATTTTTTTTATCTCCTTTGTTAACATGCAAAAATCTCTTACTTCAAATGCATTTAATTATTTACATATTTAATAGGGCGGGAGCATCCCGATGATGATATTTCATGACTCGTTTGTGGCGAATAAAAATTGGAAAAGCAGTAATATTTTAATTTGGAGAGATAATTAAAAGTATTCGAGTAGTTTCCAGTGCTACTTTTTGAAGGCTTTTTTTGGTAGTATTTTCCAGTCTAATTTTTCTAAAATCAAAGTTTCATTGGTAATCTTGCACAATCTAAGTACCCTAGGATTTTTTAGGGTGTTGAATCCATATATATAGTCAAAAAAATCAATTTAAATAACATAAATCAAGATATTAGATATAAATCTTCCGGATAATCACATGAGAGTTTTAGGAACGACGCGTTTCGAACTACCAACTGTAGTTCATCATCAGGATAATGAAGATTGGCTGATCTGACAAACCCAATTTATACCAGAAAGAGAGAAGCAACGGTCAAAACCCAAATTTAACGGTGAAAAATAAAAATAGAAATAAAAACAGAAAACATAACAAACCCAACCCTAAAAACGCTAGTCAAAACTAAAATGATATAAAATCAAACCTAAAAACTGAAATGACACCAAAAAAAATAAAAATAAATAAATAAATAAATAATAATAATAATAAATAAATATATAAACAAAAATAAAATATATAAATATAAAGAAATAAATAATAAATAATAAACAATAAATAAATATAAATAAATAAATAAATATAAATATAAATATAAAAATAAATATAAATCAAATAAAATAAAAAGTAAAATAATAATCAAAGTCAAAATAAATACATTAATAACTAAATTTTTTTATTTAGGATTAAAATAAAACTAAAAATAAAGGATTTAATCAATAACTAAATAAATTAATAAATAAATACATTAATAATTTTATTTATTTAATTATTTATTTAAATTTTTAACAAATAAAATTAAAAATAAAGAATTATCATTTATAAAAATAAATGTTTTAACCAATTAATAAATAAGTAAATTGATAAATAAAAGTATTAATAAAAACATAAAAAAATAAAGGATATAATCAATGAATAAATTAAGCAATAGGTAAAAACATTAATAAATAAAATTAAAGCTAGAGTAAAAATAAATTATTTTTATAAATATAAAATCAAAGAATAATAAAACAAAAAACAAAAGAATAAAAATACCAAAGAAAAAGAAAGGAAAGAACCTTATAAGGAGTGAAGAGATGGAATCCAGCAACTGCTAACCTTCCATCCATCATCCCTATTCAAAGTACAAGGCCTCTTTTCAATATCTATCGCCTCCCTAAATTTCCGATGATGGAAATGATCAACCCTAGCAAGGACTCTAGCATCTTCCAAACAAATATGATGCTTCGTATTCTCTGCATGCTCAGCTAGCGCTGAGGACTTGGTTCTACCATGCCTAATATCTGCAGAATGCTCCTGGATCCTCTTATTAATCGATCGACCAGTTTCGCCAATGTAGGGAGTCCCACAAGAGCAAGGGATCAAATAAACACCTTTCATGCTTTTTGGGTCCAACTGGTCCTTAACCGATTTAAGGGAGCTCCGAATGGTGTTTAAAGGCTTAAAAGAAGACAAGATCTTATGCTTCCTTAAAATCCGAGCAATCTTGTCAGTAGTACCTTTAATAAAAGGTAAATGAACTTTACCAATACCACAATCCACCATCATTTTTTGTCTAGGACCTTTGCTTGCATTCATGAAAGCCTTCAAACCCTGATTTCTACTATATCCATTATCTTCGAAGACCTTAAGGAGATGGGCCTTCTCCTCATCTAAATGATCACCATCAGAAATTCTAAGAGCTCTCGTAGCTAAAGTGTTTAGAACCCCAATTTTCTGAGCAGGAAAATGATGAGAACCAGAATGAAGATACTGCTCAGTGTGCGTCTTTTTCCGAAAAACACGGTGCGAAAAAGAGCCATTATTATTTCTAGAGATGAGAACATCAAGGAAAGGTCTTCAAAGATAATGGATATAGTAGAAATCAGGGTTTGAAGGCTTTCATGAATGCAAGCAAAGGTCCTAGACAAAAAATGATGGTGGATTGTGGTATTGGTAAAGTTCATTTACCTTTTATTCAAGGTACTACTGACAAGATTGCTCGGATTTTAAGGAAGCATAAGATCTTGTCTTCTTTTAAGCCTTTAAACACCATTCGGAGCTCCCTTAAATCAGTTAAGGACTAGTTGGACCCAAAAAGCATGAAAGGTGTTTATTTGATCCCTTGCTCTTGTGGGACTCCCTACATTGGCGAAACTGGTCGATCGATTAATAAGAGGATCCAGGAGCATTCTGCAGATATTAGGCATGGTAGAACCAAGTCCTCAGCGCTAGCTGAGCATGCAGAGAATACGAAGCATCATATTTGTTTGGAAGATGCTAGAGTCCTTGCTAGGGTTGATCATTTCCATCATCGGAAATTTAGGGAGGCGATAGAGATTGAAAAGAGGCCTTGTACATTGAATAGGGATGATGGATGGAAGGTTAGCAGTTGCTGGATTCCATCTCTTCACTCCTTATAAGGTTCTTTCCTTTCTTTTTCTTTGGTATTTTTATTCTTTTGTTTTTATTATTATTATTCTATGATTTTATATTTATAAAAATAATTTATTTTTACTCTAGCTTTAATTTTATTTATTAATGTTTTTACTTATTGCTTAATTTATTCATTGATTATATCATTTATTTTTATTTTATGTTTTTATTAATACTTTTATTTATCAATTTACTTATTTATTAATTGGTTAAAACATTTATTTTTATTTTTATAAATGATAATTCTTTATTTTTAATTTTATTTGTTAAAAATTTAAATAATTAAATAAATAAAATTATTAATGTATTTATTTATTAATTTATTTAGTTATTGATTAAATCCTTTATTTTTAGTCCTAATTAAAAAATTTAGTTATTAATGTATTTATTTTATTTTGACTTTGATTATGATTTTACTTTTTATTTTATTTGATTTATATTTATTTTTATATTTATATTTATATTTATTTATTTATTTATATTTATTTCTTTATATTTATATATTTTATTTTTATTTATATATTTATTTTTATTTATTTATTATTATTATTATTATTATTATTATTATTATTATTATTTATTTATTTATTTATTTTTTATTTTTATTTTTTGTTGGTGTCATTTCAGTTTTTAGGCTTGATTTTATATCATTTTAGTTTTGACTAGCGTTTTTAGGGTTGGGTTTGTTATGTTTTCTGTTTTTATTTCTATTTTTATTTTTGACCGTTAAATTTGGGTTTTGACCGTTGCTTCTCTCTTTCTGGTATAAATTGGGGTTGTCAGATCAGCCAATCTTCATTATCCTGATGATGAACTACAGTTGGTAGTTCGAAACGCGTCGTTCCTAAAACTCTCATGTGATTATCCGGAAGATTTATATCTAATATGTTATGGATCACAGAAGCTTGCACTCTCAAATAAATCAAGATTTTACCTCAAATTTTTTCACCGGATTCCGGCACCAGAAACTCCAAAAAGTCACACTAAAGATAACTCCAAAAGTATTTAAGCAATGAATTTGAAAATGGTGTAAAGAGATGAAATCAAGGAAAATGAACTGAATAAAATAGATTTGTTATATATATACACATATATAACCAACTTACATATGTGTATATATTTACATATACGCAGAAAAATAGATTAGTTCATTGTAAGTTTTCTTGAATCTACTCACTGCAGTTATAAACACTTTTACAACAATTAAGAAAACACTAGTTCTCATTATCCTTTAATTCTTTAGAACACCATTATTTTCCCATAGATACCAGAATCCTTACCTGCACAGACTCGACCTTCCAAGGTCCTTTGCATGTTATTTACCTTATTCGAATTGGAAACTCGTAAGCTCACTGATGCAACCTTCCTGTTACAGGTTATACTGAAAAAATTCTATAACTCAATCAAATATTATCGATAATAGTCATTACATAATTTTCTATTCATGATTTCCGGTATCTTTCTCTTAAAATTAATAAGTAAATAACTGAGTCTACGAGATATTTATCTATTATTTTTCATAGTAATTTTATGTGAGCTATCTCGGTCCTCCAAACCATAAGCTAGTTTATTTCTCTTCTCAACCAACTACCCCCAATCTCTTCTCCTTCTTGTTAGAGAAACATTCTAAGGAATTCTCAGTTTCGTTTTCAGAACCTAAAGTCTCCTAAACCTCTAAGAAATTTCTTGCTTTATTCCTCAAGTTCTTAGTTGTCTTTCTCTCCCACTAGTTTTAATCAAGAATCATTGTCTTTCTCTCCCATAGGATTCGTAAGCAGAGCCAAATCCATGGCATTGATCTCCAGTGAGGACATATATCTCTAGTCTATATTTTTCTTATTCTTCTCAATAAGTCAATAGAGAAAATATTCTTTTTTTGTTTCTGACTTGCACTTGGGCTTAACTAATTTAAACTATTTCCATGATAGTTAGAAGTTAAATCCCACCTGTAGCTTTTAACACATTCACAAAATTTTTAACAACGCACAAATTTTCTTATATATATATGTGTCTGTGTGTGTGTGTGTGTGAGAGAGAGAGAGAGTAGCTTTTAACACATTCACAAAATTTTTAACAACGCACAAATTTTCTTATATATATATGTGTGTGTGTGTGTGTGTGTGTGTGTGAGAGAGAGAGAGAGAGTATGTATATATATATATACTATGTATATGTGTGTGTGTGTGTGTGTGTATGTGTTTTCATGCTCTTCACTGGCCTCCAATTCTACTAAGTCAAAGGAGTGCTCCTTGTCATGCCTAGATGTCTCATGTTGTGATGGTAATCCCTTCTCTACTAATGTGGGCTTGGCCCTGTAGAAATTATATGCACTAAGCATGCATATGTCCTAGATTCACTTGATCTTACAATATTTAACTTCTTGCAAAATACTGAATCATTCCACTGTTAATCCTTTTGCGGAAAATTAATTGCACACACATGTACAACATAAATAAAAATAATCACACATAACACAATTGTTTTAACCGGGAAATCCTGAAGCTGAAAACCCAACTATATATTACATATCATGGAATCATATGACAATCCTCATACAAAACTTATCAAGCTCTCAGTACAATACAATCAGCATACACTAATCAGGAACAATCTTGCAAATCCATGCACCAATCTCTGCCCCCTTCTAGCCTGCCTCCACTGTGCAATCCCTGCTGAAGAATAGCTCTGAATGAATTCAAATCACTCTTTCCTTGACTGCGCAATCCTTATTGGCAACTCCAATGTGTGTGTGATGTAATCAATGCATCACTATGGTCACAACAGATAGTCCATCTTTCCCTTTCACCTATCTCTCCACTAGGTCTCCACTGAAACTTCCATGCATTGTAGTTAACTAATGTATTGTTCTGCTGATTAATGAGCTATTATTTGTGAATTAATTAACTAATTAATTCACTCCACTCTCACTAGTGTATCATTCAATTAGACTAGATACAACTAGCTCAACAAAGTCTAACTGAGTTAAACTGAATACAACTGCATAAATACTCTTCCAACTGTGTCATAACTCTACCACTTGAGTTCTAACTGAGTCCTCCATGCATTAGCTCCAGTAAACCCTTGGGAATTGCGTAATTCCCTCAGTCCACTGATGTGCCACATCTGTGCACTGAAACAAAGTGCCCCAAGAGAATAAGTTGTTGTTTAGAGTCTGATTATTATTAAGAGCTAATAATAAGCAACATGCATCTATTTTTAGATCGGAAATCTATAAATAGACTTCACCCAATATTCTAAAAATAGAATTTCATCTATTTTTCCAACTTGATCAACCATCCACAAATAGTATCCTGCAACTTCTGAAATATGATCATCATGTCTGAAAATAGACATAGTTTAAAAATAAACTTGCACCAAAAATAGCCTACGGGCCCACTTAGTGAATGCGACTCTTTTCACTAAGCTCATCATCTTGTTGAATCTCAACACTCCCTCTCAACAAGATAGGGATTATCCTTCACCCCGATCCTGCCTCTATGGTATTCAAATTTGCTCCTGGTGAGCGCCTTCGTCAGAATATCTGCATCCCGATCCTCCGTAGGAATGTACTGAAGCAACATGATCTTCCGCTGCACACAATCTCTGATATGATGATACCAGATATCAATATGTTTAGATCTATCATGAAACATAGGATTAACCGAGAGTTTAATGCAACTCTGATTATCACAATGAATCACCGTGGGATCTAAATGTGAACCAAACAAACCAACCAGAATCTTCCTCATCCAGATAGCCTCACATGCAGCTAAACTTGCTGCCATGTATTCTGCTTCCGCTGAACTGAGTGCCACAGATCTTTGTTTCCTGCTGTACCAAGAAACTGCCGTAGATCCGATACTGAAAATCCCTCCTGATGTGCTCTTTCTGTCTATTGGGCTTCCTGCCCAATCTGCATCCGTGAAGCCATGCAACTTCACCTCATCCATATTTCTGTACCATAAACCATACTCAGATGTGCCCCTGAGATATCTCAGGACATGCTTGCCTGCCTTCCAAAAGAGCTTGGTAGGCTTAACCATCGCTTGTGAAAGCTGGTTCACCGCATAGCATATATCTAGTCTTGTATTGACTAAATACATGATCGAACCCACCAACTATCGATAAACAGTGGCATCCACTACCTCTGTCGATGTAGCATCCTATTTCTTCCAATTTCCTAGAAAAGGAGTGTCAATAGGCTTGCAGCCTTGCATGTGAAATTTCTCTAGTATCTCCCGGGCATACTTGCCTTGAGACACAAACAGTTCACCTTCCCGCTGCCATATTTCCAATCCAAGGAAATAATGAAGGAGGCCCAAATCCTTCATCTCAAAATCCTTTGCAAGATCTGTCCTGCATGAGTGTATCGACTATTCATCCCCTATTAGTATTAAATCATCAACGTAAAGTACAATGATTAAAAGCTTACCCTCCACCACAATCTGGTATAGGTTTGCATCTGCCTCACTCTTGGTGAAGCCAAGTCCAGTGAAATAGCTATCGATTTGAGTGTACCAAGCACAGGGTGCTTGTTTCAGCCCATACAATGCTCTTTTGAGCCTGCACACATGCGACTCGCTGCTGAAGATCTCAAATCCTTCAGGTTGCTCAATGTGCACCTCTTCCTCAATGATCTCATTAAGGAATGCAGTCTTCACATCCATCTGATGAATGTGCCAACCCATTTGCACTGAGAGAGAAAGGATGGTCCGTATGGAAGAATACTATGCGAAAAGTGTAAAGGTTTCTTCATAGTCAATCCCCTTGATCTATGAGAAGCTCTGAGCAACAAATCTTGCCTTATACTTCTCGACGCTCCCATCAGCAGCTTACTTTACCTTGTAGATCATCTTGATCCTACAACTGATTTTCCCACTGGCCTTCGAACAATCTCCCAAGCATTGTTTCTGACAATGGAGTCATACTCCTCCACCATGGCATCTACCCATGTGTGCTCCTGCATTGCTTCTTCGAAAGAAGATGGCTATGTCATGATACACTTGCTCATAAGAGCCATGTATCGAGTAAATTGGTCAGGTGATTGTCTTTGTCTGTGCTGTGATGTAGGAACTCCTACATTCTGTGCCGCATCAAGCTTCAGTCTCTTAGATTCTATGGTACGCTTTCTACCTTGTATGATGTTTGGTTCTGCATGAGTGGACTCCTCCACTCCATGAATCTCCTCATGTGGCTGATCCACATCTAGAGGCTCATCTTTGGGAATAAGAAGTTCCTCTTCTGCATGCAAGTGTAGCTCCCTCTCAAGCGACAACTTCATGGATTTCACCTCATTAAATTTTATATCCCGTCGCACAATAGTCATTCGAATGTTTGGCAAATACACAGGATAATTATGGGGTGTTTCTATGTACCCCACAAATATCCCAACTTATGCAGTCGGCTCCAACTTCTTCCTGGCGTCCTTTGTCACATGAATGTAAACAGGTGATCCAAAAATCTTCAAATGAGAAATATCACGCTTCTTACCAGTAAAATCTTCTTCAGGTGTGCTCATGCCAAGTACTCTATGAGGACAACGGTTTTGCACATAAACCGCAGTGTTGCATGCTTTCGCCCATAAGTGCATCGGTAGGCCCTGGTCATGCAACATCACTCATGCAACACCCACGATCGTTCTGTTCTTCCTCTTCGCAACCCCATTCTATTGTGGGTTATGAGGCGCTATGAGTTCTCTTCGAATTCCTTCTTTGCTACAGAAGTCTTTGGATTCACCTTAGATGTATTCACCACCATTATCACTCCGTAGAGCTTTCACTTGCTTCCTCGAATCCTTCTCCACCAATGCCTTGAACTCACATAACTTTGAGAGCGTTTCACTCTTCTTCTGCATGAATAAGATCCATCATCTACGAGAATAGTCATCAACAAATATAACATAATACCTATGTTTTACTATTGAAGCAACCGAGAAAGGTCCACACATGTCTGTGTGAATTCTCTCCAGGATCACCGAAGCACGGTTCTCCTTCTCATGAAAGGTGGTCTTCACATACTTACCCATAGTAAATCTCTTTCACTGATCTGACTGTGCAAGAATACCCTTGGGAAATCCAATATAAATCTGCTACAAAATCTTCAAAGTGCCATGGTGAAGATGGCCCAATATCCTGTGCCATAATTCGCCCTCATCCCGGCTCACCACTTCTTGTGATTTTCCCACCATTGTAGCGTAGCCATCTACCTCTAGCTTGTAGAGATTCTTAATTCGAACCCCTATCTTCTTGGTTTGATCCATTGTTTTATGTTGAAGGAAGGCTTTTCCCTCATTGAAAACAACATCATAACCTTTGTCTTCCAGCATTGCGACCGAGACCAAGTTCTTCTTTAGACCTGGAACATGCATAACATTCTTCAACAAGAATGAATTACCAGACTCCCTCTCAAAGGTAATGGTCCCAATTCCAGTCGCACTGTACTGGCCATATTTTCCCATATCTATATGCATCTGGAGGTCCTTCTACTCCAAGTCACTAAACAACTCTTTGTCTCCCGTCATATGGAAAGACGCACCACTATCAAGATACCACACTGATCCCATACAGCTTGAAACCAAGCATGCGATCAAGCAGAAATCAAGTTCAAATTGCAAGGCTAAGGCCTTTCCAACTGCAGATCCAGCAACCTTCTTTTTCTTCTTCTTCTGTGGACAGTTAGTGGCGAAATGTCCATGTTCGTGACAGTGAAAAAAATTCACTTTGGACAAATCCTGCTTCTTGCCTTTAGCATCAGATTTTGAAGGATGTTTCTTCCCCTTCCCTTTCCCTGCTTTGGCAACCAAAGTGAAATTATATTCATCTTCATTCTTCAATGAAGATCCATCCCTGTTACCTTGCCTTATCTCCTCCTGCACAAGATCCGGCCAAAGTCTCTCCCATCCCGGCAGTTTCTCCCGTCCATTGATAGAGTCTTTGTAGCTATGCCAACTCTTCGGAAGCCCAAGGAGAGCCAAGCTCACCAAGTCTTCATCATCAACAATAACCCCCACACTTCCCAGTTCATCCTTGCAATGGATAAACTTCGTGAGGTATTTTGGAATACTGTCGCCTTTCTCCATTTTTATTTCTCTGAGCTTGTCTTTAAGCGCAAACTTCCTCTAGTCACTTCTGCTTTGGAAAAAATCTGTCAAAGCCTTCCAAATTAAGAATGGAGTGGCTTTCCCTTGAAGGCTAGAAATAATATGGTCCTTCACACCTTCCAATAGAATTCTTCTCGTCTTTGCTGTCTTCTTTTTCCGTGTGTCAAGTAACGCAGCATCGCTAGATCCCGACTTAGGAACATCGCTATCGATGAACTCCTTCAGTCCATTATCCTTCAGCACTGCCTCCATCCTGTCCTTCCAGGCTATGTAATTCGAGCTCCCATCAAGGGCATACTCCAATCGCAACCCATTGAAATCCATTTCAATGTATACTCAACTTCTGCACCAATAATCTTCTGTAGCAAATTCGAATTGTCCACCAGCAAAAACTCACCAATACTTCACAATTGCAATCTTCAAGAATTAACAACGCTCTGATACCATGTAGAAATTATATGCACTAAGCATGCATATGTCCTAGATTCACCTGATCTCACAATATTTAACTTCTTGCAAAATACTAAATCATTCCATTGTTAATCTTTTTCCGGAAAATTAATTGCACGCACATGTAAAGCATAAATAAAAATAATCGCACATAACACAGTTGTTTTAACTGGGAAAGCCTGAAGATGAGAACCCCAACTATATATTATGTATCATGGAATCATATGAAAATCCTCATACAAATCTTATCAAGCTCTCAGTACAGTATAATCGTCATACACTAATCAGGAACAATCTTGCAAATCCATGCACCGATCTCTGCCCTCTGCTAGCCTACCTCCACTGCACAATCCCTGCTGAAGAATATCTTTGAATGAATTTGAAATACTCTTTCCTTGACTATGAAATCCTCATTGGCAACTCCAATGTGTGTGTGATGCAATAAATGCATCATTATGGTCACAACAGATAGTCCATCTTGCCCTTTCACCTATCTCTCCACTAGGTTTCCACTGAAACTTCCATGCATTGTAGTTAACTGTTGTATTTTTTAGTTGATTAATGAGTTATTATTTTTGAATTAATTAACTAATTAATTCACTCCACTCTCACTAGTGTATCATTCAGTTAGACTAGATATAACTAGCTCAAGTGAGTCTAACTGAGTTAAACTGAATACAACTCCATAACTACTCTTCCAACTGTGTCATAACTCTGGCACTTGAGTTCTAACTGAGTCATCCATGCATTAGCTCCATTAAACCCTTGGGAATTGCATAATTCCCTCATTCCACTGATGTGCCACATTTGTGCACTAAAACAAAGTGCTCCAAGATAATAAGTTTCTGTTTAGAGTCTGATTATTATTAAGAGCTAATAATAATCGACATGCATCTATTTTAGATCAACGATCTATAAATAGACTTCGCCCAATATTCTAAAAATAGAATTTCATATATTTTTCCAACTTGATCAACCATCCAAAAATAGCATTCTGCAACTTCTGAAATATGACCATCATGTCTAAAAATAGACATAGTCTAAAAATAGACTTGCGCCAAAAATAGCCTGCGGACCCACTTAGTGAAGGCAACTCTTTTCACTAAGCTCATCATCTTGTTGAATCTCAACAAGCCCTGTTAAGTCCCTATATTAATAGTGTAGTCCCTTATTATGTTAGTGTAGCCCCCCTTATTGTTATTGTTGTACCCCTGTAACCCCCATATTGTTATTATTGTGCCCTTACATTATTACTGTTAGGTCGACTATTATTACATTGTGGCCCCATGGACTCCTATATATAGAAAGGAGGTTTTTTCATTTGTATCATCAAAGAATTGTTCATTCATGTAATGTATTAGAGTTTTCCCCCTTGAAGTGGTTTTTTTCTAAGGCATTGATATCTCTTTTCTTCTATTTTTGGAGCTGGTTTCCCAACATTTGGTATCAGAGCTTTGGATTCTAGGGTTTCGCTACTCCAAACAGGTCATCATGGCATTTTCGCTATAAATTTTTTTTCCATGAAGGTTCAAAAGCTGAAATTTTTAGAGTGCAAAGCCGAAATCCTCAGGGACATCATCAAAAAATTTCAGAGCTTGGTTCGCAATATTTTCAGAGATATGATCTGTCGAAGTTAGGGCTTTTTGCAGGCTCCTGAATTTCACTTAAAAAGGTCATCACGGAATTTTCGCTATAAATTTTTTTCTACGAAGGTTTAGAAGCTGAAATTTTTAGAGTGTGAAGCCAAAATACCGAGGAACATCATTGCAAAATTTCATAGCTTGGTTCACAATATTTTTGGAGATATGAGCTGTGGAAGTTAGGTCTTTTTCAGGCTCTCGAATTTCATCTCAAATATGTCATCTTAGGAAAATCTTCATAACTCTCTCTCTGAACATCGGATTAGAATTCTATAAAAATTAACTGGAAGTACACGGACTTTAGTTTCCTGTCTATCAATTTTAGAGCCAAAGGAGTAAACAGTGACATGTGTTAAGTTGTACAATTTCGCTCTACTGAACAACTCCATAATTAGGGAATCGTAGGAGATTAGGCATAACGGTGTCTTCAAGAATCCAAATTAGGTCATACCTATGGCATTTGAAACCAGATTTAGAGGGCTACTTTAGGGTTGAATTTCAGCGATTGAGGATCTGAAAGCACTTAGATAATTCAGTTTCAATATCGAGCTTCTCAAAAGCAAGAAAAAGGTGTGTATTTGGTTTTTAAAATTGCATAACGTTTGTTTGAAAAAGAAGTTTGAAGTGATTCCAAGGGAATATTTTAGAAGTTATATCAGTATTGGGTTCTATAATGCCTCAAAAAAATAATTCCGTACCCATTAAGCCCTCAAAAAGCTATACTATGATGCATGAAGAGGAAGAATTGCAGTATGAGATATCAAAATTACGGTACCAAGTGCAACAAATTTCGATCTTACGAAGAGCGACCGAAGATGAAATAGATGGTTTAAAATTAGAAATGGAGGCTAAGTTGGATGGTTTGAAGGATCAAATAATAGCTAATATGGATGATAAATTAGTGGAAGACCACATTGAGCATCAACAACAAGTTCTCCAACTCTCAAAGGATAACCTAAATTTGGTGCAGAATCTAATGAAACAATAGGAAGACCAATATCACATCGAAAGAATTTCTGAAGCAGTCACAGAAACAAGAATTCAACAAGTACGATCATTTTCAAAGTACCTCAGCAAGTGGAAGAACTTTCCTGTAGAAGATTCCACATGGGAGGATGAGAATTTTATACAGAACCATCAAGAAATAATCAAGCGTTGAGGACAACACTTGTTTGAAGGAGAGGCGCATGTTAATTCCCAATATTAATAGTGTAGTCCCTTATTATGTTAGTGTAGCTCCCCTTATTGTTATTTTTGTACCCCTGTAACCCCCATATTGTTATTATTGTGCCCTTACATTATTATTGTTAGGTCAGCTAAGATTACATTGTGGCCCCACTAGGATTACATTGTGGCCCCATGGACTCCTATATGTAGAAAGGAGGTTTTTTCATTTGTATCATCCAAGAATTTTTAATTCATGTAATGTATTGGAGGTTTCCCCCTCAAAGTGGATTATTTATAAGGCATTGATATCTCTTTTCTTCTATTTTTGGAGCTGGTTTCACAACTGGCTCCTTCCTCAATCTAAGGAGAAAACAGAAGCCTTCTGCCTCTTAAGTATTTTTGAGTGACCTCAATCTTCCTCCTTACTGAAACTGTGTTAGGTGAGCCAACCTCTGCATGTCTAGAAGGTGTTAATGGTGCTGATGGAGAACTTGGGCTAGTAGGTTGGCTACTAGAATACAAAAAGACATTTTCTTGCATGAAGGTTTCCCAAGTGATTCTCTTCTACTCAAGCTGGTGTGAAACAATGATTTTGATCAGAGCATGATGGAAGAGGCTTCTTTCAAGACTACTTTGCTTATGCTGGACTTTTTTGCCATCTTTACCAAACTTCTGTAGAGGTAATAGGGAAAATTGAGTGGCTTTACCCCTGTGAAATGTATGAGAAGTCTTACATGATACCCATATAATATAGAAAATCTTCCCTCACAGGTGAATTACTTCATGATGATCTTCATGAGTGGTGTATACTTCTCAATGAGGTGCCCAATAGGAAAAATCTTCTTCATGTGTTGTTTATAATGTCTTCTAAGATAGGGCTGGTAATTGTGAAGGTCTACGTCTTAGTTCTTAAACCATTTTTCACCATAATTAAGTATCCCTGTGGCCTCAGCGACTATATTAGTTGATATAGTGAAAGTAACCCCTGTAATTGTTACTTTTTCCCTTTCGAGTTGAGTGGAAAACAATTTGGTCATTGTGGCATTGTATTTGACTTTCTCAACTAGTTCACAAAAAGGAAGACCCGCTACTACCTAAAAATAGTTCTTGTATAGTGGTATATACATTATTTTAAGAGTGGTTAAGGGGTCATGTCTTATCACCTGGCCTCATTTGTTATGAATTTTCTTCTCCTCCATTTTTTTTTTACAAGGCGCAAAACCCTACAATGACAAAATAGGGGAAGGGAGAAAAGGGATAGAATGAGTGGGTTAGGGAAGGGAGATTAGAGTGGGAAAATTTAGGGAGATGGGAAGAGGTTTAAGGGAGGTATGGGAAGTTAAATGGAGTGAAATGATTGAGGGAAATGAGCTAGAAAATTTTTACACAGTCTTAGCTAAGAAAACTGCCTAAAATTGCAGATTTAGACTAAGGTTTAGGTTTTGGGACTTAGGAATTGGGAATGAGGGGTGTGAAATCTATGGGAGATGATTTTGGGTGTGATGGAGGGTAAAAAGTATATGGGAGAGTGTGTTTGTCTTGAAAAACTTGAAAAATAGGGTTAGGCACTAAAATGCAACATAGAGGCCAATGGAGGGTTTTCACACTAAAAAATGAAATTGAGGTGCAAGGAGGGGTTGAATTAAGTGTAACTTACTTTTCCATTGATGCTAGACACATTAAAAACCTTCAGAAGCCTTAAAAACTTGGTTTCATGCCTCTAGGAGAGAAAACACAACGTTTGGAGGAAAGCGTAGCATGGAGGGAAGAAAGGGCAACATGGTTGCTTTTGGCACCAAATTTGGAGTGTTTTTTACTTGAATTTTTTGAATTTTCACTTGGTGATGGATGAGATATCTTCTTCAATGAGGTGAATGAAAAAATGATCATCTTTTAGAGGTTGTAGTGGTCACTTTTCTTCATGGTAGTGGGATGGCCCACTACATGTCCTTTTCACTTTGCTTTGTAAACTTGTAACTTTAACATTTTATTTTGAAACTTTAGGAACATTATGAACTTATTACATGTTGAAACACAAATAACATTTGAAATCAAACTTTATTGAACAAATTTACCTATTACCCCTCCTCCATTGTCGGATTTTATGCATGGAATGACAGCTCTTTTATGACTGAAACCCTAATGACCTAATGGAGACACTGATTTGAATGAATTCATGACGATGATGATTGAAGTGAGAATGATTATATTTCAATGATTGTACTCTCAACTAAGTGATGGCAAGGACCGACATCTGAAATATTGAAAGGAGTGGAAATAGCCCTAAACATACTACCAAGTGACCATATTTTTACTTGAAGAACTAATGAAATGACATAAATTTGACTTTGAGAATCTAACAAGATAGGATAAGAGCCCATTTGATCACTAGTGACAGACTGAATAGTCTGACACTAACAAAACCCACAACTAAAGGAACATGAGGACTAACCAAAAAAAAAATTAAATGAACCCACAATACCATGGTTATCCAGGAAATGGAAAGGATAGGAAAATCCACTATCAATCCAGGAAATCCTCCATTCCGATGACAAATCATGACCACTAAACCACATGCATATGCCATGCAAGCCAAAAATAGTGAGGAAAACATACACAACTCGGTACCTACAAGCAGAATACATTGGAGTTTTTTATCTTGATGTCCTCGTGCACTTTCCTACTCTTTCTGTGCCTTATGGTACCAAATATCCAAGTATTCCACACTCTCTAATAGTTCTCCAAGAAAAATCTAAGTATTCAAGAGTATGAGAGGGAGAGAGGGAGAATAATGAGAGCTCCAAAACTACACTGATCAAAAGCCTTAGAAAAATCTTGTCAACTGATCCTCAAAAATATTTTTATTAATGAGGCCTATAATTTCTTAATTTTCCATTATTTTCCTCCAATTTCCTCCTCGCAAGAAACTTGTGACCTTTCACCTCCCTTTTCTCTTATTTTCCATTACTTTCATAAATAAATAAGAGTGCTAATATATATATATATATATATATATATATATATATATATATATATATATATATATAAAGTGAGTATTTATATGAAAAATATAAATATCTACATTAACAACCTTTTTCAAAATTATTAAATTTTCAATCATAATGAAAATATGAAAGCATAAATAAGTCATAGACACTTATTTCATAGTCAAGTAACTAGAGGTGTCACACCTGGAAAGATGCAAAATCCAAAATCCATGTTAGGCACTTTTTTTCCAATAATGATGACAATGAAATATATTAAATCAATAGTTTCTTTGCTCTATGATATTTCAAGCCCACCTTGAAGAGGAAAACTCACCCAATTTGTTGGATCATCAATATATATATATATATATATATATATATATATATATATCATTTACGGTTCATCTTTGATTCTTTACAAGTTTGGAAAATGTGAGGACTATGGTTGTCCAAAAACTTGCATAGATTTTCATGGTTGATGGATGAAGAAGCATCCATGATTTTAGTTTAAAAAATTATGGTTTCATCCCATTATTAAAACCACTTTACATGACTTCCATTTTAGAAAATTTTAATTTTTCATGATGAAACAAGGTTTTGGAAATTGCAATGTGTTGCAAAAAAAAAAAATACTTTAAGTGATAGATCATGAGAAATGAAAATTTGGAATGATTAAATATTTCATAGTTAATTTCATTTTAGGTGGGATATGCACTATAACACATCGAAGGAAAATTTATAAAATCATGATATGAAGTGAAAAAAGAAACTTTGACGTGATGCGACAATGAAAATTTTGAAGTGATGCAATATTCCACAAGGAAATATCTTCAAATATTGATCAGTTTCCGAGACATAAATTTTTATATGATGAAATATGTTGTAATAAAGGAAATTTTGGGCTGATGTAATATCTCATGCCCAATGACAATTTAGGTTCTCTACACACTATGCCAAAATCTAGGAATGTTTGATGTCTAATATGTAAATAATATTTTATACAATCTGATATGTTGCAACAAAGGAAAGCTTGGAGTAATGCAATTTTCATGACCAAAGTTATTTTAAGTGTGATATGCACTATGTCGCGACGATAAAATTTATGGAAGTTTTGTTGTGTTTCATGGAATGAAACTTTGATTTGATGCGACATATAATCACAAATGAAAATATGAAGCAATGGAATTTATCACAATTAGATGAAGTTTATATTTGATATATTGTAAGGGATATTTTTTAGAAATTTTTCCTTTCATGCGATGAAGGAAAGTTTGGAAAAGTGTAATGCATTTCTACGCGGGCTTCACTCAATGAACCTCTAACGTATAACGAGTTGTCACAGCATATTAAACAATACCCTTAATTTGACTACATATTGGAAAATACTTCTAAAAATCACATTATTTAAACTCCTACCAATATGTACCTAATAAGCCTTTCCAATTTAAAAAACCCCTACTTTCACTAGATATTGTAGGTATCATTGTTTTTTGTTGACCTTTTTTATACCCCTTTATATTTTTTCATTAACTTTGAGATCAATGTTTTATACCTACCAATATAAATACCCTTTACCCCTTATATATCCCTTAATATATTATGTCTCTTTTTTTTCTAAATATATATCCCCCAATATATTATGTCTTTTTTTCCCTTAATATATATCCCACAATGTGAACCCACTTGCTATGGTATTTCTCCCCTAGTGAAGCCCCTTTGTGCATTGCATAAAAGAGTTTGACATAATGAGATATGCCATGGGAAAGAAAAATTTTGAGAGATTTGATATGTCGTGGCATCATGCTAAAAAGACTTTTATCTGATGTGATATGTTACACAAAATGAAACTTTTACATAATGTGAAATGACACTATTAAACAAAGTTTTAAACCATGCAAAATGTTACTAGAGAGGTTTATTTTTCATGTGCGACGTACATGATACTTTTTAAGTATTTAATAGTATGCTTATTTATAGTATTACAAGTCACTATTCTATTTTGAAAATTCATACATATAGAATGTAGGCAGATATTCAATGAGAAACATGTAATTTACTGTTAAAATTGCTTGTATTTAATCATATATATGTAAAAAATAGGTGAATTTTCAACCAAATGGGTGAATACGTTTTTCAAGAATGTCCAAAAAATAGCAAATTTGCAAAATTTTGCCCCTAAAAGTTTCCTTAGTGACATATTGCACCCAATACTTCAAATACATAGAAACACTTAACATAGTTTCATGGCACACACGAAAAATCATATTGAATAAACATGTTACACCCAACCTTAACCAACCCTAGATCAATCTTAACCCTGGATGATATCTTTTATAATAAAAAAGGTTTGTATATGATTTGAATATGGGAAAACTAGTTTTGTTGTGCTAGCTCCCTCATCAATATTAAAATGATGTGTTTACGATCATCTCAAGTTAACCAATTATGAAGGGATTTATGTGTCTTTGATGATCAAATTATGAGTTAATTATATTTTAAAAAATCATGTACATCAAATGAAATGTAGATCAATAGCACACAGCATACACATAATATAATGGTTGATAACAAAGTTCGCCCCTCCTAGGCTACAACTCCATGGACCTGCTTCAACTCGCTAGGCCCTCTTGGGATTAAGAGTCAAATGTATGATTACATGCCCTTGTAGTGCTCCAATGGATTTTCAACTTACTCCATTGGCTTCAGAAGACCCAAAAACTTTTAAAATGACTATTCAATCTCTGAAATTGGTTTCCAGCTGATCTAGGCTTGACCTCCCATCCTGGTGGCTCTAGGCTTGTTTAATCTTCAAAGTGATAAAAAAAACATGTATAATTTCCCCTTTATCTCCGCAAATTGTACCAATTTTTTCAGAGCATGCCAATCTACTAGCAATGACTCTTCTTGAGCTAAAATTGGTCAAAAATTTCTCAAGATATGGTTCATTTAATTTCCCCCTAGATTCCTCCTCCAAATCTGGAGAAGACTCCAGATAGCTCCGCCAAATTGGAAGGTCTGCCAAAAATGGTGGCACCCCTAAAAATCCACCAACTTAACTATGAGTTTAATTAATATCTAAGCTTCAATTAAGGGCATTTTTAACTGCGCATAAGCTCGTTTAGTGGGAGCGATGGTCAATGGTCATGTGGTGAGGCCACATGGCAAGGAGGGTTGGCCCCCTCCCTTCCGCCATCAGAGTTCTGCATATATGTTCAAATATTCATTGGGTGTGGAGGCTTTACAAGCCTCACCCCATGGTCCATTGGTAAGAGCGTTGTATGGTTTGGGGGGAGGTCATAGGTTCGACCTTGACCTCTGCCCCTATATATATTTTGTGCAATAAAACCTTTGTTTAAATCTTGGTGCTCCAAACCTTAATTTTTAAACCAACATATACAATATGCACTCCCATAAATCATATGTAAAACCTTCATAGTAGTATTAATTCAGACGATGGTTTATATTTTTAATGAAAATGTGGAATTATATAATAAAATTTGGATTCAATAATCGATACATATCTATACATTAATCCAACTTTAATAATTAAAAAAATAATTCCAACACATAATAATTCATCATGAACCCAAATTCAACCTTGGCGGACATTGGGCAATTTCACCTTCTCAAACCCAACCTAGCGAATCTTGTTGTGCCACTTGTCACAGTGCCATTGGAAAAAAAATGAATAATATTCCCTGCATGCTAACTGGACTGCCATGTCATCAACCTGTCATTGTTCTGCAATTTTTTTTTTTTAATTTTCATGTTCTAAACGACGATCAACAGGCTATAACTTCTTCATCCGAACTCGGTTTTCGACGAAAAAAGTTTTGTTGGATTCTTGGAGATGGGTAGGTCATTGTCATTTTGGTTTGGTGAAATTATGAGAACTTTGAAATTTGGGAAAATTTTTGCCCCTAATTCAGATTTCGATCACTCGTTCCCATTGACGTGCTTTTGGACCCAAAAAATTTGGTTATCTCATGAGAGCTGAATAATATTTTGTTTCCTAAGTTCTATCATATTGATTCTACTTGGAAAAATGGCCATGAAAACCACTTGGTTTCACTGACATGCCTTGCCTTGCAAATGGATTGGCTCTTCAACCAATGTTCTCCTTTTTCCGCTAACCCAATTCAACACTTGTTGGCTGCTTGCTGACTGATATAACACTTTTTTGTACCAAATAAATTCCTCAGTGCTTGGAAAACTAACTAATTCCCTTCCCCCTAAGAATCATGTTCCTCCTTTGCACAAACATGCATTCAATGCAAGATTCTCATTGGAAACCACTTTTCCAAATTAAGCCCATCTGAGTGAACTACAGCAATGAGTTCCAACATCAGTAATAACAAGAAAAGAAATGAACGTTATTTTACTGCCATGGTTCCAAATTCCACATCTGGAAGAATGCATTTGCCATCTCCTTCTCTTCTTGGCATCAACACATAAAATGGTCTACAATGGCTGCAAACTTTTTCTTACATCTTGTCACAAACACAACAATCAATCTGAAAAACACATCATGCAAGAAACATAACTTGACGACATTACTCTTGATCCTTCAAAGAAACAAATTTCACATCATGTGAACATTGCCATGTACTCTTACATCTTTGTTTCAAAACTCATCGACCAAACACAAGTCGAAAAAAAATTCCACTTCAAACGACTGACTCTCCAGTCAATCATAAGCATGTGTAATAATTTGACGATTCTTTTTCCAAAACAAAATGAATATCACATTTCATGAAACACTTCGTCAACATCTCCTTTTCATCTTTGGAGACAAAATCAACTCTTCCAAGTCGATATGACATGAATGTAACACACAATCGACCAGCACAAGTCGACACTCATGCATGTGAAAATGATCAACACTCTCAAGTTGATAACATACATGTTAAACAAAGAAATATACCAACACGAGTCAATTACTCATGCATTTTCAAGCACAATGAAACCATAAAAATTCCATTGTTCATATACACAAACTCTCATGCATGTATACAATTCTTCAACTCTCTCACAAGTACAATCATAAGTACAAGAACCTCTTTCATATGTACATATACTTAAAGAGTTGAAATGAGAAAATTTTGTTGCAATAAAGTGAGTCAACATACTCCACATTCAAACCCCTAGCGTAAACATGCAACATGCATTGTATAGACAAAAGAAAAACCCATTTCAGTGGCGCTTCTTTCAGTTTCACTTCATCATGTGAATCATCCTGACCCACATCAATTATGGAATCTTCTTTTCCATTATTTCCATTCTCTTTCTCCACATTCTTCAAATTTCGTAGATGACTTGTTGGATACAAAGTCCAACACTTGTCTACAATATGACCTTGCTTATGGCAATGAGTGAAAAATAATTGCATCTTCTTTTCAACATGGTTTTCTTTGTCCAATGGAACTTTGGCTTCTTGTCTCCTTTGCTTTGAAAGTTTCTTGTGCATGGCTATCTTCTTCCAACATCTTGAAACATTATGGTTAATATCCAAACCACAAAAGTAACATGCACAATTTCTCCAAATCTTATGTGAATATTTACCATGTTTATCATAATCAAAAGAAACTTGATTAAAAGCATATTTATACCTTCAACTTTCACCTTTGTCAACTTCTTGATGAGGTGAATTTTATGAGTTAGTGGATCTCTTCAGAATACCAACAATGCATTCAATGACTTTAGACATTTCAACATCCTCTTGTTCGTCATTCTCATTAGCCACATTCTTATGGGCACCTTCTTGCAAAGTGGGTGTAAAACTTTTGAATTTCTCATGAACACGATCTTCACAAGCTTGAGGTAATGAAAATGAAATGAAATTCCTTCTTGGAACACCTTCATGTGCCTACTTGGCTTTAGAGCTTTCTCCATCATGTTGTCCATAACCAAGACCCAAATACTTAGGCCTTTCCTCAACAACAATTGGTTCAACTATGCCTTGTGTATGTTTGCCTAATCCTTTAACTTCATAGCCCATCTTCATCGATAATTTGGACCCTATTCCTTTAGCTTGTCTTTAAAAATCACCTACACATTCATTTTGAGAGGAAATTGAAGATAAAATTGAATTTCATACATATTTTTCATGCACATACTTGGCTAAGGCTTCCTTGGCATCATGGAGCTGAGTATCCATCTCATGCATCCTTGCTAGGTTCTCATTTGCAATATGGAGCTAAGTCTCCATCTCATTCATGTTTTCAAGAAGATCTTGCTTCTCCTCCTTCATGGCAATCAACTTCTCTTGAAGTATATTTATCTCCCTCTTATGTTCATATATCTCTTGCACCATATCAATCATGTTGTAGAGCTTCTGTAACATCTCTTTATAAAAGATTTTTTCTAAGGAAGATGGATTAGAAACATTTATTAATGAAGTTTTCATCACAACATCAATGCATACAAAGCTTCTTTGTTGTGATTTGAGAATTGAGCTCTCAATATTGACCTTCTCCTTCACATATAAACTTGTGCACAATTAATTATCCTTGCATAAATTCAAAAAACAATAGCTAAGTCTTCTAGCTAATCTTGGCTAAAGTGAGCTAAACTTTGCTCTAATACCAACTTGATTTGAATATGGGCAAACTAGTTTTTTTGTGCTAGCTCCCTCATTAGTATTAAAATGATGTGTTTAGGATCATCTCAAGTTAACCAATTGTGAAGAGATTTAAGTGTCATTTTTTATGTGCCTTTTGTGATTAAATTATGAGTTAATTAGCTTTTAAAAACTCATGTACAAAAAATGAAATGCATATAAATAACACACAACATACACATCATACAATGGTTGATAACAAAGTTCACCCCTCCTGGGATACATCTCCATCGACCTGCTTCAACTGGCTAGGCCCTCTTGGGATTAAGAGTCAATTGTCTGATTACATGCACTTGTAGTGATCCAATGGATTTTCAACTTGCTCCATTGGCTTCAGAAGATCCAAAAAATTCAAAAAATGACTATTCATTCTCTGAAATATTTTTCCAGCAAATCTAGGCCTGACCTCTCATCCTAGTGGCCCTAGGCTTGCTTAATATTCAAAGTGGAAAAAGCAATTTCAAAAGTTCTCCAACGCTTCTTCAACTATTCCATTATGTTCAGAACATCAAAATCATCTAATAATGACTCTTCTTGAGCCTCAATTGGTCTTCAACTGATTTGGGCATGGGCTTCCTTCCTGGTGGCCTCGAGCTTCTCTTTTATTTAAAGTGATAAAAACAACTATATAATTTCTCCTCTGCCTTTGCAACCTGTAGCAATGTGTTCGAAGCATGCCAATCTACTAGGAATGACTCTTCTTGAGCCAAAATTGGTCGAAAATTGCTCAAGATATGGTTCATTTAATTTTCCCCTAGATTCCTCCTCCAAATCTAGAGAAGACTCCAGATAGCTCCGCCAAAAATGGTGGTGCCCCTAAAAATCCACCAACTTAGCTCTAAGTTTAATTACTAGCTAACATGCAATTATGGGTGTGTTAAATTGTGCATAAGCACATTTAGTGGGAGTGCTGGTCGATGGTCAATTGGTGAGGTCACATGGGGAGGAGGGATGGCCCTTGGGTTGGCCCCCTCCCTTCTGCCGTCGGAGTTCTACATTGAGGATCAAATACTCATTGGGTGCAGAGGCTTTACAAGCCCCACCTCGTGATCCATTGGTAAGAGCGCTGTAAGGTTTTGGGGGAGGTCACGGGTTCAACCTTGACCTCTACCCCCATATATATATTTTTCTCAATAAAACCTTTGTTTAAATCTTGGCACTCCAAACCTTAATGTTTAAACCAACATATACGATATGCGCTCCCATAAATCATATGTCAAACCTTTGGAATAGTAGTAATTCGGACCATGGTTTATATTTGTAATGAAAATGCGGAATTATATAATAACTTTTGGATTCAATAATCTATATATATATATATATATAATAAATGATACAAAGCCATATAAAATATTATAAACATACATATATATAATATATACATTAATCCAATTTTAATAATTACAAAAATAATTCCAACACATAATAATTCATCATGAACCCAACTTCAACTTTGGAGGACATTGGGCGATTTCACCTTCTCAAACTCAAATTGGTGAATCTTGTTGTGCCACTTGTTAGAGTCCCACTGAGAAAAAACTGAAGAAGATTTCCTGCATGCTGACTAGGATTCCATGTAATCATCATGTCATTGTTCTACAATTAAAAAAAAAAAAATTTGCTTGTTCTGAACGGCGATCAACATGCTATAACTTCTTCATCCGAACTCGATTTTCGATGAAACAAGTTGCGTTGGATTCCTAACGATGGGCCAGTCACCGTCATTCTAGTTTGGTGCAATTCTCAGCACTTTGAATTTTGGAAAAAAATTTGCCCCTAATCTAGATTCCAATCAGTATCTCAAGAGATTTAATCCCTCTCGACACTTGATAGATATGAGGTTAGGATAGATCTAGGTTGGTACTAGCATTAATATTTTAATATTAGTATTAGATGTTTTTTTACATGACACGATAAAAAAATTAATATTTTCAAATATTACAATTTTGACTTGGAAATATTTGTCATTAAAGATTTTAATATGTCTATACAATATTTTTTTTTCTTTTTAAAATTAATTTTACAAATATTTAATTAAAAGAAATATTAAAAGATTTTAGAGTATAATTGTAATTGTTTATCTATATAGTTATTTATATTGTTGTTTTCAGCTCACATTATTATTATTATTATCTTTTTAGAGACTTGACATACTTACACATTACCTACATATTAAATTGTAAAATACTCCTCTCTAATACACGTAAAACCAAAAACCTTTATAATATGATATTATAAAGCAAAAAATTTCCCAAAACCTTAAAAAAAATAATAAACCTAAAATAAACCTAAAACCATATAATTTTTAAATGTAATACGTAATGTATTGCGATCAAAATTACTTTAATCATGACACAATATTTTAAAAAATAATAATTTGATTATATCACATTGCATCTTATTCGTATGCCACATTTCACATTTTCAAGCCTTAATCGTGAGAAAATTTCTAAATTTTTCTTCATATAATCACCACATTCTTATAACCAAATTCAAAATGGCCAGTTATAAGTTTCCTTTTCAATTTTGTTTACTAAAACTTTACGTGTTTGGTGTATTTGAAACTTAGCTTTCCACATATGGATAAAGGGTTTATCAATGATAAAAACTCTACTGAACCAAAATGACCAATATGCAAATGCAGGATTAGCTTTCGCTCAGTAAAAGCCTGCAAATCTCACGAATACATCGGGAATGGCGGTGCTGCTGAATACAGATCTGGAACTGCTCACGCAGACTGGCAGCACTGAATCTAATGTCCAGATGTCATCCATGCCATGTTACATCTTTCATTTCATTGGGTATTATAGGCGGCCGATTTAATGTCTAACCATAAGGATTCCTGACTGCGGTTCCACACGTTTTCACTGAACTCTATGGTGGGGTTGCAAAGCGGCCGGGTTAACGTCTAACGATAACGATCACCCACAAAAGGAGTTGTCTACAGAGGCCGCGTTTTAGCCCGGACGGCAGAAATCTGCCGGAATCCGGTCAACTAAATTTTTAAAAATCAGATAGTTGCAGTGCTTGGAATCCATTTTTGATAGTGGAAATGGATTCAGCACTATCAAAAACCCCTGGAGCACTCAAAATACTAATGTTTAACAACTGTAAACAAGTTTCTGGGCAAATCTTTGCCGGATTTTCTGGAAATCGTTACCGGATTCTGGATCAAAACGCGCCCTCGGTAAACTACGCGCCAACAAAAGACACCTGTGGTTCCACTGGTTTTCACCGAACTCTAGCCCATGTGACACCGTTGGATTTAATAATCATGTATTCTTAAAAAAATCACAAAATAATTCAGAAGTTTGGTAAAATTATAAAAATTATGGTAGAAATTATTGAAAATTTGGTTATAAGTTTGAAGTTCTAAGATTTTGGGTGTCGTAAAAGTTTTTGATGACGTGAATCTATGTTCATTATAAAAAAAATTCTTCACACTATAATTAACTATTTTTTTTGTTGTAGTCTATAAAAACCACAGAATAATTTAGAAATTTTGGTAAGATTATAAAAAATTTGGGCAAATATTTTTGAAAATATAAGTTACAGTCATTAAACTTCAGTGTTTTGAGTGCCCTAAGAATTTTTGATGGTACTGAATCTATTTCCATCATTAAAAATGCAATTCAAACACTTCAACTACTTAATTTTTTGAAATTGTTTTACCAAATTCTAACCCTTAATTAAAAAAAAAAAACTGTTATCCAAACTATTCTGTTACAACTCCATTTAAGTGATGCAGATTTAGACCATTTCTAATTTGTGCGTGTCATCGTTGAGCAAGGTCATGGTCATCTTCTCCGTATCGTTCTAATTTTACCAAGTACTAAGAGACTTATTCCCAAACAGTATATCCTGCATTCGCATCTCTTTCTGTGGGTTATATTGTGTTTATAAGATTAACTATTGAATTGGAGGATAATTTTGAATGCACCCTTATCAAAATTTGGAGTCAAAATTGGAGGATAGGAGAGGGATAGGTCAAAATACTGATATGATATAATAAATATTGTAGGGGATTATGGATTTACCAATATAATATTTATTTTTAGATGTAGAAATAAAATTGATTTAAAATATAATATTTATTTATATATATATAAATAAAATTAATTTAAAGAAGGACTTCAGTCAAGAGATGATCTCTTAATATTTGTTAAATTTAAAATTAAAATAGTTTAAAGTTTTTAAAATGGGATTGAAAAATAAGATATTGAAATAAAATAAAATATAAAAGTATATTCTAATAAATAATATGTATAATGTTATTTATAATGTTAATAATTTAAGTACAAAAATATCTTCCTATAACACTATATTTATAATTAATTATAATTATAAAATAATATATAATATCTTTTAAATAATTATATATTATTTTAAAAATAATTGTATAAATTTAAAATTGTATATAATGAATTATCAAATTCAACATAGCTGAGTGGTTTTATTAATATATAATTATTTATTTGAAATAATATGTATAATAAGCATATTCATGAGATTTTGGATAGAGGGTGGCAGAGTGCATTGTTAAGACACTTCTTGATGTAAAGTGACTAGTTCTTGATAGGGGTGATATGTTGGACATGATAAAGATGTAGTCCTACCAAGCTTACTATATATATATCATAAAGAAATCAATTTTCTTTTAAAAACTTTATTACATTTTTTCCATTTCAACATAGAATAGGATCTCATATTTATAAAAATAAGATATGCATAATAAATAATTACAACAACCAATTATAACTAGAGTGATAATGACATCTAGTTACAACTAGTACTTATTGGAAAGCAACATTTTCTAGAATAGTGCATTTAAACCCTAATATATAAGAATATATTATATTTACGCATGGAATTATATTTGAAACAAATTGACTATCTTAGCCAACCAATTTAGTTAGTTCAAATAATATCTCAATCACAACTAAAACTAGGAGCTAAATCCAACTAATTAATAGTCATTATAAGATAATGAATATCATACAACAACCACAAAACAAGTAGGATATAATATTTGAGCTTTGGGACTCTAAAAAATCTTGAAAATTAAAAATTATCGTCCCCAAATATTGTAACCATTGGACTCCTAATGTTCATCAACAAACACCACACATTAGAATGGAAAGCATTGGAATATTCAATACATATCTCTCAATGCTTAGATTAATATTATGGCACTTCCCTAAGAAATTTATAGTTCTTCCATCTAAAACCATCACTTGATACTTTGGTGTTGGATATAGAAAGAAATTCAAATCCTTGGATATCTTATAATGAATAAAATTATGAGTACTACCTGAATCAATCAACATTATTACCTTTTTCTTCTTGATATATCCTTCTATCCTAAGAGTTTGAGGAGTGGTAATTCTTATGAATGCATCACAAGATATGGTGTGATTCATTTCTTCTTTTTCAACCCTTAGGGTTGGTTCCTTGTGTATATATTCTTCCTTTGATGATTCTTGTTCCTTTTCTCCTTCCTCTTCACAATCCAAGTAAAATATTTTTGCTTTTCAACCCACTTATGACCTCTAGTGTATTTGTTACCACAACTATAACAAAGCCATTTTTCTATTTTTTCCTCCAAATTTTGTCGAGTCAACATTATAGGTTGTGGTAAGCTAGGAGTGACAACACTTTCATATTTATAGTTGTGAGTCATAGACCTCCTTGTTGCCATAATTTTTCTTTCAACTTTTCTTGCCACCCTGAATGTATTCTTTAATGAGTTATGTTCACAAAGGTGAACCTCATATTGGATGTCATCCTTTAATGTCCCTATGAATACATCAATCATATGATCTTCTGTAATATCAACTACATTGATATTCTATATTTGGAATTCATGTATGTTCTCTCCAAATGGACCCTTTTGTTTGATATTTATCAATTGGTGGAAGAAGGTACTGCTCTTTATATCCTCATAATTTGCTATCAATTACTCCATAAAAAATTTCTAATTGACAAGAGATTTACGAGAATAAATCCATCGATATCACACAAACTAATTGGGTTCTAAATATAAAGATGCAATGTGTACTTTTTATGTGTGCTTCACATAATGTAGATTAAAGAACTGCTACATATGCAGCATCTATGTTACCAGATCCTTGCCATCAAACTTACTCATATCAATCTTTGGAATATGATTGGTCTTAAACTCAAAGCCAAATTCTATAAAATCGGGAATCATATTCCTTTTGTTTTTATCATGAGTTTCAGGGAATACCTTGTCACTATTAAGAAGTCTTTCTTGTAGCAACTTTGTTAAAATTTCCTTCAAACCTTTCATATCCCCCTTTAAACCATTTATATCCCCTTTTATGTATACTTTTAAGTCATCAATGTTACCATTTATCATTGCTTTTAGTTCCTTTTTTCTTCTCTTTGTGAAAGTGAAATTTGTTGCACTTGGTCTCATAATTATAATATGTCATGTTGCATTTCTTCCTCTTCTTTATGCATCATATTAGAGCTTTCTGAGGGCTTAAAAAGCATAGCATTATTTTTTTCAAGGAATTTTGGAACCAATTAATGATATATATGCTTCACCGTACCTTTTGAATCACTTCAAACTTATTTTTCAAAAATATTGTGCAAATTTAAAAATACACATCATTTAAGAGCTTGATTTAGAGCTTGTCAATATGGCTTACCTTGAAATTGTTGTATATTTGTGATTTTTCCCTTCGAGTTTATAAAATTACATATTTAGGTAGCTCTCTATGTCTTCTTTCCAACCCCACATGTTAGACTCATATTGGATTCTTCAAGATAAAGGTATGCCAAATATCCCACGATGATGTGATTATGGAATCATTCAATAGAGTGAATATATAAATGATACCACATGTCAATGTTTCAAGCTTCGTCTCTAAAACTCGTACCAAAAAATTAAATTATGTGTGCTTTTAGTTTCCTTTTATCAAATTCAAATATGATGCTCGAAGAGAAATTTATTATGATTTTCCCTAGGACACCTATTTAAAATTGAATTATGGAGCATACAAAACCTTAAGTTACTTGGACCATATATCCAAAACTATAGTTAACCAAGCTCTTAACTTTTATCCAAATGTGCATCAAGCTTTATCCTCCATGTGCTAGAAATTTCATGTTCTCAAGCTTCACACATAATAAAAAATTAGAGCGAAAATACCACAATTACCCATTTCAAGTAGAAAAATCCTAGGATCAAGAGATTTGTTAACAAATGTTATGTATCCATATCAAAATAATGCAGAAATATAAGAAAATATAGACCAACAACTTGATAATATCCTCAAGTTAAGATGCCCACTGGGGCACACCTGCAAAAATGCTCTTTCATCGGACCATCTAGGTGTACACTTTGCAAACAAGCAGTGGAGGACTTTGATCATCTTTTTCTCAACTTCCCTATTACACAAGCCCTCTCGACTCATATCCTAACTGTTCATAATCTTAACAAGAGTTGGACATGTCACACGGTCTATCATACCTGGGAATCATGGTGGAAATCATCCTTCTAACTTAAACTCCATTTCCTACATTGATCTGCTCAGGTGTATGGATTTCCCGCAGCTAATATTTTTGTAAAACCTCCTCCCATCCTGGACAACCACTACTGCTCACAACTCCACTATTCCACTTGATCCCGAATGACCCTCCCCACCCCTCTACCTAAACCATCATCCCTAAAGTCATGGATAAAACATTCCCAGTGGGCCTACTTTGATGGCTCTGCCCAACACCTTGACTGTGGGGAGGGAGTGCTCCTTTACCTTACAGAACAACATTTCTTCAAATTCAAGATTGCATTGGGAAGGGGAACAAATAATTATGTTGAACTATCCTGCCTTAGAGCCCTCCTACAGTTTTCCCTCACAAAACAATGCAATAGAATACAGATCATTAGGGACTCAAAGATCATCATCGATTGGTTCAATCAGCATATACATGTCACGTGCACACACTATAGAAAATTTTGGATGAGGTATATCAACTCAAAGCTCATTTTGACCATATCTCATGTCACCACATTTACATGGGGAGGAACCAAATTTGTGATACATTATCCAAGGAGGCAACACATATAATAAGGGACCATTGGGAGATTCACGAACACAATGATCATCAATATTATCAATTCTTCCACAAACCATATGAATACATACCAGGACATAGGGCGGGAGTTCTCTAATTTCAGATGATATACAACACATATTTTTTGATATCATATGAGACAATTTCTTATTTATATATGTATTTTTCTTGTAAATGTACAAAAACTATATATATTAGACGTACTAAGTGCTATTATATTTTTTGAACACTTCAGTTTTTGTAAATTTAATTTTTGGAATGCATCCACAAGTTGACATATCAAAATATACAAAATAACATATACAACATGTAATTTTCATATCTATCAATGAAAGTTATGATTTTTCCTGTGGAAAAAAAAAGTCACTTCAAGGGGGAAACCTTCCTTTACATCACATAAATTAATAGTTTTTGGATGTTATATTTTCAACTTATGTGGCTCTCTCTTACATAAAGAGGTCAAACTTTCCACAATAGTAATTGAAATTTTTTGACATCTTGAGTCCCAATGAGTATCCATTATAAGGACAGTGCTTGAAGAAATATAAGCAAGAGAAGAGAAATAAATAAGAAGTTCACTACTCTTGTTTTGATTTATATCCTTGTTTTTTCGAGTAAACATATAAAAATCAAAAGAAGAGTAACAAACCTTTTAATTATTTCTCTTCTCTTGCTCGTCTTTCTTCAATTATTGTCCTAATGATGGATCCTCTTTAGGATTCGAAACGTCAAAAACTTTTGAATAATACTATGGAAAATCCAAAGTATCTATGTAAAATTCTTGGATGATTCAAACGAAAATACTTCCTTGGTATATATAGGATACTAAAGGGTCAAAATATAATTATGGCCTACATAACAATAATAATGTAAGGGCATAAAAATAACAATATGGCGGCTATACTAGTATTACAAGTACCTAAAAAACTTACAAGAGACACCAACCCACTTTTCTCTTCCATAGTAACCAACTTATAGGGGACACCAACCCCATATATTTATTTTTAGGTACAAACCTATAGGAGACACCAATCCCATCTACTTCTTTGTAGGAACCAACCTACATGAGAAACCAATCCCATATGTTTCTTTGTAGGCACCAACCTATAGGAGAAAAAAATCTCATCTACTACTTTTTAGGCACCAACTTACAAGATACACCAATCCCCTTCGCCACTTTGTAGGCATCAACCTATAAGAGACACCAGTTATTTATACTCCTTATTTTTCTTACTTCTTCACAATTTCCATAAGCTACTTCTACTTTAACCAATTTTTCTTGTTTCTACCTTCACGGGGTCTATAAGTTGTTTTTTCCTTTACCAATTCTACTTGCTACTTCTTCCTTCAATGAGACTACTTCTCCCAAAACTTTTTTATTTTGGCTTATTCCCAAGAGAAGAGTTACACAATATTCCACGTATTAAATTTTTCAAATCTAGGTTTGAAATTTATACCATAGTTACCTTGATAAATTATCTATATCTCCTCTAGATTTCATAGTCTAAAAAATCTCAGAAATAAATTTATTGCAAAAGTGACAAGTTAACCTATTTGAATTATATTTTAAGAGAATTTAGGAAAGCTAATTTCCTCATACCATATATCCAAAAATGTAGTGCACTAAGGTTTTAAATTTATACTACATGTGCCTTGAGATATCTACTCTATCACCTCCAAATTTTAGATTCTTAGCCATCATAGAAAGAAAATTATAGCGAAAATACCAAGGTGAACTACTAGAAGAAGATTTTAGGAGAATTTAGGAATCCTAGATTCCTTAGAGCATAGCTTTGGAATTATAGTGAGATAAGGTATTTAATTTTATCCACATTTACATGATAATATTTTGTCTATATCCTAAAAATATGACTATCTGAAAAATATAAAAAAAAAAAGTTGTAGCAAAAGTTCCAAGTTGGCTTCTATAGAATATTTTAGGAACATTCAAGAAGCTTAATTTCCTTAGAGAATATATATAAAATTGTAGAAAACCAAGGTCTCTCTCTCTCTCTCTCTCTCTCTCTCTCTCTCTCTATATATATATATATATATATATATATATATATATATATATATATATATATATATATATATATATATATATATATATATATATATATATATATATATATATATATATATAATCTTTGTGTCCACCAAGCTTCACGGTTTGAAGCATCCCATGTAGTGAAGATTACAAGTTAACTTATTTGAAGAACATTTTAGGAGCACTTAGGAAGAATGACCTCCTTAGACCATATATCCCTAATTATAAAAAATCAAGATATGAAATTTGAACCACAATTACATGAATATCTTCTATCTATATCCACCAAGTTTCACATTCTGAAACATCCTAGAAAAGAAGTTAGAGTGAAAATTCCTAGATGACTCATTCACCCCATAAATCACATTTTGTCTTCAACCTTTAGACTTTAAGAATATCCCCAAAAATTATTCCTTATCTCCTCTTGTATCCTCATATCTCTTCTTACCTTCATTTGATTCAAATGTGTTCATATGAGCTTTATTTATATGGTTTGTATTTCACTTATGGGTTTGGCATGTAAACTCATTGTGTTGGCATGCTTGTACATTGGTTGGGTCATATTGACTAAATATTTTATATCTCCTCATTCCTATAGAGTTATGTGGATTTCTATACGAAATTTAAATGGTCTCATAATGAGTTTTCAAATCACATATCCTATTCTCCATTTATTCTAGATAATTGGAGTAAACATGCCTTCAAAGATAGGGTATCCAAATAGGGTATCAAAATTCCAAAAACAATATTTCCAAAAATATTAATTTTCCTCTCTTTATCTTGGGCATAAGTAGTATACCCCTATCTTTCACATCAATGATAAAAGTATTTCCAAAAAATTGGATGGAAAATAATTCAATAATAATGTCATATATCCTATCCCTATACATTATATATCATAATACCATTTGATACGTTTCCTTACATTCCTATAATATACCTTATTCATATTCATTATCATATTGAGTAGATATATGTGCCACCCATATATCATTGATCATCCCCTCTTAATGATTTATTTCATCTCAAGGGACGAAAAAATTAGTCACATGAGTAACCGTATCTGGTTATGCCTTGGAAATCAACATTTCTTCTGAAATGATTATTTTTTCATTATTTTTACCCATGTTAAACCATGAAATATCATAAGTAAGAAATCTAAAATTTGATATCCCTAGTCAAGCTTAATAAAACTATACTACCATTCCATCATATCTCTTGATTGACTATGACTAAGAGTTGAAAACATAGGGCCAAACACCTCATCTACATTACATGTCTTTGACTATGGCTTATCTAGCAATCTTCAATGAAACATAAAGCATAGAGTTTCTCGATATATATCAAGATTGTGGCCATTTGTTTAGAAGAGCATACCAGATTACATTCTTGGAAAAATTTTAAGGCCATAGCTACAAATTTAAATAGGCATTCACTGAAACTTTTAATGTGACTAGAGCATAGACATGGAATTTTTCATTGTGAATTTTAGAGGCATAAATTGTTATTGCATTAGGATTACCAATAATTGGTCAAATATTTTTCAAAAGGAAAATAATAAAAGATGACATTTTTTCATAATTCCTATAGAACGTGAACAAAATCTCAATTTGGTGAAAGGGGTATCTCATCTATCATTTAAGGTGTGGAAATGTTGTGTCCATCATTCAAAAATACATTACAATGTGTGAGGAAAGGTTTGGACTTATTTCTATTTATCATATTATTTTATTGTTACACTTCCAAGATGATAGGGAAATCAAGTTACCCTTTTACTTATGGAATAGCCTAAAGAAAATGGCAAAGGGGATTTAGGGAAACCCTAAAAACATGGAACAAAGCATGTATCATCATGGTTTAGTCAAAATACTTGTTCAGGAAGAGTTAAAGAAAATGATTGACATATGGGTAGAAATTTGGGTCAAAACAAGTTTTTAGAATCTCTTGAGGAGAATGAATTTCCTATTAAGAAACCTTTCTCTTCTAGAGCAAAGTGTTCAAAACCTAAACTAGACATATTAAGGGTTCACAAATCCATGGGTTTGAAATCCTAACCGTACATTAAGAGTAGAGATCACTAATTCCAAGCACATTTATACGAGAAGCATGACTAAAATTAATAGTCCAAAGAAAGGTTTTTTATAGATGGAAGAGGTCATTTATTTGGAAGATTGATATTACAAAAACATTTATTCTCAACATGATGAGAGATATTTATATAAAAAATATAGCATTTATATGCAAGGGCGAGGTTCACTTTGAGTCCTTCTCCATATCTTGCACATGGCTTTTTTTTGTATAAAGAGCCCCTTATATAAATATAGATGGTCATAACAACCATTTCATAATCGGACAATTAGTTAAAATAATTTCCATGACCATCTTCACAATATCTCCATAACTATATCCACAATATCTCCATGTATCTCTCAACAAATATTCATCCCTAATTTCTCTCATATCCAATTCATATGTAGACTTATAGAATTAATATACAACATTACTAGTTATAATGTAATTTAATAACTTTCCAAGATCCAAAGTAGGAGTCATTTTCTTCATTCATGTATACTTGTGAGAAAATTATTCTTCTTTTCTATATGGTCCTTTGAAGTAGTCTCATATTTATTTCATTTTATTCAATGATGTCTATATTTTGCAATCTTTGGTTTCTTCCTTATTTATCCTCATACCTCGACATCTTGCTTATACAAATATAAATATTATTTAAGTGCACATAAAAAGATTACCATCTATCAAAATACATTGTTTATCATCTATTGTATCTATTAGTTCTCTAAGAAATATTTTCTTGTAAATAATCCATCCTTCATTATTCCACCACAGTTCTTTATACCTATAGTTTTCATTCCTCCTCCTCATCATCATTCATCATCTTCTATTTTATTTATATTAGCCATAACAATGCCCTCAATGCTACTTCATCAATATTTTTGTTTCCTTATTATTTTATATAATCTTGCATAATCAATGTCCTCTACTCATCAAACATGACTTTGAATTCTCGTTTTTTTTTTCCTTCCTAAATTATAAGTTTATATATATATATATATAAACTAATATGAAAAGAAATTCTTTTTTGTGTAGAATATGATTGCAAGTTGAGGAAAGAAATAGAGAAAAAGGGATATAATATGGGGAGAATAATATTATATTTCCTTATAACTCTGGTTATATGTCTTATTTAAATTTAATCCACCTTCTTTGACTTAGAAGATAATAATTAAATATTATCTTAAATGATAATAATTAAATATGTATAATGGTTAGTGATGAATTAGTACAATCATCATGGGGAATTGCCAAGTCCCCCATCCTCATAAAAATTTATACGTGCACGCTCATTTTGATGCTTACACTTGCCATTCTCCCCATCAAATTGTGTATGCACATTTTTACCATTCTCATTCAAAAGCACCATTGAATTTTTAATGTTAAAATACAACCCTAAATGAGAAACAAAAAAATACTCAATTATGAGAGAGTCCCCATCCTCATGAAAATTTATATTTGCATCCTCATGTTTTATGCTTACACTCCTTTCTCCACCATCTAATAGTGTATGAACATTTTTACCATTCTTATTCAAAAGCATCATTGAATTTTGAATGTTAAAATACAAACCTAAATGACAAAAAGAAATACTCTAACTATACTCAATTATGGGAGAGTAATTCATGAACTTGGGGAGGATAGATGGTTGTAGAAGGTTTTATGCCTTATCTCTTGTGTTGTGATGAGGGTAATAATTTTATTATTATTTGATAGGTTAATATTCTTTTGTAGTGTTAGATAAATGTGAAATATAGTGAATTAGAATAAAAGAAATTATTTTAATTTTTATTATAAATGAAATGGAAATAGAATCTTTAATTTAATGAATTTGTTTGTTTGATTATTATTATTATTATTTGTAAGTATGGTGGGACTACATATTTATCATGCCCAATATATCATCTCTATCAAGGAGGAGACTAGTAGATGCTAGTAGAGGACTAGTAGATGCTAGTAGACCTGTTTGATTATTAATTGTTTATGTATACAAATTATAATTAAACAACTTAGTGTTTACTTTAAAATTATATTAATATGTTAGAAATAAGTTACCTTCAGACATCACAAATTATGTAATGTGTTGAAATATGTGATCTATTACATTTTAACTCTTACCTTTAGCCTTAACTATTACATTTCTTTCAAACTGAAACAAAATTCTTATCCACAAAATTGAAGGGAAATATCAAACACATGGTGACATTGGAATTATTGAACTACTGTCACAAAAAATAGAGATTGGGTCCTTCTCCACATGCATAAGATATTTAAAGGGTTTCTTTGTCACATTGCATGGCATGATGTTGTTATAGTAGTTACTACATATTATATTTGTGTGTCATAAAAAATAGAGATTGACTCCTTCTCCACATGCATAAGATATTTAAAGAGTTTCTTAGTCACATTGTATGACATGATGTTGTTATAGTAGTTACTACATATTATATTTAGGTGCGGAACATATTAAGACCACAGAAAACTTCTTAGCAACCTCTCACATAGAACATAAACATAAGCCTAGATTAAAAACATATTCCTAAATGTTTTTCTTGTCATCTATGTTATTGACAAAGTGAATGTATCTCATAAATGTGTTTTCTTCCAGAATGATAAGCCACCATCCATAATCTATAATCTATAATATCTTTATGGTAAAAAACTCATTTAGACTTTCCAATGAATTCATTTAGACTCCATAAATATAAAAATGAAACTAGTTACATATATAGTATTACTTCTAATTACAAAAAAAAAATACGTAAATCTACCTACATTCTTCTAACAATACTAATGGTTGTTATTTTACGTTCATATTACAATACCTTTTTCTATTGATTTTCATTATCCATACTAAACCTGTTGAAGATATCCCTACCAAACTCTGGTTGAAATTTAAAAGTTCCCATAAACAAATTACAATTTAGTATATCCCAACCAAACTCTGGTTGAAATTTAAAATTCCATAAACAAATTACACTCACCTTGAATTGACAAAAAAAACAGCTCGAGGTATATTATCTCGAACTCTCTTAAGATAGATTTGAAATCATCTTGCATTTAAAATTAAAATTTAACAGTATACATCATCCCTTATCATTAACGTAAATACAAATTATAAAAAACTTACCTTACTAATCTAATTTGGCACAAAAGAATCCGTCATTTTACCAAGCTTTTGGATAAAAAATATTTGAAAATAGAGAGCCAAACCAAATTATAGAAAGATAGATATGGTTTGACCAAATTATAGAAAGATAGATATGGTTTGTTTAGTACATTAAAAAAAACAAAAATGATAAGAGTAGTGTTGGATGTAAGATTTTTGTGATTCATAAAGTAGACAAATATTTTTTGACCAAATTCTAATAATGTGATTAATTAAAAAGACATTTATCTACTATGATAAGATAAGAGTAATTTAAAAAAAATCTTACAATTTATTTGGAAAATAATGGAAATTCTGACTAGATTATTGTAAAATTTGGTAGAATATTTTAAAAAAATTAAGGCTATAGCTATCAAACTTCAAAATTTTGGATGACCGGGGTATTTTGATGGTGCTGAATCTACTTTCACCATTAAAAACTATTCAAACACTCCAACATGATGGTGGTGCTGAATCTACTTTCACCATCATTTAAAAAAAACTATTCAAACACTCCAACATTCTGATTTTTTCAACAACAAAAAAATACCAAATTCCCGCACTAAAATTGTCATCCAATTGGATTGATTGGTAGACAACGCCAAAGTGATAGGGTAAGGTGTCAAATTTGCTCCCGCCACCCATCGACATAAATTAAAGTCCAGGTAATTTTGAATGGACAGATAAATATCTGTGTGTTCAGGGACGAAATGTTGAAGCTTTGTTTACGAGAATCACAATATCAATCCCTTTATGTATATAAAAAAAAGAGCGTGGAGATGACGGTGTCGAAACAGCTCACTCTTCCACTAAAAAAATTGGTAGCCGCGTCCAGGACAATATGGCTAGTAAGTGCCGTACTAGATGACGGGGTCATCACTACTTTGTACAGTGTACTCCGCGTACTTTGAACAAAGATGCGTCTGGCTCCACACGTTATCTCGGACGTCCTTGCAACGATCATTAACAACCATCAATATAAATATAAACAATCCCTGCATGTCTGAGCCCATGGTATAAAAATATATTTAAAAACGTAAGCAGATTCCAATAACATGCCTGCGAGCTGGCACACTGCACTCACGCGTCGAACTTTCTAATTCAATTCCAGAACCAATTTTTTTTTTTAATTGTTTTAGATCGAGCAACCTTTCTCTATAAGACTTACGGTTCTTCTTCCCTACACAGAATTCTGCACTGCATTCAATCAATTATATTGAATTTGATCCGAGGAACTTGTGTTGAAATCAATAACGGGCAGGCCATTATCGATATGAAGAAACTTGTGAAGCAGTTGCAGAAATTGAAGAAGTCATTGAGAGTGTTAGGATTCGAATCAATGCAACAGCCCATTTCCACCGTTGTTCCAGCAGGCTGTGTACCCATTTATGTGGGGAACGAGGGTCATCGCTTCATTGTGGAAATACACTACTTAAACCATCCTATTTTCGCTCAGCTCCTCGACTTATCTGCCGGAGAGTTGGATTATTCGCAGAAGGGTACTCTTAGAATAGCTTGTGATATTCCGCTGTTCGAACTGGTTCTGGGGCTTCTTACTAGCAGGGATCCATCTGCGCATTACCTGCAAAGTCACAGACATCCTACATAAATTTTCATGAGTTTCTACAGTACATCTCAATCACATATGTTGGAATCTGTGAAAGATATACCGCTAGCAAAAACAAAATGTACCTTAAAAGTTGTTCGTATGTTCTGTTCGTATGTTTTCCTATATGTACTAATTATCAGAACTAACTTGAAATTTATGTTAAGATTCACTTGGTTTCTATCATGGTTGTGTTTGCTTCTGGTATAAAGTTCAATACAATGTGAAAATTTTCAGTTGGAAGTTGTGAAGTTAGAAATACTGAAAGAGGTCTAGATTACTAGCGCTATCAGATGACTCACAATCTATTAATCTAAGCGATTATTCACGAGTACTTTCTGTCGAGTTGTGGCTAACAGTCTGCCATACTACATAAATTTTCACGAGTTTCTACACATCTCAGTCTCATATGTTCGAATCTCTGAAAGATATACTGCTAGCAAAAACAAAATGTACCTTAAAAGTTGTTCGTATGTTTTCCTATATGTACTAGTTATCAGAACTAACTTGAAATTTATGTCAAGGTCTATATCATGGTTGTGTTTGCTTCTGGTATAAAGTTCAATACAATGTGAAAATTTTCAGTTGGAAGTTGTGAAGATAGAAATACTGAAAGAGGTCTAGATTACTGAGATTACTAGATTTTTCGGGTTGTGAAGATAGAAATACTGAAAGAGGTCTAGATTAGTGAGATTACTAGAATTACTAGAATTTTCGGGTGCAAGTTGTGAACCTAGTAGCTATATCAGATGACTCACGATCTATTAATCTAAGCCAGTAGAACCTACCATAATTTTTGATAAATCACATTAATTCATTTTAAGCACTAACTTATTTTATTTTAGTAATCTAAGCAAGTAGAACCTACCATAATTTTAATAAATTAGCAAAAATTAGCACTACCATAATAAATTCATGTTAAGCACTAACTTTATTTTATTTTAGAGTGAAAAACCCAATAAGTAATTTTTCATTGTCTAAATTTTATTCTTCAATACTATCTATTTTTAAGTCAATATTAATTTATATTAACATATAAAATTCATTTTAAGCACTAATTAGCATAAATTCATGTTAAGCACTAACTTTATTTTATTTTAGAGTGAAAAACCAAATAAGTAATTTTTCATTGTCTAAATTTTATTCTTCAATACTATCTATTTTTAAGTCAATATTAATTTATATTAACATATTTTATTCATACATATAACATTAGAATATTTTTCTTTAATATTTTTTTTTTCTTAATTACTTATTTCATTTTAGAGTGAAAACCCCAATAAGTAATTTTTCATTGTCTAAATTTTATTCTTCAATACTATCTATTTTTAAGTGAATATTAATTTATTAATTTATATTAACATATTTTATTCATACATATAACATTAGAATATTTATTTTAATATTTATTTTCTTTTAATTACTTACTTTTGATGAGATGAAAATATATTAGATAATATGTACAATTAATTAAATATGTATAGTATATTTTTTAATTTTCTTTTTTTCTTATATATTGTTTTTTTATTTAGAGAATATTTTATTTTAATTTTAAGAGAAACATTTATCAAGTCTAAGTTGAGCACAGACATACTTACACATGGCTTTCACATTACATTGTAAAATAAGTCTCTCAATTTTTTTTATTTATGACAAATAAATTATAAAAGAAAAAAAAAAGCAGTAATTTTAATAATTTAATGTTTTAAATAATTGGTTGGGTTTTAACTTTTTGAAGTAGCCAACAGACTCGCAAGTTGAGACTACGAAACATTGAATGATAATGTAACCTGTTGTTTTTGTTTATATGAATAAATAAAAAAGCACCACTAAATTTCAAAAAAAAAAATAATAATAATAATTAAAAAAAAAATGTATAATAAGTAATTTCAATAAATTTTTTTGATATAATAAACCAAATATATTATAAAGATATAAATAATTCCTAAAACTTAACTCCTTTATAACAGTTTTAAATGCGTGAAATCTGGAAAGAAGTAGAGGTTGAACAACTTATGTTTTTAAAAGATGCATTAAATAAGTAAAAAATACAACTCGAATGGCTTTTATTAGTCCTGGTCGCAGGCATGGCTAGGTATGGCTGGGACTATTGTAATAGATTTCCAGAAGTTAGCATTAGTCTAGCTCTTTTTGTTAGTCAAAGTAAATCAGGTATAATCAAAGTTTTTAAAAGTTTTTAAATATAAGTTGAGTGTTGATCAACTATAACCAAAGTTTTTTAAAAGTTTTTAAATATAAATATAAGTTGAGTGTTGATCAACTACAATCAATTTTTTTTAAAAGTTTTTAACTATAAGCCGAGTGTTGATCAACTATAACCAAAGTTTTTAAACGGACATTGATTTACCATCTTATTTGACCTCTTCCCAAGGCGGGGAGGCTGAAACATAGATTAAAATTATAAATTTGTTTCATATTTTCGAACAGGTAAATGTTAGCGCACCTAATGCTAGCATTAGTCAAAAACATTAAATGCTTATACATGCGAGTAGCGTCAATGTTTGAAAGGGTGCTTTTGAGAGAATGCTATACACCCCACCATGCACATGGTGTCACCTACACCGCCCTGCAAGGTATCAGTAGTAGGGTTAACTTAAATGCATCCATTGAGGACCGAGTAGTCACCGACAGGAGCGTGCAGGTTCTGAACGGTGCTTCTCATGACATAGTAAGCTTGAAGCTCCTTCGTTTCTTCACTATCAATCCATTGAGGGCTGAGTAGTCATCGTGCATGGACCGACAGGAGCGTGCAGGTTCTGAACGGTGCTTTTTGCCACGGCTAGAAAGAGTTTCTCCTTCGCATGTATAAGAGAGCAGTAGGGGCTCTTCTAGCCCATTCTCTTTCCACACCGCCGGTTCTTACCAGCGAATTCGCCATGACAGACCTCTTCGCATTCAGTTGAGAATGAGTAGCAGAAGCCGTGTAATTATCAAAATTTCTGTGAAGATTGCAATGGAACGGACACATGCTCCACGCTTTTCCAAAACTTGAAGACATGTTGACATGCAGCTTGCTATGTCCTTTTTATTTTCTAGAAAATGAGAAGTTATGTAATGGATAACAGGATTGCCAAAATTTTTGAGCTTCAACGTCACAGATGGCTTACCAAGCTCTGATAATTCCATACCACCGAGGCCGCTGCTCTTGAGAATGTCAAGAATAATGACGGTATTCAAACTGGCTTCAATGTTGGGGTCAACTGTATCTGGTAAGTTGTGCAATGCGCTTGTAGACATATTAAAGATTAAAAATTCATGTTTTACTGTCAAAAACTTAAAAAATACTAGACGAATGAAATTTCTGATAAAAAACTAGATCCTGAAATTATTGAAGAACATTTGCCATCATTTTTAAAGATCTAATGAATTCAGGGTTTCTGTAACATAACCTATTCAAAATCCAGTAGAAATTTTTTATCACAATTAGACAATTGTTTTTCGCAAAAATAAGCTACAGCAGTATAGATATCAATGGATTATTACATATCTATACTATAATGTATGCTTCATGTTGCATTTAACATGCTATACAAAGGTTGTGGATCTAACACTTTATACAGGAAAGATATTCGTTTATACAAATTAAAACTAGCTACAACAGTCATCTTTATAAGCATTAATATGCTCTCAATTTGTACAAAAACATTGTTCCTGAAATGGCCCATTTATTACAATATTGGAATTTAAAAAAAAAAAGAGAATTGGGTTAAGGTAAAATCCCAAATTTGGGGAAGCAGTAACGCCAACACCGTGTTTCCACTCCAGGCTTGGGTACTTTTGTCTAAATATGAAAATTTTGCAACTAACCTTTCAAGTTCACTAGACAACATAGCAACTTGATCTGATATGATTGTTTTACAGCAGAACGATGAGTCTATTGGAATTTTAACATTCTTTCTCTGGATTTTAGCCTTGGTATGACAAATAACCTCTTGCATAACCTCGTGGTTCTGGTTCAAATGCAACTGTTGTCGAATATGAAACTGCTACTATATCTCCCACTACTACCGGTTTCTATGCTTGCTTGGATACTTGCTTCCTTGTCGTTGGTTATTAATTCAACTGGAAAATCACTTAGCTACAGTGACTGCTCTCAACACCCTTCCAAGCAACTCGTATGCGCATTCTATGATGATCATTAATGTGCATAGCAACTTTGCGCCATGGAATATTAACACATCATATACACCTGATAATTTTTTGGAATGTTTTCATCTTTTATTGATCGACTTTGTCTTTTCTAGTATGATACAATGTTAAGTGGCTTGGTTTAGCACCCTACATGCATGCTCTACCTCAGAAGGAAGTGAGACACGTTGCCCTCAAGGGAGGGCCCACATGGTCATCGAGTTTTCCTTTAAATTTTTTATTTTATATGTTATACATACTTTCCTTGTTTTCCACCTACGCAAGGCTAAAAATAATGACTTATGAAAACTTATAATGGCTTCCGGCTATGGTATGAGAATGATACAATCTACCATGTTTAGCTCGCAGATTTTTTTGTTGCTAGGCTTTTTGTTGAATCTAGACCCTCACCAGTTATATGACATTTAATGGTTTTCAGTACCTCTTGGATTTCAAATAGTTAGCAACAGGGTCTCCCATAAGTTTCAATTGCCAAAAATTTGAATTATAAATAGGCAAGTAATCTACAAGCTCATTTTCTATTTTTTTTGTACATTCATGTTAAATATACAAAATATTTTATCTATATCTTTGTATTATGCTTTCTCTTATAATTTCTAAGTATCTTGGTCCTTCTTGGCATTCTCTTTTACATGTGAATCACAGATAATATGCTATAAACTCTGCTATTTCATCCCTGAATACTGGTGATTTATGGGTAGCATAACATAAGCTTATCTATGTAACACCATTGTTATGGAATATCTTATCTCTATAATTGCCTACAGCTTTAACCTTGATATCACATACATTAGTAGAAGCATAGTTCATTCCTAACCCATTTTAAATTGTAGTCTCGTTATTTAGTTTTACAAAATTATAAAAACAAAACACTTGAATCTCGTTTTCCAAAAATAGCATGTAACACAAGCACACAACTCTGTTTGAATACTTCGACATAATTAAAAAAAAATATTGAGTTCCTCATGTCTTAATCAGCAATTTGAATCTCAATTTTCCAAAAACAACACCAAACACAAAACTCTGTGTGAGAATGTTTGCACTTGCAATACTAAAATTTGCCAAAGAAACAATAGTACACTACTACCTTGCCCTCATCTGCAGCCCTGAGGGACAGAGAAATCTTTTCCACTTTTAGTGCCAGGAGCACCAAAACCAATTACAGGAACAACAGTGCTTGAACTCTCCCAGATCACAGCAGATACAAATATGGCAAGCCCTGCACCGAGGCAATGACCTGTTAGCAGAAGTGGGTAGCCAGGATAGGTGTCAATGATGTGCTACTGATCCTACCTGGCTGCAAGGACTTGATGTAGGCTGTTGACCATTGCTCCGGCTGGCAGCAGGGACTTGCTTCCGTGCAACCCTCCTTGTTTAAAATGTAAACTATATTCATTGCACCCCTTTCAATTTTGTAACTTTCTGATTGCTTATGCATTTTTTGTTTAGTAATCATTATAGGACAAAGGAAGTAATTTCTTTTCATAAACGTAGAGTGCAAAACAGTGAATTTCAAATGAATTGGTAAATATATTCCTTTCTTTTGAGTTTATTGGTTTTATTTTACTTCACATTTTTTCTTTAAATTTAGACTTATAACAGTGTTTTTTTTTTGTGGTGTTAAAGGTGTTTTTCAAAATTTTCTTTCAAAATATATATAGTCTGTGACAAAGGTGTTTTCTTTGAATAGATGCCTTGAAAAAAAACAACTCCATCGTGTTTTTTTTAAGATTGTTTTTGTTTATATATATATATAGTTAGATTTTCTTTTAATAGATATATGGAAATATATAACTATATATGTATTATTATATTAAAATTGATTTTATTATATATGGGAATTGAACTTAGGTTGGAGAGTCCCAATCATTCCTCCAATCACCGAAAATAATCTTAATTAGTTTTTTTGTGTTTAATTTAATTGTTGTTTAAATATAAGATTTGTGTTCCAATTTTTTTATTAAGTTTATCCTAAAAGTATTTAAATTTAGTAGATAAAATGAAAGGAAAAACACTTAAAGGTTAATGGCAATGAAAGTAGATATTGAGAACTTCAATGGTTATAATTTACTAGTGAAACATAAACTTGAAGGAACTTTTGCTACATTATATAGATATGCGGACTACCACTATTGAGAAACCAAAAACTATAAGTTATAAAGAATGGATCAAGATGGATACTAGAGCATGATCTACAATCCACTTTTACTCTATATATTATGTGTGATTCTTAATGTCTCTAAAATCCTATCAATGTAGGAGATGCAAAGAAGGTAAATTCTTTCTAATTTTTTAAAAGGAATTGATTAATAGTTTTCCACCAAGAAGAAAACATTTAAATGAGTTTAATACATTGATGAAACATTTAGTTTCCATTAGAGACTAGTAGATTTTGGATGATCAATGTATTTCTCTCCTTGTTATATGCTAGAATTATAAGAGAATTTGGAAATGGAATAAATCTATCAAGGCTTTCCACATCAAGAATGGAGAATCCTTACCATGACGGCTCGACACTATGTGATCCTTCACACCCTCCAACAGAATCCTTCGACATTTTTTTGTCTTCTTTTGCCATGCATCAAGTGTGACAGCATCACCAGAAGTAGGCTTTGGGACTTCAGCATTTATGAACTCCTTCAACCCATTGTCATCTAACACCGCCTCCATCCTGTCCTTCCATGCAATATAATTCGAGTTGTCCTCAAGGGCATACTCCAATCGCAATCCGTTGAAAGACATCTCAACTTCAACACCAAGAAAACACTGCTGCAAATTCGAATTCCACCAGCACAAAACTCAACCGCTTCAATGTTCTGCAATTGCTCCAATGATCAATATCGCTCTGATACCATGTAGAAATTTGAATAACAGTTAAATTATTCACCGAGATTATCTTGATCACACACTATTTGAGCTTCATGCATAATACATAATCTCTTCTACGATTGATCATTAATTGCGGAAATATAAACAATCACATGCGCACATTAAAACCATAAACAATCACACATATAAACACAGTGTTTATGGGAAATCTTATAGCTGAAAACCCCCAACTATCTATATATTATAATGATAGAGATCATGTAACAATCATTGTACAAACTCCTTACAATATCTCAGTACAATCTCCAATTGCTACACACTACACAAGCTCAGATCTAGCAAAACACATGCTCCAATCTGCTCCACCTGTTAGCTTGCCTCTACTGCGCAATCCAAGATGGATAATTGTACAATCCAAGTTCGAATCCCACTAGTATGCACTGCACAATCCTCATTGGCATATCCCTCAAAGTGTGGTGCAAACTCATGCACCAGTATGGTCACAACTGATAGTCAACCTGCTCTTTCACCTACCTCTCCACTGGTCTCCACTGAAACTGTCCATGCACTGAATTTAACTGATGTATTATTTAGTTTATTTATGAGTTAATAATTAGTGAATTAATTAATAATTAATTCACACCACTCTCACTAGTGTATTAATCAGTTAGACTAGATACAACTAGCTCAACTATGTTTAACTGATTTAAACTGAACACAACTCCATCAACTCCTCAATCAACTCCACCAAACTCTGTCACTTGAGTTCTAACTAAAGTCTCCATGCAATAGCTCCATTAAAACCTCAGGAATAACATAATTCCTTCTGTCAGCTGCATGTGCCACATCTGTGCACCGAACTGAAGTGCTCCAAGAGGATAATATAATGTTTAGAGTCCAAATATTATTAAGAGCTAATAATATTCGACATATCTATTTTTAGATTGGCAATCTAAAACTAGATTCCGCCCAGTATGTCTAAAAATAGAAGTCTATCTATTTTTCCCGACTTGACCAACCATCCATAAATAGCATCCTGCAACTCATAGAACATGATCTTATGTCTAAAAATAGACATAGTCTAAAAATAGACTTTGCGCCAAAAATAGCCTGCGGGCCCACGTAGTGAAGGCGACTTCTTTTCACTAAGCTTATCATCTTGTTGCATTCTCAACACAAACTACAACATAAAATGATGATCCAAAGCCTATCAGTCTTGTGCCATTTTAGGATTTATTAAATAAAGAAGAGCTAGTAAAATAAATACCCATTTTTTCCTCATCCTTCAAGAGAATGAAAATGATATCATCCACTTTATTTCCCTTAAAGAGAAATTAATCCTTTTTTACATTCCTTTTTTGGTTGCACTTCTAGCAAGCCACTTCAAATTTTCTCTTCCTATAAGCTAATCATCCCTTGGAATTGAATCTACCCTAAAATTCGTTGTTTTTTATTTATAATGCATATTTATGTAAATCAAAGTCTTTTGATAATTATATTGTTTCACCATGCAACACATATTCCACCATGCTTTAAATCCTAGGATTATTTCATAAAGATAATTCCACACAATCCACCTATAGCGAAAAAAATTAAACAATAACTCAATTACAAAAAATATCACAAAAGATTTAATTTAAAAAAATTCAATGTAAATTTTTTGTAAAAAATACATACTCCAATCCAAAACACACTTTAAAAAATTTGAGAGAAAAATGTTTTATAAAAATGAAACTAAGCTCAAAAGATTTACTCCAACTCAAAACACGTACATACCTCCAAGAAATGTCTTCCAAAAAATCAATTTGCTCCCAAGAAATGTTATTAAACCCAAACTTTGAAGAAACCTCCAAGAAATGTCTTCCAAGTCTTCCAAAAAATCAATTTTCTTTCAAGAAATGTTCTTAAACCCAAACTTTGAAGAAACCTCCAAGAACTTCCAAAAAATCAATTTGCTTCCAAGAAATGTTCTTGAACTCAAACTTTGAAGAAAAGTTTTTGAACCCAACCAAAATCTTTGTAAAATGAGATGAAGTGTGCAATGAGAAATAGAATCATTGCCCAATTTATATTACGAAACAATGTAGTGGGGTCTTATTAAGATGAAAAATTGGAAAATTATGGGCAATGGTATCATCCGTCGCCTCTACGGGTAGCTTTTAGATTTTTAGTTTATAATTTGTATGTTAAGAATTTTTAACGCAAAAACATATTAAAATAATAGCTTTTTCTGTGAATTACCAAAAATTCTAGTAATTATGACATGACCATTGGCTGTAACATGATCAAAATAAATAGACTTGTTTAGCTGGTTACCACATTTTGTTTTCAAAACATACCTCTTAATGACATACAAATATTACCATAACATGACTTCTTATGAATCTTTTGATTGTTAAGAAACACACACTCAAAGAAACGCTAAGTTGACATATCAAATCTGCATAAAAAAATTTCAAAAAATAAGTAATAGAAAGCTAACAAAATTTCTCACAACTTTTATTTTTTATCGCAAAATGAAATTCTACACAGAAAAATTGTTATAGTTTGCAGAAAGTTGAAGAACCGAAAACGAAAATTAAAAGAAGAAATAAAATCACCGCATTTCTACCATAAAATTTTCTAGAATATAGTTATTATTTATGATTCATTGAATATGTACTATTCTTCTAATATACGATGAAATCACTATCGATAATGATGCTGGAAAATGTTGACACCAGCCACAGCATGGAGATAAAAACCCGACCATGTTATAACAATATCGTGTTTGTTATTTTAAGAGTATTTCTCAACATGTGTTACCAAGCTCAACAAGAAAGGTCTCCTATCATCAAGGAAATTAAAAGAAGCGACGACACTATTGGGTATTCGAAAATCAACCAAAGATAAAAAATGAAAGAAGAGGTGATAAAAAATATGAGTAGTGCTATAGAGTCAATTAAGAGATCTAGAGATAAAAATGTTTCAAATATACGTAGAGGAATACAAATGGCAATGGTTTCACTAAGTACTCAAGAGAATCGTTTGAATCTAACATCTATGGCACGAGCACTGGGAACCTCGCGAAAAACTCTGCACAAACATCGAAAATTTCGACTGCAAATAGACGTAAATGATGAACTCGCTTGTTGGAGAGTTATTTGTAGGCAACCATACAAAGATAGACTTGGAGAAGATGTTAAAAAAATAATATATGAATATTGGAAGAACAATTCGCGTGTTTCACCCACTGCAAGACATGTGATGCGAAGAAGAATAGCACGAAATCAATACGAAAAACATGAAAAACATCTCTTGGAAACCACTCAAATAGAGTTATTCAACAAGTTCAAAGAAGAGAATCGTCAAATTCAAGTTTCACTCAGTGCTTTTGTTCAACAAAAACCATGGTATGTAAAACCTATCACCGTACGCGACACTTGTTGTTGCCGTTATCCTGTGGAATTTGAGTTATATTATGACACATTCCTTGATTTCGGTAGAACATTTAGGAAGGATTCACCTCCTCCTTCCACTATCCGTGATTTCATATCTCAAATTCTATGTGAAAGAGAAAGCCGTGAACTATTTTACAAAAAAAAATGTGTTGGTGGTAAAAAATGCGATGATTGTGGAAATTTGACTAAATTTCAAAACAAATATTGTATTGATATAAATGATCAATCATTGTCCAACATGAATGTGAAATGGAAGAGATATGAATATATCAGTACATTGATTCAAGGTGCAAATAGTGTTAAAAGAATCGAATTACGAGAAGATGAAATTTTTCGGATAGACTTTTTGAGAAAGTTTGAGGTAGAAATTTACAAATACACCAAGCATTCCCATAGAGCTCGATGGCAAGACTTGCAATTCAAAAAATCTCATGAATTTTTTCCACCAGGGACCATTTTGTCAGTGATTGATTTTGCAGAAAACTACACATTTGTTCCACAAAAAGAAATTCAGAGTGAATACTATCATTCTGACCAAGTCTCCATGCTCATCCATATTCTATATAGATATGCTGAACAAAATGTCGATCATATAGAAATCATGAGTGAAAATCGACATATCATTAAAGAATATCACTTTTATATCAGTGACGATCGTACACATGATACATGTTTTGTACAACATTGTTTTGGAAGAATTTATGATTCATTGAAATATCGTGGAATAACATTCAATGAACATTGGATATGGTCAGACGGATGTGCAGGTCAATTCAAATCTGCACGATCATTCTTTTGGTTGTGTTGTCTTCATAAGAAAACATGCATTAAACATTGTTGGAATTTCTTTGAGACTGGCCATGGAAAAGGAGAACATGACGGTGCAGGAGCATGCATAAAACGAGTACTTTGAAGATATCAAATGAACCACTCTACACGCCGACTTGTGAACGCTGAAGAAGTTGTTGAATGGTGCATCACTACTCTAAGCCATGAGAACAACCCATCAAGAGAAGTGTGAAGGTACATTCAATTTAATTTATATTGGAAATATAATTTTAAACATTGTACATTTATCATGCAATGATTATTTTTAATTGTATTTTGATATCATATTTACAAATTCTTTTTCTAATTTTCCATATAAAGGTTTTTCTGGAATATTGGAATTGGAGACGTAGATAGATCAATTGGAAATGACGTTGAAACAATAAAAGGGACTCGAAATTTTCATTCAATTCAAACAAAGTTGTCCACAAATGTGTTTGCATTGGATAAAAGAAAATATTCTTGTTTTTGTGATGTTTGCATAGACAACACAAAATCCAATGACGTTTGTGAAAACAAAATGTATGTGAACGATTGGAAACATACAGAGCTAAATACAAAGGGCAAAATGTCTGTTGCAATGTTTGAAGAAATGCAATCAAAGGAAACTACAATATCATCCGATGGTGATCAAGTTTCTGATCTTGTTAGAGAAGGTAACATTTGAATTACTTTCTAATGATTTAAAAATCTAGAAATAAATTTAAATATGCATAATTAAATGTTAAATTTATTTTATTGTGCAAGAGATGTTTTCGCTGTAATTGCACCTATTGAAAACGATGAAAATGTGAAGTATTATTTGATGCGTTGCACTGAACGAAAAATGAAATTATTACAAGACTACAATGATCACGGATTTCAGTATGACAAAGGGTCTATTATATTGAAAGGTTATTTTTTCAAACAAACTCATCAAAGTGGAGACTTTGTTTACTTTGAAGACTATGAACCTGATCCCATAAGTTTTCAATATAGTCATTTGGTGTGTGCAGCATGCATAAAGTTGATAGAAGTTCAATCAAAGAAAAAATCGAAAATTAAGAAATGGAAAATGTCAAAATTTGATCATGAACGGATTATTGAGGATGAAATTCCATTAGAATTTTTTTGAGTGAAGTGTCCAACAATTTTTTATCTTTAGAATAAATATGTTTTAGAACTTCCAGTACTCAACTAAAAATTGAGCTGCTTATGTTATTTTTGGTTTGCACATGTTACAAATTGTTTGGGTACAAGCACGTGCTCTAGTATCAACTGAAAGTAGTTTTTCTATACATGTGCATTGATGAAAAATGTTATATGTATTGGATATATATATATATATATATATATATATATATATATATATATATTCTAGAATGAAATTAATTTTTCTTGTATATGTTTTCCGACCGTATGGTACAAATTATTTCACTTTATTTTGTAAGGTCAGATTCGGTCCCCATATGGCCTAGCCTCCAAGGGACGAGATAACAAGTGGTTGTCCCCACTTGCCCGAATCTCAGCTTTTAAGTACAATTTTACTGTTTATGGCAGACATCTTACATGATGTCCTAACCAAGGATAGATTCTCTTTGTTTCAAGTTTCCGGTAAAAGTTGTCACCGAATGACCTACTAGGATATTATAAATACTAGCTTTGTAAGATCATTTGGCATTCGGAAAAATTCTAAAGTCTTAGACTGTCAATCAATTTAAAGTATCATTCACCCTAGGGAGTGTAAAATATTCAATGTAGGTTGGTGACGATGCTCACTCCTAGCTTGAAGCAGCTTCAATGACCAATTCTTTAATGAATTCCAATGCACTAGACCAAAGTTGGTGACCCACTTGGTTTTTCACCCAATAAATTCCAAGGTACTCTTCTTACCTTTGGCCCCCAAAGCTACAATGGAGTTATAGGAAGGTGAAGAAATTTTTTTTCACTGATAGGAATTTGGTCACATCCCTAATCTCCCCTTATAAAAAATTTCCTATCTACTACATTATCCAGCGTGTACTCAAGATCACTATTTCGTAATTAGAATATCACAATATCATAAGTTCTCACAAAAATACATGGAATTCCATTACAACACTCATCTAACAATGGGGAGCTCAAAACCTAGAAAGCTCCTCGTCCCCTTAATAATAATGTGTTTAATTTAGTCTTTCAGGTGAGGATTAGGTGTGAATCTTGTTTTCACATACAAAAATAATTAATTGTTTAACTCCATAAATTTGATTATTCACCAAAATACATGTCATATCCACTATTTGTCTCTCCTACAAATTCCCATTATTTTATTAAAATATGATTTTATCTCTAAAACTATTTTCTTCTTCTATTCTTATTTTCACCCTTATTAGTTTTGTCATCTTTCCGTATCGATTATATTAAAAAGAAAGTAAAAATCATAAATCATAAACCATTTAAATATTTAGCTCGAACTCTTGTAGTAAACACCATACCTTGTCTCTCTAGCTCTCCAATATTATTAGGTTTAATTATTATAACACAAAAATCGTTCTACATTATCAATAATTTTTTGCGCTTACGCTGAAATCAATGAACACTATTAATCCAATGACTTTACAAGTAATGTACCATCATACATGCAATTATATCAAATCAGAAATCAACATATACAATGAAATCAATGGGGATTGTCTTGTTACAAGTAACATAATTTCAATTTACCACATGTGCAAATGTAGGTTGAAACCATCCAAAACTTTAAGTTGTAGATTGAAACCATCCAAAAATTTAAGTTTTAAAACCCTTTTGATTATATATTGTGCAACATTAAAACTTTAAACATTTAAAGTTCATTAAATATCACATGCAAAATGTAGATTGAAACCATCCAAAACTTGAGTTTTAAAAACTTCACATGCCATGCCAATTATAATTCAACTATCCAACAAAAACATTTAACATTAAATATCACATGCCAAATGTAGTTCAGATGAAAACATTACTTCACATTCACATGCCAAAAGTACTGAAACCATCCAAAAATTAAATAAAACAAATTATATAATAATTGATGTAATAAAATATGTCCAAAAATTGTAAATCTCACAAGTATCAAACTGTATCAAGTTTAACAAATTTTAAAACCATCTAAATTTTGAAATCAAATCTACTGTAAATCATGTCCATCAAATGGAGGATCTAGCGTCTTCCCTCCTAGGGTGTCCATCCGCGCCCTATCCTGTGAATAGGAAACCTACATATACACAATGCACATGTACTTGAACATTAAAATTTGAAGTTTTAAAAATGAATGAGAATATATATATCTAGAACTTCATGTAAAAAACAAAATATAACAGAAAAATCATGCAATACCTCGTAAGGTTCCCTCTCCATTTGATGAACAGGTTCTCCCATAGGAACATCTGCAGTGGTAAACTGTACAATATACATGTACAGTTAAATATATATATATATATATATATATATATATATATTAAAAACTTTCAAATGAAAATGCACGTGTACATATATAAACTTATTTTCAATAATATTAAAAAAAGGAACTAAAGACAACTTGTTCAAATGTTGTGGATGTTCCTATCTCCGTCACTAGAGTCCTCGGATTAAAGAAATCTTCTATAGGAACCTAAATTCAAAAAAATTTAAATAACTCAAAATATAGATCTCTCTCTCTCTCTCTCTCTATATATATATATCTCAATTTTTAATGGAACTTTTTGAGGTAGAATATATATATATATATGTAAATATAGATGTATATATATATATATCTCAATTTTTAATGGAACTTTTTGAGGTAGAATGTATATATATATATAAAAATTTTAAACATAAATTTTAAACTTGTGAAAAATTGTCCATACTTGTGGCTCATCTCCCAATGAAGTAGAAGGTATATCTCCTAAAGAAGAAGAAGGTACCGCCATCCCAAAAACATCAGACGGAATCGGTACCTGTTAAAACATTTTGTCAAATTATATATATACATACATGTACATGTGTGGCAACAATTATTTATTTTAGAGTCACTTAAAAAACACTAACATTTGCCAACATATCATGATGGTCAGACCCATCTGCATCGTTTGAACCAGAGGTCCCGAACGTGATATTAACATTTTCGTCATGCATCATGCCTGAGAACTACAAATGGTGTTTTAACATATAATCATACATTTTTTTTAGATTAATGTACACATACAAATAAATGTATACATGTACATACACATGTATTTATTACAAATTGTACACATGTATATGTAAAAATAATTTCAAACCCTAAGGTCACTAACACATACTATTCCGGTGCCCTCTTCCTCATGAAAAATTAGGTCTTGCAGACCATTGCAACAATTTATTGCATATGTTCAGATATCTTCAACATTCATGTTGTAAATCTCCTCATCTGTACGATAAAAAAAATTGGCACGTGAATTTTCACGTGCTCTTTGTCGATTTAAACAAAGATCGACTCCACTCAATCCGCTCTGAACATTGTCGATCATAACATCTCTTTCTTCTCGACTTATTTGAGAAGTCGCATCCAACTCTGATCATAGAGTTTCGACTCGAAACGGTTGACTCACCAATGGTGGCTCAGGGCGAGGCAAATCCACATCTCACTTAGCGCCCTTACGTTGATATAATCGACCTCTCCCCAGGGAAAAAAATTCTGAAGGAAGGTCATTGTAGTCGAGTTTCATACCCAAAAACAATTCTGCATAAAACATTTGTGAAAAATAAACAGGAACCTCATCGTTCCATGGAAGCCTTCCAAAGGCCACAAGATGTCGATCATACAAATAACTAGCTTTGTCTGGGTGCTTGAAATACTGCACCTTCAACATTTTTCTTTTTGGCCCTTCCTTATAATTAAACATTGACTTGGCATTTGCTCTTGTAACTTTTTGTTTTATGTCCTGCCATTTATCGGGACCTATCACTGTTTCTTTTCTCTTTCTCATCAGTTCTACGAATGAATGAGTCGTTGGCCCCATATTTCTGTACACATTTACCATTTCACCCCATGAATGTGTAACTATTTCAAGGATTTGTCTACTCTCAGCAGGTAGAGACAAAGCCACAAGATCTCTTTGCAATTTTGCATGAAGACTTTCACGCCTTTGTAAGGTGCATTCCGCCATGTTGGTTTCCCATGGTATATCTGTAATTTCAGCTGGATAAGTTGTGCTGGGTTGACAGCCTTCTTCTTGAATGTAGCATGCTGCCCTGCGCCTATTTTGACCACTGGCTCGAACATTTTCAGCCTCTGTATCAATATATATAAAATTTTGTATATTAGAAAAAACACGTGTAAAAAAAGTTGTACAAATTTAATGAAAAAATATTGAAATTGATGGCAACCTTGATGTTGTTGGTTAACATCTTCTCCAACATGACCTTGCTGAGAACCAGCCCTAGAATGACGCTGCTGAGAACCAGAACCACAATGACCCTGTTGAGAACCAGTAGCGGTTGATTTGCCTTCGGGAGAATAAATATCACCCCCTTCCCCCAACCTGCTACCACTCATACCTCGACCGGTTGAACCTTGGCCACACTCCATGGATGGAGTTGAAACCCTTCTCCTCTTACCTCCTAAAAATTAAAATATGAAACTTATTAACAACTAATTTAACTCACAAAGTTAATAAAAAAATCAATTCCATATGTACACACATGTATGGAGATTTAAGATTATATTTAAATACCGTGAACATTCCCCGATCCCTGAACCTCCATATGGGATTCGACTGATCTTCGCCGTTCATCCTCCATGATATATAACTATTGGTCGACATTTACACAAAATAGATTTCAAAAAATCAATTTCTAATTTAGTGTACACAAATTATGTAGAACACAACTTTCAAAGCAATAATTGATCATGTGTGAAACTAAATTTAATCGAAAAAGATATTATAAAAATGATAAGTTTACCAAATTTTTCTTTACATGGTGGGAACACACTTGGTATAAAATTTACTACTTATACACTTTAGTTTGTGGGAGAAATGACACATGTACATAGTTTACCTTAAAGTTGTTGTGTTTTACGGATATTAAAATGAAAAACTTCTATTTAGATCCATTCCAGAGATTGACTGTAGGGGCATTTACTAGATATGTCACCTTTCATAAAAGATGAGATCTAGAGGCTACCTGGCCCTTTACAGACTCTGCCTATAAAACTTGTAGAAGTAAACACTAGAGGCATTAACAATATCAAAGAACGTTTTCATGCTCAGACATGGGAATGTGTCTCTTTCCCTACACAAAAAAATAGTTCAAGGTAGTTAATCTTCATAGACATGTCATCAAGCAAGTCAATGTGATCATCCCCAACTTATTTTTTATGAAATTAGGCTTGGAATCTCATTTTAGAGCTCAAATTTTTAGGAAGGATTTAAGTATCCACCTTTCAAGAATCACTAGAAGAGGTTGATAAAGAATATAGGAAGACAAAAAACTAACCATTGGTGTACTAAATGTATTTCTTGGAAGGTAGATTAACTCATAAATTTCTCACAAAATACACTTAAAGCTTGACACAAACCCCTTCCCACTAGAGGAATAAGGTCCAAATTTTTGATGAAAATGTGCTGTGAAAGTAAAGGGTTAAAGGAAACCATGTACAAGGCATAGTTGAGCCAAATGTTGTTGAGGAAGGGCCTAATTATTTGGGTCTTGGTTATGGAAAACATGGAGAATGCTCCAAAGCCAAGGAGGCACATGAATCTGTTCCAAGAAGGAATTTTATTTCATGTTCATTACCTCAAGCTTGTGAAGTTTGTGTTCACATGATGAATGGAAAATTTTGACACCCACTTTGCAAGAAGATGTTAATAAACATGCAACTAATGAGAATGTAAAAGAAGAGGATGTTGAAAGCTCTATCTAGTCATTGAATTCATTGCTAGTATTCAAAGGAGAGCCACTACCTCATCAAATTCACCTCCTCAAGAAGGCAACAATGGTGAATGTTCAAGGTATAAATTTGTGTTTAATCAAATTGCTTTTAATTATGATAAACATGGTAAATATTCACATAAGATATATAAAAGAACTTGCACATGTTCCTTTTGTGGTTTGAATAATCATAATGTTTATATATGTTGGAAGAAGATATCCATACACATTGAAACTTTCTAAATAAATGAGGCAAAAAGTCAAAGGCCCATTGGAAAAGGAAAATGATGTTGAAAATAAGATGCAATTGTTTATTACTCATTGCCATAAGAAAGGTCACCTTGTAGAATGTGATCATCCCCAACTTACTTTTTATGAAATTAGGCTTGGAATCTCATTTTAGAGCTCAAATAAACCTCTAGTTTATTTTGGTTTAGACAAGGTCTAGAATTTGAAAAGTGAATTCCCTCTTTCTTCCTCTTACATGTCCAATGATCAGAATTTGGATTGAGGGAAAATATTTTCTAGAAATAAAAATTTTGCATTTTATAAATGTGTAAACATGAGTTTTTAAATAAATGAGGCAAAAAGTCAAAGGCCCATTGGACAAGGAAAATGATGTTGAAAATAAGATGCAATTGGTTTGCTAACAGATGGTTAGATTTATTATCTAATTAAGGCCTTGCATGTATTTTGATGTTTCATGAATTTATTTGCAAATTCAAAGTATGGTGCATGTTGCATGAAGCAAGATGTTGAAAGTAGAGTTACGTTGACACACTTAAATGCAACAAATATGGAAATTTGTACCTGAGCTCTATTATTTGACTTGAGAGTCGGTTGTTTGAAGAGACATGTTTTGTCGATTTGTGTTTGGTTGATGGTTTTGTACACCAATATGTAAGAGTACATGGAGATATTCACATGATGTGAATTTTTTTTCTTTGAAGGAAAAAAATGATATGTCAGCGAGCTATGTTTCTTGCATGATGTGTTTTCAGTTTGATGGTTTTGTTTGTGACAAGACGTCACAAGATTTTGGGAAGGTCCACTCTTGAGCGAGAGCCTCATGATTACAACCTAATCATGAGAATCAAATGGGAGTGCATCCTTATTTTTAAAACAAATAGGATTCTGAGCTACCTAGGACTCGAACCATTATTTTTAAATTTGAAATATCATGGTGTGTTGTTTCAATCCCTGAATCCACAATCCTAACATAAATTGTTTTATTATTTTTTTGCAGGATTTAGTTGGTTATATTAAAATTCAGTTGAATTTAAAATTCTTGGCTTAGTGGCATAAACCAAACATATTGTACATATTAAATTCAAGGAATTTCGCTCTCCCAATCATTTCTAAATCACCCATATCACCAAGAAAACATGTTTTAAAAGAACATACTTTGGTATGGGAAAGACCTTTGATTTCAAATATTATAAGAAGGTTTTTGATATTGTTGAGAGAATGTGGAAAATAGAGTCCATAAACAAATTATTTTTCAAAAAGTATTACTTTCAAAGTATCAACAAGGAACATGTACAAGGGTGTTCAATGAATTAACGCTATTTATTTAAATTCCATGATGTAAATCTTGCTCATAATTTTAACAAATTATTAAATAATGATCTAGATTGGATAATTATATTATTTGTCATATATTCAAATGATGCTTATAGAGTGAAAAAACTTAAAGAATCAACTTGTAGGGTCATTTTAATGGTGGGTGGAGAATTGGGGTCTAAAACCTTTTGGAGTCATTTTGAGGCATTAAATGACATTTCTGGGGGTCAAACGATTATCCCTTGTGCCGAAATCTTGACCATTATTCTACACTTGAAGACATATCCAATGGTGCAAGAAAAACATCAAACAAAGTTCATTCAAAATTTATGCCTTTAGTAAGTTGACCTATCATGTTGACCACCATGGTACGAGAGAATGACATCTTAGCCCCATTACTCATGCATGGCAAGCTAGCTACATGTGGAATTTTAACAAGACTCTAAAAGTTCTAAAATCACAAACCTCGTTAATGGTATCTTACACCTAGTTGGCTATCACACTAGGTTAAATACTTGGCCACTAGGAGGAATAAGAGTTCCATTTTGTGTTATTGTATTTTGTTCCATAGTTGAAAATACAACTAGGAGTGTGAAGTTAGAGAGAAAAATGTATGAAGTTAAGTTTTTATAGCAACCTTACACGCTAAAAGTCTTAGCTAACTCTAGAGAGATTACCTCTTTCTTTGTACTCGCATATTTTCCATACCAAAAAAGAGAGAGTAGATCATGTTTACATTTTAGTGTTTTTTTTCTCCCATAAGGATTTCCTAGGGAAAAAGGAGTCTAAAGCATCATTACTTTTTAGGGTTGCTTGTCTCCCATATAAGGATTTCCTAGGAAAATAATTTTGTTGACTGTCTAGAGATATTTATGTGTGTGTTTCATTATGTTCTCTATTTATTACGTTGTGTTTCATTATGTTTTATATTTCTTGTACATTTCTTCCCTCCTATTTTTCTTTCCAATCAAGGTTTATAAAATGACATGAGAAGCAACATGTGAGACTTGGAACAATCATTTTCATTATCTATATGGAAGGCAAGAAGGATTATATCCCCTTAAGCTTAAGCTTATGTAGTTTGTCAATTTTTATCATATATTTTTTGGCAAGGGTAAATGTTTTTTTATCTATAGTACAAGTCATGAGTTCCCCAATTTTACCTCACGTAAAGCATGATTCTAGGATTACTACAATTTGTACTTGGTTTTTTATTGTGATGATGCCTTGTCTCAATCACTTGGCCATCTCTTGATGGATAGCTAAATCTTTATAACAATACTTAAAAAAAAAATTATCTATTTGTATTATGTGAAATTATGTAAAAAATGGTATACTACTTTTCATAAAATTGGGTTGAGTTTATCATATATTTCAATGAAAGTTGATTAAATATGTTTTCTTTAAAAGGATCTAACAATTTTGTTGAGGTATGAATTTGAAATTTTGTGTGGCTCTCTATCAACCTTCACTTCCTCATTTCTAGAAAAAATCTACTTGCTCATTCATATACCCACTTTCTATTCAAATGCATGAGTTTTGAACTCTCAATAACTATGTTTTTCCACGCAGGAAAATTATGTCACATTTTATACTAACTCTAAATATTATTTTGAATTTTGAATTACTGTTATTCTTTTATATAATTTAACATTAGATGTAAGTTTAAATTGAAGGCTACTTAGATGAAATATAGCTTAGATTTGGCATTTGCAAATTATTATCTATTTATTGAACAAAAGGACATAATTATTACACATGTTTAATTTACATTCAAATGCTTCTTTGATTTATCTCCTGTAGCTTAATGTAATGCTAGATATATAATTTAAGTTGAAGGCCCATGAGATAAATATGACTTCTATGTGACATTTGTATTGAATCATCTATTTGTTGTGTTATATGAACATAATTGGTACGCATATCTAATTTGCATTACTAATATGTCATGTCATGCTTCTTTAATTTATCTTTTATAGATGACCGAAGCATCCCTTTTTAATCTATCCCTTTTGACTTTGGATATGTGGGCAATACTCATCCGAATATTTTTCTAGATCATAAAGAAATGAGTAAAATTGTATTCCATTTGTGTCAATGTTAAGGTTAAGCACATGGATTAAAGTTTTATATAAGATACATTGCCACTGTGTACATTTATATCTAAAGAATCCAAAACCTCATTGAAGACCATATGTTTTGTTGGTGTAGTTTTATTGGTTATATTGCATTGATTTTGCAGTTGTTGCTATGGGCCTCACCATCTAGTGATTTTAGGTAAAAAAAAATTATTTACATGGAATTTTTAAGTATCCTAGAATGTTTATTATTTATCACTACTAGCCTTGGTGATTTAGTTGTTTGTTTTGATTTTTTTCAAAGAGAAAAAATTCGTAAACTTTCATTAAAGATAGGTTACATGTTACATAAATCTGGTAGTGTGCTACTGATCAGTCCAAAAACTAATACAATCTAATACTTGCCATCATGCAGGTATGAAAACAGTCCCAAAAATAAACATATTTTCAGGAATATTCCAAATGATTACATAGTAAGCTTGGTGCTTAACTTACTATCAAAAAAGAAAAATTAAAACCATATTAAAGAAATATACATGGCGGTAGTATATGTCCCAGGAGATAGTCACAAAATTCTCCCCAAAAAACATGTACAGCAAGTAAATCATCTATAGATGTGCCTCCTCTATGAAAGGCCGATGAAAATATCTGTATATCTGTCCACCCATGTGTTCTGTGAAATGTCAGGTGCCCCAATCTAGTTCCGATGCTTCTTTGGATAATTTGTCGGCCACATTGTTCCGAGAACTGTAAATATGTGTCACTGAGATAGAATCAAATAGGAATTTGAGATGATGAACCTCACGCAGCAGTGCAGACAGTGTGTGCGAGTGACAAAGTGCAAGATTATTGAACCAATTGATAACAAGCAGTGAGTCACCAAAAATCTGGATGGAGTTGCAGTGGATGTCCTGTGCAAAAGTCAGAAGAAGTCTAAAGCAGTTCAGTTCTGCATAATTATTTGTTCTGGGTCCCAATCCCATTCTGATATGGTAGTAGTGATGGTCATTTAAGTAGATTATTGCACCCCCTCTGCAGCCAACAGCATTGGACGCACCATCGAAGTATGCCCAAGCACGATTATGATCTATTATTTCATGAGTGCCGTGTGGAAGCTTGCTGAGATGACTGTCGACAGGAAAGAGACTGAAAGTAGCAATAGAGGCAGTGCATATGCAGTCACAGTCGATAGGTATTTCTTTGAAGATCTGTTTGTTCCATCCGATCCAAATCACCCATGCCACAATCAAAGGGAGATTCCTCATTCTCGGGCAATTATCAAAATGCCGCCACCAATTCGTCCATGCTTCCAGAAGATTGTCCCCCTACCAAATATAATTACAGCCTAGGCTAGTGTAGATCCAAGCCCATATTACTTTGATGCAATTGCACAAAAGGAATAAGTGGGTCGCGTCCTCACAGCTAGCCAGGCAGTAACAGCATTGAGAAGCCCCATGGTATGCCCGTTTGTGGAGAAATTCCATGGTGGGTATACATTGGTTGAGTATGCACCAGAAAACCGTTATGTGTTTATGAGGGGCTTTTAATTTCCAAAGGGTACGCCACCACCATTCTTTGATAGGGGGTTCCTTGGGCCGAATTAAGGCAAGGTATCCCAGTTTAGGAACGTATTGACCATGAGGAGATACAACCCAAATTAATCTGTCGGCCTGCTCAGTAATTCGAGTGTTTGTAGCTTTAAGGGCCCAAATATACCTCTGCCAAATCCGAGCACCTGCCTGTGGGATGTCAAGATCAGCAGCACTAAGCCAGGCTTGGCCCTGCCACGAGGAATGAGCCAGGTCCGCAATCTGAGCAAGATAGATAATATTTCTGTGTGCAAGGTGTTTGGTGATAAATACAGGTAATTTGTAATGATCTTCATTTCCAGACCACGAATCTGTGCCAATGCGGACCCTAGCACCCGAGCCAATCTGCCATGATAATCCAAGCTGTATGATGTGTGCCGCCTTATTGATCGCCTTCGAAATAATAGATGAACCAGTTGTCTGACCAATCCTGTCTCGGATCCAATCAAGTGGGTTCTGAGGCAAAATATATTTAGCCACAATAACGTCTTTCCAGAGGCTCTGACCCGTGATTAAGTGCCAGCACATCTTAGAAGCCAGGGCCCTCGAGAAGAGATGCAAATATTTTAACCCCCAGCCTCCCCATTGTTTAGGGATGTTGATGCGATCCCAGACAATCCAAGCAAATGTGGAGGCCTTTCCCTAGTTGCGCCAGAGAAATTGTCTGCATATCCTTTTGATTCTGTTGGTAATGCCAATTGGAATCCAAGCCAGGGTCATCCAATAGACCGGAATAGCTTCCAGCACAGATTTTATGAGGATCAGTCGTGCAGCCCTAGATAACCATCTGTTGTACTAGACATTAATTCTCCGTTCAATATTGGCGATAATCCAGTTCCAGTCTTTAATCTTGTAGTCATTTGGTTTAATATGATACCCCAGATATTTGAGTCCATTATTGATGTCAATGCAAACATAGTCAAATAGGTGCAGTGAGAAGCCTTGTTCCATTCCCGAGCAGCCAGTCATAATAATGGTGGATTTGGTGCCATTAGGTTCCATACTTGTGGCCCTGCAAAAGCAATTCAGTAGCGGATCAAAGTGAACGGAGTCTTGTATAGTCCCATTGAGGAAAATGAGTACATCATCCACAAATAAGAGATGAGTAAGATGAAGAATGTCATTGATCTGGAGCCCTTGAAGTTCTCCCCTATCTTTTGCATTTTTAATGAGACCCGAGAGTCCCTCCATAACCAAGACAAATAATAATGGTGAGAGAGGACATCCCTGACGAAGTCCTCTCCCCGCATGAAAGAAATCAGATGTGGTGCCATTGATCAGAATGCTGAAAGTGGCATGACTAATACATCCCATAATCTAGTTAATAAACAGATGAGGGAAACCAGAGTGGATTAAAATGAGATGAAGGTAACTCCAGTTGACCCGATCAAATGCCTTTGTGAGATCGATTTTGAGAATGGTGGATTTCTGGCGCAGGGTCTTAATGGAGTGGACGACTTCCTGGGAAGTGCCAATAGCTTCATGAATTTTCCTATGATTTAGGAATGCAAATTGTTCTTTTTCAATATGAGTAGACAGGAAAGGCTTGATGTGGTTTGCAATAATTTTGGATATGATCTTGTATATGCAGTTACACAGAGATATTGCCCTATATTCATTGAAGCTAGTCAGATTGTCTGATTTTGGTATGAGAGAAATAAAAGTGGTGTTGAACCCATCATATATTCTTCCTCGCACTCTGCTGTCTTCAATCATAGTCAACAGGTCAGATGATATGAGTTCAAAAAAATGGATAAAAAACTCAATGGGCCAGCCATCAGGCCCAGGGCTTTTGTCCCGCTTGAACCATTTCAATACACCTTCCAGTTCAACTAAGATAACTAGTGCATTGAGGTCATCCATCTGATCCTGTTCAACAAATATTTTGAAATGCTGGGTAATGCGCATGATGTCCAGAAGATCAATGCAGTTTGACGCCCTATAAAGGTTTGTGAAATGTCTGGTGCCCAGGTCAAATAATTGAGACTGCGTTCTTGCTGTAAATCCATTGTTGTCTGACAGTTCCCAAATGCCATTTGCAGCCCTCCGGCCATTAGCATGCTGCTGAAAGAATTTATTATTTTCATCACCTACTTGAAACCATATAGCCCAGCTTTTAAGTCTCCAGTCTTCCTCCTTTTGTCTCAGAAATTTAGCTTTTTCCGATTCAAGTGCAATTAGATGTGCCCTGGTATCATCAAAATGGTAGCCCAGCAAATCGGCATTGTTGAGACTGGAAATCTTATTTTCAATATTAATCAGAGCCTCCCTCTCCGATCTCTTCTTGTTTCGAACCCATTGAATGGTAAGTTTTTTGATTCGGTTAAGATTGTCATTAATGATCCTACCCGGATCACGATCATTCAAGGGGCCACAGTGCTGCCAGGCCCGAGTGACCATCAGGGTATAATCAGGATCTCTCAACCACCGAGCATTAATTTTGAATGGGGAACGAGCCCTATTAGGGCCACACTCGAATTCCAGATATATTGGAGAGTGGTCATATTTTCCACCCATCCCCACCTATTGTTTTGATGCTACTTGGTTACCCATATTTAATAGTTGTTCATGTTTAATTCATTGTTAAGGCTTTTTATTGGCCTATTAGGATGTATTTTTCTCAAATCCATAATGGCTAAAAGAATGAAATTTATCTATGAAAAAGAGAGGTCATTTGGAAAACAAATTGTTTACAAGTGTTCTTTTGAACCCATAGAACTTGCAACCCCAATATGGATACAATACTAAGTAATACATAACCTCCTCATCTAACTTAGCTAGGGATTTTCAATACTATATTTGAGTTGGCTAGCTCCATTTCAAGATATTATAATGTTAGATTATTATTTCTATAGATTTTGATTATGGTAGTAAAATGTTACAAAAAATCGGAAACTACAAATAATATTATTCTAGATATATGTAAAAAGGACATGGTAGAGAAAATCAAACAATATTAAATTTTTCATAAATAGTTTAGATATAAATACATTTTCTAATTTTGATTGTAAATTCCAAGGCTTAAAGCAATAATTTTTCTAATAATTCTTTTTTAATTAATAAATAAAAAAGAAGCATTTTCAGTCAAAATCACATCCAACATATAATAAAAATAATAAAAACAATTTAAAACTTCATACACTATGACATTACTATGGAAAAGAGCATAAAAATATACAAGCAAAAAAATCCTTTTATATAATAATGGAGAGCTTCAAATATACAAGAAAAAAAATCTTTCAGCCTTCTTTTATCCCAGAGAAAGAGTTGCTCAAACAATCATATTTTAAACAATTAAAACTTGGAGAGAATCATCTGTTTTTGAATTTCAATTATATAAAAAATTAGTCAAATATTTCAAATCTGTTTTTTGGCTAGTTGCAGAGTGTAGGTCCAGTTCTAACTAGAGAGAGACTCCAAGAAGGGGTTTCAAGAAAGAACAGGTTTCCAACATTCCAGTCAAGAAGGGAGGCAAATATTTCCAACAAAAGAGGCAAGAACAAGTTCCCTAGTGGTAGTGCTATGCAACCCAGTTAGTCAGTGCATGTTGCAGGCAAGAATGCGAGTAGATGGTAGTCTCCAAAGAGAGTTTCTAGAGGTAGAACGAGTTTCCCAAAAGAAGTACTACACATTTTATTAGGTAGGACTGCATCTAGCATGGAGAAAATCATCTGACTTTGAATTTCAATTATATAAAAAATTAGTCAAATATTTCAAATCTGTATTTTGGCTAGTTGTAGAGTGTAGGTGCAGTTCTAGCTAGAGAGAGACTCCAAGAAAGGGTTTCAAGAATGGGACTGTGAACATTGTATCTGCTTGGAAAATGTGTTTCAAAGCAATATTTTCGGTCAAATCATTGTTTTCAGAATAGTGGCTATCATAAAAATCTGCTATGTTCACTACACAAATTTATCTTCAGGCCATCACCAGATTTTAAAAGGATAAATTCCAATAAAAATATTTGAAGAGCACGATGACAACTATCATAAAATATTTCGAACCAGAGTGAACCTACAAAGTTTCTGAACAAATGTGAACTGTTTTTTTTTTTTTTTCTCACTTGAAAAAATTGCATTTGGAGCAGCTCTCAGTGGTACACAGTCAAGATTAGAACATTATATCTCCCTTAAGAAAATGTTATATTCAGAACTAGTGGAAAATAGTCTACCCAAGATTAGAACAGTATATCTCCCTTAAAAAAATGTTATATTCTAATCACTGGAAAAAGGAAGCAGCGGTAAAGTGATTCACCAAAACTTTTTCATAATTTAATTCAAGAAAAATTCGATTATATATAGAAATGTTTGATCATCGTAGTGATTTCACCTTATAAATATAAAAACCAACTACCATTAAATCCATATATCAATGTTAAAAAACTCCTCCTTGAAGAAGAAAGATCCATGAGCACAGATAGAGAATGAAGCTACCAACATTGGCAGGCATAAACTGAAGAACAGAGCCATTCAAAATGTTTACTTGAAAGGAATCAGGGATGGTAGCCAGAAACCTAAAGACCGGAAAGGCATAGAGCACAGCCTAGACACTAGAAACTGACGACAGAATGGCGAGGCCAACGCAAAGTGGGAGGAGAAGGTTATTTACTCAAACCAACTCTCACATTACCATCATCGGATGTCGCTTCAAACAAATGAATGCTTGGGATGAGGGAAGATGTCTGGATAAGGGAAAAAAGGGAGTACATGGTACCATTTCACATCAAAACTTACCTTGAAGACTCTGTAGCTTGGCTAGGCATAGTTAAATTTAATATGGTACTCAATTAAAATTTTTACAACGGATCAAAACTATAATCCATGAAGGTATTTTACCTTACATAGAAAGCAAACACATGTGCAGTGAAGTTTAATATTAATAGTGTGTATGTATTTGGTTTTACATGTTCTAAGGGGTTTTATGAACCTCATTTTCATAAGAATCTAAACAAAATTAAATTCTCAATTCTTAATCAATGTTTTTTATTCTCAATTCTGAATTTCTAACGTTAACAGAAAAGATAAAACTCAAAACTATGATGCTACAATGTCTAGCGTTTAAATTTCAAAATTTTACTACAAAACAGTGACATATTCAATGTAATTCGACATTCGGCATTCGGCATTCGGCATTTTTCGAAAGAGGTGAGAAGTTTGGTGACATAACCGAGAAGTTTTTCTGGATGCAGAGTAACTCGACGAGTGGGGATGGTAGGAGCACCACGGCAGACAGGAGCAGAAACAACGCAGACAGAGAAAAAAAAATGCGCGCACAGTGAAAACTGTAAACCATCAAAACTCGCGGGCGATTTATTTATAGAAAATAGTTCAGCTGAACTATTTTAAAAGTAAAACTTCAGCCAAAGTCATAGTTCAGCTGAATTTTTTTAGAAGTTAGGCCAAAATTTTGTTGCTGGTTTTCCAACCTCCGGCAAAAATTCTGTTTGCCCGTGCCGTCAGTGTGCCGTCAATATAAATGGAATCACGAGTTCGGCCGAACTTTATAAGAAAGTTCGGCCGAACTTTGGAAAATGTTCGACCGAACTATTGTTGAAAAAAAATTTCCGCCCCCAATTCTCACAAAAGTGTAACCCAGCTTCACGTTTCCGCCCCAAAGAAAGAGCGACCAGAGGAAGTTGGCGCTCAAGGATAAACTCAGAAACATAAAGATGGAGAAAGGTGACAGTATGCCCAAGTACCTCACGAAGTTCATCCAATGCAGGGATGAGCTGGGAAGTGTGGGGGTGACTGTTGATGATGACGACTTGGTGAGCTTGGCTCTCCTTGGGCTTCCGAAGAGTTGGCATTCCTATCAGGATTCTATCAATGGCCAGGAGAAATTACGAGGATGGGAGCGACTTTGGTCAGATCTTGTGCAAGAGGAGATAAGGCGAAGTACCAGGGATGAATCTTCATCAAAGGCATCTGATGAAGAGAATTGTGCTTTGGCTACCAAATAAAAGAATGGGAAGAGCAAGAAATCTTCTCAATCCAGTGCGAAAAGCAAGAAGCAGGATATGTCCAAGGTGAAGTGCTTTCACTATCACCAACATGGACATTATGCCACAAATTGTCCGCAGAAGAAGAAAAATAACCAGGCTGCTGGATTTGCAGCTGGAGAGGCCTTAGCCTCACAGTTTGAGCTGGATTTTTCACTGATCGCATGCTTGGTCTCAAGTTTGATGGGTTCAGTGTGGTTTCTGGAAAGTGGTGCGTATTTTCACATGACAAGAGATCGATATTTGTTTACTGATCTGGATGAGAAAGATCTTGGAGTGCACATCGAGATGGGCGATGATGGTAGATACAGTGCGACCAGTATCAATACCATTTCCTTTGAGAGGGAGTCTGGTAAACCCTTCGTATTGAAGGAAGTGATGCATGTTCCAGGATTGAAGAAGAATCTTATCTCTGTGGCGATGTTAGAAGGCAAGGGATATGATGTTGTCTTTATTGAGGGAAAGGCTTTCCTATGCAGTAAGGCAACTGGTGAGACCCGGAGGATAGGGGTTTGAGTTAAGAACCTTTATCAATTGCAGGTAGATGGATGCGCAGCAATGGCGGGTAAGGTAGAAGGAGTGGTGAGCCGGGATGATGGCGAGTTGTGGCACTGGAGATTGGGCTACCTTCACCATGGAGCTTTGAAGATACTGCAGTAGATTTCTAGTGGGCTTCCTAAGGGTACTCTTGCGCAGTCAGATTAGTGCAAGGGATGTACCTTGGGAAAATTTGTGAAAGCCACCTTTCACGAGAAGGATAGTCACGCCATGACGATCCTTGAGAGAATTCACACAGACGTGTGTGGACCTTTCTCAGTATCTTCGACAGCAAAGCACAGGTACTATGTGATATTTGTTGATGATTTTTCTCATAAGTGCTGGATCTTCTTCATGCAGAAGAAGAGCGAGACATACTCAAAGTTCTGTGAGTTCAAGGCAATGGTTGAGAAAGAATCGGGGAAGCAGGTGAAGGCTCTTAGGAGCGAAAATGGTGTTGAATTCATCTCTGGCGAATTCAAGGACTTTGCAGTGTAGAAGGAATTCGAAGAGAGCTCATAGCACCTCATAACCCACAACAGAACGGGGTTGCTGAGCGGAAGAACGAAAAGATTGTGGGTGCTGCAGTATATGTGTAGAACCGTTGTCCTCACAAGATACTTGGCATGAGTACACCCGAGGAGGCATTTTCTGGTAAGAGGCCTGATATTTCCCATTTGAGGATTTTTGGTTCACCTGTTTACATTCATGTGACGAAGGATGCTAGGAAGAAGCTGGAGCCAACCGCAGAGGTTGGGATATTTGTGGGGTACACTGATACACCGCACAACTATTGTGTGTATTTTCCAGACAGTCGCAAGACTGTTGTGCGATGGGATATCAAATTTCAGGAGGAGAAAGCAATGAAGTGTTCGCTTGAGAAGGAGCCACACTTGCATGCAGATGAGGAGCTACTAGTTCCTAAGGATGAGCCTCAGGATGTGGATCAGCCACAAGAGGAGGTTCATGGAGTGGAAGAGACCACTCATGCAGTGCCAACCATCAAAGGGCGGAAGCGCACTACAGAAGCTGAGCGATTGGCTCAAGATGCAGAGAAGATTGTAGGAGCACCTACATCACAGCGCAGACAGAGATAGTCACCTGACCGGTATACTGGATACATGGCTCTTATGAGAAAGTGTATCGTGACAGAGCCATCCTCTTTCGAGGAAGGCTGGCAGAGGGGACGCACCAGGTGATGCCATGGTGGAAGAGTATGGTTCGATTGTCGAGAAAACGGTGCATGGGAGATTGTCAGAAATTTGGAAGGAAATCGATGGTAAGGTTCGGGAATGGATCTAAGAAGTGAAGCTGGCTTGGTGACGAAAGTGTGGAGAGGTACAAGGCAGATTTTTTGCAGGATTTCACAGATAGAGGGGATCGATTATGAGGAGACCTTTGCACCTGTCGCAAGGTATTCTTCCATACGGACGATTCTTGCTCTCTCAGCGCAGATGGGGTGGCACATTCATGAGATGGATGTGAAGACTGTGTTCCTCAACGGATTCATTGAGGAGGAGGTGTACATAGATCAGCCCGAATGTTTTGAGATCTTCAGCAATGAGTCGCATGTGTGCAGGCTCAAGAGAGCGTTGTATGGGTTGAAACAAGCACCTCATGCTTGGTACATACGGATAGACAGTTATTTCACCAGACTTGGATTCTCCAAGAGTGAGGCGGATCCTAACCTATACCAGATTGTGGTGGAGGGTAAGTTGCTGATCATTGTACTTTATGTAGATGATTTGATTCTGACAGGTGATGAGTTGTTGATACTCTCATGCAAGGATGATCTTGCGAAAAGAGTTTGAGATGAAAGACTTGGGCCTCCTTCATTATTTCTGGGATTGGAAATTTGGCGGCGCAGTGGACTATTTGTTTCCGGGGTAAGGTATGCCAGGAATCTTGAAGTTCAACATGCATGTTGGAAAGCCTGGTGATACTCTCTTCTGAGGTTGGAGGAAGGAGGATGCTACTTCGAGCGGAGGTAGTGGATGCCTTGTTTATCGACGATTCAATTAGAATTAAACATATCCCAGTCAAATCACATGACTGACATATGCCCTATGTATCTTGACTTTCACAAGCTATGGTTAAGCCAACCAAGCTCTTCTCGAAGGCAGGCAAGCATGTATTGAGATATCTCAGAGGCACATCGGGATATGGATTGTGGTACAGACAGTCGAATGAGGTGAGGCTATGTGGCTTCACGGATGCAGATTGAGCAGGGAGCCCAACGGACAGAAAGAGCACATCTGGAGGGATTTTCAGTATCGGGTCAACAGCAGTTTCTTGGTACAGCAGGAAGCAGATATCCGTGGCACTCAGTTCAGCAGAAGACGAGTATATGGCAGCAAGTTTTGCTGCATGCGAGGCTATATGGATGAGGAAGATCCTGGTCGGGTTGTTCGGTTCACACTTGGATCCTACTATGATTTATTGTGATAATCAGAGTTGCATCGAACTCTTGGTTAATCCAGTATTTCATGATAGATCCAAACACATTGACATCCGGTATCATCATATCAGAGATTTTGTGCTACGGAAGGTCATGTTACTTTCATACATTCCTACAGAGGATCAGGATGTTGATATCTTGACGAAGGCACTCACCAGGAGAAAATTCAAATACCACAGAGGCAGGATAGGGGTTGCAGATAATCCATATCTTGTTGAGAGGGAGTGTTGAGAATGAAACAAGATGATGAGCTTAGTGAAAAGAAGTCGCCTTCACTAAGTGGGCCCGCAGGCTATTTTTGGCACAAAATCTATTTTTAGACATAGGATCATGTTCTATGAGTTGCAGGATGCTATTTATGGATGGTTGGTCAAGTCTGGAAGAATAGATGGACTTCTATTTTTAGACATACTGGGCGGAATCTATTTTTAGATTTCCAGTCTAAAAATAGATATGTCGAATATTATTAGCTCTTAATAATATTTGGACTCTAAACATTATCTTATCCTCTTGGAGCACTTGATTCGGTTACAAAGATGTGGCACATGCGGTGACGAAGGAATCGCTATTCTGAGAAGAGGTTTATTGGAACTATAGCATGGAGACTTGATTAGAACTCAGGTGACAGAGTTTGGTGGAGTTGATTGAGGAGTTAATGGAGTTGTGTTCAGTTTAACTCAGTTAAACATAGTTGAGCTAGTTGTATCTATTCTAATTGATTGATACACTAGTGAGAGTGGTGTGAATTAATTATTAATTAATTCACTAATTATTAACTCATAAATCAACTAAATAATACATCAGTTAAGTTCAGTGCATGGACAGTTTCAGTGGAGACCAGTGGAGAGGTAGGTGAAAGAGCAGGTTGACTATCAGTTGTGACCATACTGGTGCATGAGTTTGCACCACACTTTGAGGGATATGCCAATGAGGATTGCACAAAGGCATGCTGGGCATCAATTTGATTGGTATATTTATTCATCTTGTGGATTGCTAAAGAGAGGCTAATGCCTAGCTGCATTGGAGCATGTGTTTTGCTAGATTTGAGCTTGTGTAGTCAATAACAATTGGAGATTGTACTGAGAGCTTGTGAGGAGTTTGTACAATGATTGTTACATGATCTCTATCATTATAATATACAGATAGTTGGGGGTTTTCAGCTTTAAGCTTTCCCATAAACATTGTGTTTATATGTGTGATTGTTTATGGTTTTAATGTGCGCATGCGATTGTTTATATTTCCGCAATTAATGATCAATGGTAGAAGAGATTATGTATTATGCATGAAGCTCAAATAGTGTGTGATCAATATAATCTCGGTGAATAATTTAACTGTTATTCAAATTTCTACAGTTTGAGTACTCTAAATATTTGGATGAAGGAAGGATATTCTTGGAATATGACAGAGCCATTAATGTGGTAGGTAAGTGATCCTTCCAATAAGATATAGAAATGGAAAAAAAGTGCATTTATCTAATGTGATATGTGTACTTCAGTTGAACAGGTGTCTACTTTTTAGTGAACTCAATTCAGTAATGTAGGCATTGATCAAAAGGAATATGTTCAATCTTGACAAAAGAGAATTAAAATTATCCAAGGGCATCAAGGGTTGATATTCTTTATAGAACGTATGTTTCTACTCATGTTGAGGTTTGTAGTATTGTTGCAACAATCAAGAAGAGTCAAATAACCAAGAAAGCATATGAAGAATCTAAAGCATGTATGTCTTGGCATAGAAGGGTAGGCCACTTCAATGAGCAATGTATATAGGGAATTCACCTAAAAATAATGGTTAAATATATGAATTTCAATTTATCATTTGAATTTTGTGAATCATGTATATTGGTTAAACATGTAATGGATAAGTTTTATTTAAGTTCTTGTGGAGTTAAAAGGATAATGGACTTAGCACATTACAATATGTATGAGCCAACAAATATGACCTCTATTGGTGGTGTTCATCACATTTCCATTGTTGTAGATGATTTCAATAGAAATATATGGGCCGTATTTTCTTAGAAGAAAAGTGAGATATTTAACTCCTTCAAAAATTTTGTTCCTGTATTGGAGATGAAAATTAGTAGAATTCTATAAGAAGTGACAAAGGTGGGGAATATTAATCAAAAGAGTTTGATGCATTTTATGAAATGTTTGATTTTTAAAGGAAAGAAGATACATTATAGGCTCCACATAAAAATGGAATGGTTAATAGGATTGTAAAGTACACAACCACTTAATTATTGATTAAGGATACAAGGCATCAAGACCCAACTACCAAGGATAAATTATGGACATAGGATTTTCAAATTTACTCTTTCTTCAATCACCTTAAAACTTATTTTTGATATCACCATCTTCTTCTATTTTTGAAATCCGTCTAATGATATAAATTTCATTCAAATGTGAGATCTAGAAACAAAGTTATGTCGATTTGAAAATATACCCTTAAAAGAGTTGGATCAACAAATTGTCCATGTTGATGACATGCAATATTCCTTTTGCATACTTGTCATTATAATACAACACCTTCCACATAAATCTACGAATTTAGATGGCTATATCATATTCTCCAGAAACTTTATGAGACAAAGTCTGGTCTAACTTGAACTCCTCGCTTCCTAATACCTAATTTCCAAAGAAGACAAAATCTGTGCTAATATTAAAGATTAGAAAGATTCACTAATATCGATAATTTGATATCCCAACAACCACATCACCACTATTATGAATGTTGTGTGGCCACTAACCCTGTGCCACATCAACACACCATGTCTTCACCAGATTGACATGTCAAGTTATTAAGTCCAACCCCATGTGACATCATCTAGACTCCATGTAATCATATCATGGTAGCATGCCATACCCCATGCTACGTCAATTCCCCCCCCCCCCCCCGCCCAGCATGCTACATCGGCATCATTCTCGTTTCAGTAGTATTATGAGGAAAACCTAAAATCAAAGTCCAAACCTCCCAGTATTGGACACCAAACACCTATACAATTAATAAGCTAATACATTGTAGTAAGAGTTCCTTATCGAGTTTAGTTGATATTAAAAAAAAAAATCTATTGCCTGGATCTCAAATTCTTAATATCAAAATCCATAAAATATTAGCACTCGACATCTAAGAACTAATACCCAAATTGTTATGGTTGACAAGAGAGGGTGTGTTGCAACCCATGGACTTACAAGGTTCTAGTAGTATCAATATTCTCGTAAAATGAGTACCTCCGAAATTTTATTTGATTTTTATAAGTCAATACACAATATTTTGTGGTGGAATAGATATTTTTCGATAATGGTTTGTTAGTATGAGGAAATTGTGTTCTACCACACTCATCTTGATCTCCAAATGTCTTGCCATCCAACCTATGACTGCATGAATGTTGCTACACCATAGCAAGTTGATGAGGAATTTATCCATCTATAGATAGATCACCAAGTTCCATCAATATTAGGTCCCTATAATACTAGTGTAGACCCAATATTGTTATTGTTATGCCCCATGTAGCCCCCATATTGTTATTTTTATTCCCAATAGAAGCCCATTATAGAAGGCCTTGTTTATATTATGACTCTTTAGACTCTTGTATATATTAAGGAGTTCTTTTCATTTGTATAATCCAAGAATTATTCATTTTATGTGATGTAAAGGGAGGTTTCCCCCTTCAAGAGGCTTATTTTCAAGTCATTGATCTATCTTTTCTTCTGTTTTGTGATCTAGTTACATAACATTTGGTATCAAAGCTCTAGATCTCAGGATTTTGCTTCTTTAAATATGTCATATTGGAATTTTCTCTATAATGTTTTTTTTACAAGGCTCCAAAAGATGAAATATCAACCATGTGGAGTAGAAATATTGATGAAGATCGTGTAGAAAATTCAAAAATTGGTTCGCTATATTTTTGGAGACATGTTCCAAGGAAGTTAGGTTTATGCATGCTCCATAATTTTGTCTCAAACAAGCATTCTGATTAAAATAATCATAGCATTATCTTCGTACATTGGATTTGATTTTCATAAAAAGTTACTGAAGTCAGAAGAAATGGTGTTTCTCATGTATCATTTTCAAGGCCGAAGGTTAAAAAAATTACACATGACATCCCATACAAGTTGATTCTACTGAACTAGCCTATAGTCATGTCATCTTGAGAAAAATGACATAAATTTATTTGGAAGAATCCAATCTTGGTCTAGCTGGTGGGGTTGGAAATTAGATATAGAGGGATATCACAAAAAGAAATTTCAGACTTGTGAGAGTCGAAATTGCAAAGATATAATAATTTTGAGTTGTACCTTATTGACACGCTCAAAATCAAGTTCTAAAGGGTGTGGAAACTCATAAGGATTCCTGACTGCAGTTCCACACATTTTCACTAAATTCTATGGTGGGGTCATCAATGCGGTTGCGTTAACATCTAATGATAACGATTCCCAACAAAAGACACCTGTGGTTCCACTCGTTTTCACCGAACTCTAGTCCCCGGTTGTGACACCGTTGGATTTAATAATCATATAGTCTAAAAAAAATCACAAATTAATTTATAAATTCTAGTAAGATATAAAAAAATTTGGTAGAAATTATTGAAAAATTGGTTACAACTATGAAGCTTCAAGATTTTGGGTGTCTCGACAGTTTTTAATGGTGTTGAATATGTTTTCACCATCAAAAAACTATTCAAACACTTGAACTACCTGATTTTTTGATTTTGGGTGTCCCAAAGGTTTTTGATGTTGCTAAATCTATTTCCACCATTAAAAAAACTATTCAAACATTGGCAACTACTTGTTTTATTTTTTTATTTTTTTATATTCTCACGAAAAAATTCCAACCAAGCTATATGAGTTATAAGAATCTTAGAGTTATAATAATATTAGTGATGGAGACATGGGACTTTATTCACATTCACTTGTGCGTATAGAAATTTTCAGAATCATTTTTATTTATTTTTTAAATATGTGGACCATTTCTAATTTGTGCATGTCATCCTTGTGCAAGGTCATGGAAATCTTCTCTGTATCATTCCACTTTTATTGAGTACCAAGAGACTTATTCCAAAATAATATATCCTGCATTTGCATCTCTTTTATGGGCTATATTGTATTCATAAGGTTAATTATCAAGCGTTCATAAATTTTGCTCAAAATTGAAAGTTACAGGATTGGGTTGAAACTAGGATGGTTACGTAGATCTCTTCTTCCTGATTCTGGTGCCGCAAATAGTTCAAAAAACTGATGTCGTATGAGGGAGATATTGTTTTCTGATCGAATTCCCAAACAGCTAAATTTTGCGATAGGTTTGAAAGGGATGCCTAGTCAGCATGGAGGATGCACAGTCAGCAAGAAAAAGGAATCATCTGAAGAATATTCCTTTTCTTAGATCCAGTCAAAGGATGACAAGTGGCATGTTGTAATTTGTTCAGGGTTGTACGTTGTATTTTTGGTGGACCAATTATAGGGTGACACGTGACCATCCCTGAGGCCATCACGTGTCCCCAAGGATTCAGTGTAAAATTTTATGGAGGGTCTGCAAATCTCAACCCCGCGACCTTTGGCAGATCATCCACACATCCTAACTGCCCGCGCTATAATTTTTCTTAACCATATTACTACACGGGTTCTATTTAAACTTTAATACATTGTGGATTGGGGGTTAGGACCACCAGTGGTCATGTGGAGTGATCACATGGTGAATGTTAAAAAAAACATCACAACATATGTCAAACAACCCGCCATCATAATATGTAAATGTTACGCCTTGTCACATGCAACTTCGCACAGTTAGAAGCAATGGTTGCTCCAACGGTTATGGGACTTAAAATTTGGGTTCAATGCCATTACCCACGATATAAGCGGAGTTCCGCACCGAAATTAACTGTAACCATAGGTTTTGGGCGTTGACATGTGGCCACCCCCTTCCCATGACATTTAATTTTATAGTTTAGACTGGCGGAAAAATAGAGCGCGCCCCAACTTTGCAGAAATTGCCAAAAATAACTCCAGTTAAGTGGATTTCTCCACAATTAGTGGAGTTTTTCTAGGAGTTACTGGGAAAATGAGTTGGAGGTTCAATTTTCGTCTATTATGAGTGAATGAAGAGTCAATCTAGACTAATTGGAGCATTCTGGAGCCATTGGTGCAGAGTCAATAGCTATTAGAGGCATGTAAAACATGTATTTGCAAAACATTTAGCATAATGAAAGATGGACATGCCATTGGGAGCTAGACCAGTAGATGTAGTCTAGGAGGGGTGAAATGCTTCATCATTCCTTCTCTGTAAATGTTATGTGGTGTTTTATTTCTCTGTTATACACTATTTTTCAGTGTTATTTTATCTTATTTCATGCTTCTAATTCACTAAAATCACTTACAATTCATGGTTAAAATCCTCAATACTTAAGAAAACTATGGAGACAAGTATGCACATGTTTTATAACTGAAAAGACACTTAGCACAACAAAACTAATACCATCCTTTCTGATCATATTGGTATCAGAGCTAGAGTTTATTCTCTAGTGTTGTTTTGTGCAAAGATTTTTTTAACTATTTTCAAGTGTTAGATGCTTACTAGGCTCAAGCTCAAGAGAGGAGAAGGCACATTGGTGGAAGCAAGAGGGTCTCAAAGTGAGCCACAGCAAAGGAGAGCAATATTACAATAATCTGCACCAGCTAATTCACTTCCTAAGGAAGCAGAAACAACATTAAACATGCCTCCAAAGGAAGAATAAACCCATCAATAAGTTGATCCCAATGAGGAAGAAAGAGTGTTTAGGAAATAATTCATTGACATGACTGAGATGGTTAGAATCCTTTATCAAGAAAGGAATGAGAAACTAGAAGGAGAAGGATCCAAAATTCACAAGGAAGGACAGGGATCATCAGGAGGTCACAATGATGAAGATAATTCAAAGAAAGGAAATGGAGGAAATGGAGGCAATGGAAAGTCACCATCCTCACCCTCACCATCATCATCCTCTAATTCATCTTTAGTACATCAGCCACACAATTCAAATAACACTGGTGAAATTCCTTTTCTAAACCTTGATGTTAAGTTTGAATTGCCAACGTTTAATGGTGAAGTCAATGCATAAAAGCTTGATAATTGGATTAGGAAATTGGAGGTCTATTTGAGAATCCATTACCTTCAAGATGATGATACCAAAAATCAATTAGCTTCATTGAGAATGGAAGGTGCAACACTTGTTTGGTGGGAAGCCAAGATAAAGGATGAGATCAAGAAGTATGGTAGTATTATTCTATCATGGACTACTTTCATTATTGCAATAAAACAAAAATTTTATCCATTAGCTCATATGCAAAAAACCACAATGAACTGGAAAAACTTTAGGCATTTGAAGGGAAAGAATGTGCAAGAATACACCCAAAAATTTAGGAGAAGAGCTCTCTTATTAGGGGTATATTTGCAGAGCCAAGATACTTTTCTCAAGTACATAGGATTCTTACATAGCTACCTAAAACATACTATATTCATGTTTAACCCCACAATTCTAGATGAAGTATGTGTTCAGGCCACACATCTAGAAGCTAGAGGGAAAAACATTTCTAAAGAGGGTAGGAAGAAACCTTTTAAGGGTAAAAACAAAGAGAAGACCTCAAAAGGTAAAACAAAAAAAGAATGCATCTGTTAAGAAAGAGGGAGAAAAACTGGTTTGTAAACATTTTTCAAAAGAAGGCCATGATGAAAATAATTGTTGGAAATTACATCCTGAAAAGAAGCCCAAGAACTACAACAACAAAGGGAAACAAAAAAATATAGCTACAACTCAACGTGATTTAGGAGAGGATTCAGGTGATGAATCTAAAATTACAGCCATGGGATTGAAAAACATGAAGGGGAAGGAAATTGAAACCAAACCCAGTACTAGTACATCAAACTCTCACATACATGCTCCAAATGAAGAAGAAATAATTGAATTGTTTCATGTGAGGGTCATATCCAAACATACCAAGATTTGACACATTGTTTGACATTGGGTCATAAGCAAACTTAATCTCTAAATAATTGTTCAAGAAACTTAATCTTGAGACCATACCACATCCAAAACCATATCCACTTAGTTGGATTTGTAAGGATGCAAATTTACAGGTTTCAAAGAAGTGTATATTGCGGTTTGCAATAACTACACATTTTGTTGACACAGTTGAATTAGATGTGGTTCCACTTGACATAACATATATTGTGTTGGGGAGTCCTTACTTGTATGATATAAAAGTGATCTTCCATCACCATGAGAACAAATACCATTTATTCAAAGATGGCAAGGAGTACATTGTTAGAGCACATCGCAAGAAGACAAACATTTCTATGGTAAATGTTGGATAGGTAAAGAGACTGGTGAATTCAAGTAAGAATTTTGTTCTTCTAATGATTAAGCCAAAATCTGATGTTAATCATGAAACATTTGAGGGTTGTGATCCTAAGTTGAAATCATATTTATATGATGTATTTGATGCACATCATGAGATGTTTCAGGAGACAACAGGATTGCCTCCAAAAAGAGAGATTAAACATTAGATTCAGTTGCAGCAAGATTGTACTCTTCCAAACATTGGCATGTATCACATGTTGATAATGGATAATGATGAAATAAAGAGGCAAATCAAGGATATGCTGGAAAAAGGAATCATAAGGCCAAGCACTTCACCATGCGGTTCACCCATAGTCTTGATTCCAAAGAAAGATGGGACTTAGCGCATGTGTGTAGACTTTAGAGCTTTGAACAAGATAATGGTAAAGAATTGATACCCACTCTCAAGGATAGATGATTTGCTTGATCAGCTGAAAGAAGAAATTTTTTTCATTAAGTTAGATTTACGAAGTGGATATCATCAAGTAAGAATTGCATAAAGTGATGTATGGAAAAATGCATTCAAAACCAAACAAGGACTCTTTGAGTGGTTATTTATGTCATTTGGTGTGTGTAATGCACCAGAAACTTTCATGTGTGTCATGGATAGTGTTTTGTGTCAATTCATTGATGACTCTGTGATTGTGTATTGAGATGACATATTGATTTTTAGCAAAACAAGAGAAGAATGTGTCTTGCATGTAAATAGAGTGCTTGATTTTTTAAAGAAAGAGAGAATTTTTCTTAAGATTTCAAAGTGTGAGTTTGGAAAGACTTCTTTGGTTTATTTGAGACACATTGTAGGAAGAGGCGATTTGAGAATTGATCTTTCTAAAGTGGAATCCATTGTGAATTGGCCCACACCCAAAACAGTAGCCGAGGTAAGAAGTTTCTTAGGTGCAACCCAATATTGGAAAAAGTTTATTGCTAACTTTTCTGCCATCATAACTCCTATGCATGTAGTGACAAGTGTGAAGAAAGGCTTCCAATGGGGAGGAAAACAACAAAAAGCTTCCAAAGCTTTAAAAGACAAGATCAGTTCAGCTCCAATCCTTTCATTACTAAATTTGAGACATCCATTCGCGATACAAACCGATGCTAGTGATTATGCCATGGGCGCAGTTCTTTTGTAGCATGGTAAGCCTATCATTTTTCATTTTGAAACATTCAATGGTGCTATAACTAATTATCCTAGATATAAAAAATAACAATATGCGTTGGTAAAAAGCGTCAAGAAGTGGAAGCACAACTTGATGGGTAAAGAGACGATTGTGCATATTGATCACCAACCATTACAGTACTTGCAGTCACAAACAAAATTGCACCAATCACGACATTTCAGGTGGATGGGATTTCTTCAAAAGTTTCACTTCGTTATAAGGTACAATAATGGTATTTTCAATAAAGTTGTTGATATGCTTTCAATACTGATTATTAGTGCATCTACTTTACCCAAGAATTATTCTATTGTACATGAGATTTACATAGAACAATATGCACATGATGTTGATTTTCAAGATGTGTATGCTAGTTTGAGTGAAGGGAATCAAGTTGAAGAAAATGATTATCACATGCATAAAAATTTGTTGTTTCATTTGTAAAAAATATGTATACCAAAAGGAGAAAGGTTAAGTGTCATGAGAGAAGCTCGTTCATCTCTTATTGTTGGACACTTTGGGGTAAGAAAAACAATGGCACATCTACAGATGTATTGATATTGGCCTCGCATGGTAGATAGTGTGTCGCATTTTATAAGAGGTTGTTCTATGTGTGCAACAAGTAAGCCTAGAAATAGGAAGCTTGGGTTGTACACACCACTACCAGTACCATGAAGGCCATGGGAGAGTGTCTCCATGGACTTTTTTGGAGGTCTACCTATGTGAAGAAAGAAACATGATTATCTTTATGTAGTTGTGGATAGATTCAGTAAAATGTGTATACTTATGTCATGTAAGAAAACCATTGCTACTGAATAAATTTGTGAACTTTATTTTCAACATGTATGGGTTCATTATGGATTTCCAACTTCTATTGTTAATGACAGGGATTCCAGATTCATTGGCAATTTTTGGTCCAATCTTTGGAGTATGATTGACACAAAGTTGAAAAAGAGTATTACTTTTCATCTACAAACTAATGGACAAATCTAGGTGGTGAATAGAACCATTGTGCATTTATTGAGAGGATATTGCAGCAAACATCCCAAGTTGTGGGATGAGCAACTGTATTACATTTAGCACACTTACAACCGAGCTAAGCACTCTTCTAAAAATACATCACCTTTCAAAGTATGCTTTGGGTATTTTCCAGAGTCGTCGTTAGACTTCATCTTTGAGAAGGATGTTGCAATAGATTGCCATAGTGATATTGACAAGGCTCAAAAGTTCATTGAGAAAATTAAGATTATACATCAGCAAGTTCAAGAACAACTTAAGAAAATTCAAAGAAAAGACAAGGAGAGGCATGAAAAACATAGAGTTTATCACAAGTTTCAAGTAGGATATGAGGTATGGTTGCACATTAGCAAAGAAAGGATGCAGGGAGAAGGTAAAAATCTCAAACCCACTCACTATGGTCCATTCAAGATCATAAAGCAAGTTGGTAACAATGCATTTCAACTTGACTTGCCTTCATATATGAAAATGTATTTAGTTGTTAATGTTGAAAACTTACGTTGTTATGAGCCACCTTTGATCGACGATCAAGGAATTGATGTTCAGCTGCCTTCAATTGCATATTTCTCACCAAAATTTCTGGATGAGCTCAAGGAAGATACAATTCTTGATAGGAGGACAAGAGCATCCAAGAGGGGAATGTTGACTACCTTCGAGTTGGGCTCAAAGGCAGTAAGCCAAGAAAGGCAAAGTGGATGGAGGTTGGAAATGTGAGGGAGTTGTACGCTCATCTACTGAACAAGTAATCATGTCTTTTGGGGTTCGAAATCTTCCCAATAGGGAGGTGTGATCAGGAGTTCATAAATTTTGCTCAAAATTGAAAGTTATAGGATTGGGTTGAAACTAGGATGGTTGCGTAGATCTCATCTTCTTAATTCCGACACCACAAATGGTTCGAAAAACTGATGTCACATGAGGGAGATATCGTGTTTTGATCGAATTCCCAAACAACTAGATTTTGTGACAGGTTTGACTGGGATGCCCAGTCAGCATGGAGGATGCACAGTCAGCAAAAAAAGGAATATTCTAAAGAATATTCCTTTTCTCAGATCCAGTCAGAGGATGAAAAGTGGCGCATTGTGATTTTTTCAAGGTTGTACGTTGTATTTTTGGTGGACCAATTATAGGGTGACACGTGGCCAGCCCTAAGGCCGCCATGTGTCCCCAAGGAGTTAGTGTAAAATTTTATGGAGGGTCTGGAGAGCTCAACCTCACGACCTCCAAAAGAGCATCCACACATCTTAACCACCCACGCTACAATGTTTCTTAACCATATTACTACATGGGTTATATTTAAATTTTAATACATTGTGGATTGGGGGTTGGGACTGCCGGCGGTCCCGTGGAGCGATCACATGGTGAATGTTAAAACAAAAGTCACAACATATCTCAACCAGCCCACTAGCATAATCCGTAAATGTTACGCCTTGTCACATGCAACTCTACATGGTAAGAAGCAACGGTTGCTCCGATGGTTATGCGACTTAAACTCCAGGTTCAATGCCATTACCCACGATATAAGTGGAGTTCCGCTCCAACATTAACTGTAACGATGGGTTTCGGGGGTTTTACCATGACATTTAATTTTATAGTTTAGACTGGTGGAAAAATAGCAATGCACCCAAATTTGTGGAAATTTCCAAAAATAACTCTATTTAAGTGGAGTTCTCCAAAATTAGTGGAGTTTTCTAGGAGTTACTAGGAAAATGAGTTGGAGGCTTAATTTTTTCCCATTCTAAGTGAATTAAGAGTCAATATAGACTAATTGGAGAATTCTGGAGCCATTGGTGTAGAGAAAACAACCATTAGAGGCTTGTAAACACATGTATTTGCAAAATTTTGAGCATAATGAAAGATGGACATGCCATTGGGAGCTGGAGCAGTAGATGTAGCCTAGGAGGGGTGAACTTCTTCATCATGCCTACTGTGTAAATGTTATATGGTGTTTTATTTCTCTATTATACATTGTTGTTCAATGTTATTTGCTCTTATTTCATGTTTCTAATTCACTAAAATCACTTACAATTCATGGTTAAAATCCTCAATACTTAAGAAAACTATGGAGACAAGTATGCACATGTTTTATAACTAAAAATACACTTAGCATAGCAAAACTAATACAGTCCTTTCAGATCAGTTAACTATTGAATTGGAGGATAGGAGAGTCTGATAATTTAGATGGTTTAAAGCGTGGATAGGTCAAAATAATGATATGATATAATAAACATTGTAGGGGATTATGGATTTAACAATATAATATTTATTTTTATATATAGAAATAAAATATATTTAAAAATGGACTTCAGTAAAGAGATGATCTCTTAATATTCGGTAAATTTAAAAGTAGAAATAGTTTAAAGTTTTTAAAAATGGGATTGAAAAAGAAGATATTGAAATTAAATAAAATAAAAAAGCATATTCCAATAAACAATATATATAATTTTAAGAATTAAATGGAGAATTGTACAAAAATATTTTCCTATAACACTAAATTTATAATTATAAAATAATTATATATATATATATATATATATATATAGAATGGATTATCAAGTGGTTTTTTATTAATATATAATGATTTATCTAAAATAATATGTATAATAAAAATGTTCATGGGTTTTATATAGATAGTGATTGGGTGCATTGTTAAGTCACTCCTTGATGTGAAGTGACTGGTTCAATTCCCGGTGTGATCTGGGTGATATATTGGACATGATGAAGATGTAGTCCTACCAAGATTAGAATATCTCTCTCTCTCTCTCTCTCTCTCTATATATATATATATATATATAAACATAAAAAAATATTTAAGAATATCATAAAAAATATAGTTCTTTTAAGAACTATATTACATTTTATCTAGTCCAACATACAATAGGATCTCATACTTATAATAATAAGATATGCATAATAAATAATTATAACAAAAAATTATAAATAGAGTGATAATGACAATTATCTAGTTACAATAGGTACTTATTGGAAAGCAACATTTTCTAGAATAATACATTTAAATCCTAATATATAAGAATAAATTATATTTATGCATGGAATTATGTTTGAAACAGATTGTCTATCTTAACCAACCAATTTATTTAGTTCAAATAATATCTCAATTACAAATAAAACTAGGAGCTAAATCCAACTAATTAACAATCATTATAAGATAATGAATATCACACAATAAGCACAAGATAAGTAGGATTTAATATTTGAGCTTACGGACTCTCAAATATCTTGGAATGATTTTCAAGGATTATTTGGAGATATGGATAAATGGATGACTTAGATGTTTGAACATCTAGTGAGCATAATTTTTCAATTACCCCTCATTGTTCCTTCTTCAAAAGCTTTTTCATGCCATTATAGGTGATTATCTTCCCATGTTTCCCTACGATACTTGTTAATTTAACTTCCTTTCCTTCCTAGAATTCAAGAAAAAATATTGAAAACTAAAAATTATCATCCCCAAATATTGTAATCATTGGACTCCTAATGTTCATCAAAAAACACAACACATTAGAATGGAAAGCATTGGAATATTCAATACATATTTCCCCATGCTTAGATTGATATTATGACACTTCCCTAAGAAATTTATAGTTCCTCCATCTAAAACCATCACTTGATACTTTGGTGTTGGATATAGAAATAAATTCAAATCCTTGGATATATTACAATGAATAAAAGTATGGGTACTAGCTGAATCAATCAACATTATTACCATTTTCTTCTCGATATATCCTTCTATCCCAAGAGTTTGAGGAGTGGTAATTCTTGCAAATGCATCACAAGATATGTTGGGATTCATTTCTTCTTTTTCAACCCTTAGGGTTGGTTCCTACTATATATATTATTCCTTTGATGTTTCTTGCTCCTTTTCTCTTTCCTCTTCACAATCCATGTAAAATGTTTTTTCTTTTCAACACACTTATGACCTTTAGTGTATTTGTTACCACAACTATAACATAGCCATTTTTCTATTTTTTCCTCCAATTTTTGTCTAGTACACCTTATAGGTTGTGGTAGGCTAGGAGTGACAACACTTCCATCTTTATAGTTGCGAATCGTAGACCTCTTTATTGCCATAATTTTTCTTTCATCTTTTCTTGCCACCCTGAATGTATTCTTCAATGAGTTAGGTTTCCAAAGGTGAACCTCATGTTAGATGTCATCCTTTAATGTCACTATTAATACATCAATCACATGATCTAATAGAATATCAACAACCTTGATATTCTATATTTAGAATTCCTATATGTGCTCTCCAACTAGACCCTTTTGTTTGAGATTTATCAATTTGCTAAAGAAGGTATTGATATTTATATCCTCATAATTTGCTATCAATTCCTCCATAAAAATTGTCTAATTGAAAAGTGATTTACAATAATAAATCCAGCAATACCACACAAACTAATTGGATTCTAAATATAAAGATACAATGTGTAGCTTTTGTGTGTGCTTCACATCATGCATATCAAAGAACTGCTACATATGCAGTATCCATGTTACCAGATCCTTTCCATCAAAATTACTCATATCGATCTTTGGAATGTGGTTGGTCCTCAACTCGAAGTCAAATTCTATAAAACCGTGATTCACATTCCTTTTGTTTTTATCATGAGTTTCATGGAATACCTTGTCACCATAAGAAAACCTTTCTTGTAGAAACTTTGTTAAACCTTCCTTCAACTTTGTTAAATATATATAGTTTGTGACAAAGGTGTTTGCTTTGAATAGATGCCTTGAAAAAAAACAACTCCATCTTGTTTTTTTGGAAGATCGTTTTTATTTTCATATATATTTTGTTTATTTAGATTTTTTTTAATAGATATATGGAATTATATAGTTATATATATTAATATATTAAAATTTATTTTGTTATATATGGGAATTGAGCTTCAGTTGGAGAGTCCCAACCATTCCTCCAACCACCCAAAATAATCCCAATTAGTTTTATTTCTGTTTAATTTAATAATTGTCCAAATTTAAGATTTTTGTTCCAATTTTTTTATTAAATTTATCCTAAAAGTATTTAAATTTAATAGATAAAAATAAAGGGAAAAAAATTAAAGGCTAATAGCAATGAAAGTAGATATTGATAACTTCAATGGTTATAACTTTACTAGTGAAACATAAACATGATGGAAGTTTTGCTAACATATAAAGATATGTGGACTACCACTATTGAGAAATTAGAAAATATAATTTATAAAGAATGGATCAAGATGGATACTAGAGCATGATCTACAATCCACCTTTACTCTATATATTATGTTTGATTCTTAAGGTCTCTAAAATCCTATCAATGTGGGAGATGCAAAGAAGGTAAATGTTTTATAATTTTTTAAAAGTAATTGATTAACAATTTTCCACCAAGAAGAAATCATTTAAATGAGTTCAATGCATTGATGAAACATTTAGTTTCCATTAGGGATTAGTGGATTTTGGATGATCAATTTATTTCTCTCCTTGTTATATGCTAGAATTATAAGAGAATTTGGAGAGAGCTATAGGTGGATCGTGTGGATTTATCTTTATGAAATAATCCTAGGATTGAAAGCATGGTGGCATACCTGTTGCATGGTGAAACAATACAATTATCAAAAGTCTTTTATTTAGATCAAGATGCATTATAAATAAATAAATAAAGAATTGCATTATAGATTCAATTCCAAGGGATGATTAGCTTATATGAAAAGAAAATTTGAAGTGGCTTACTAGAAGTTCAACCAAAAAAGGAATGTAGAAAAGGATTAATTTCTCTTTAAGGGAAATAAAGTGTATGATATCATTGTCATTCTCTTGAAGGATGAGGAAACAATGGGTATTTATTTTACTAGCTCTTCTTTATTTAATAAATCCTACAATGGCACAAGACTTATAGGCTTTGGACCATCATTTTATGTTGTAGTTTGGGTAGTCTAAATAGTTGGATGGAGAAAGGATATTGTTGGAATATGACAGAGCCAATAATGTGGTAGGTAAGTGATCCTTCCAATAAGAAATAGAAATGGAATAAAAATGCATTTATCTAATGTGAGATGTGTACTTGAGTTCAACATGTGTCTCCTTTTTAGTGAGCTCAATTCAGTAACGTAGGCATTGATCAAAAGGAATATGTGCAAGCTTGACAGAAGAAAATTAAAATTATCTAAGGGCATCAAGGGTTGATATTCTTTATATAATGTATGTTTCTACTCATGTTGAGGATTTTGGTAATGTTGCAACAATCAAGAAGAGTCAAATAAAGAAGAAAGCATATGAAGAATCTAAATAATGTATGTCTTCGCATAGAAGGGTAGGCCACTTGAATGAGCAATGTATATAGGGAATTCACCTAAAAATAATAGTTAAAGATATTAATTTCAATTTATCATTTGAATTTTGTGAATCGTGTATATTGGTTAAACATGTAATGGATAAGGTTTATTTAAGTTTTTGTAGAGTTAGAAGGATAATGGAGTTAGCACATTAAAACATGTATGTGCCAACAAATATGACCTCTATTGGTGGTGCTCATCACGTTTCCACTTTTGTAGATGATTTCAATATAAATATATGGGTCGTATTTTCTTAGAAGAAAAGTGATATATTTAACTCCTTCAAGAATTTTGTTCCTATTTTGGAGATGAAAATTAGTAGAATTATATAAGTGACAAAGGTGGGGAATATTAATAAAAATAGTTTGATGAATTTTATGAAATGTTTGATTTTGAAAGGAAAGAAGATACATTATAGGCTCCACATAAAAATGGAATGGTTAATAGGATTGTAAAGTACTCAACCACTTAATTCTTGTGTAAGGATACAAGGCATCCAGACCCAACTACCAAGGTTACATTATGGACATAGGATTTTCAAATTTCCTCTTTCTTCAATCACCTTAAAACTTATTTTTTATATCACCGTCATCTTCTATTTTTGAAATACTTCTAATGATATAAATTTCATTCAAATTTGAGATCTAGAAACAAAGTTATGTCGATTTGAAAATATACCCTTAAAAGAGTTGGATCAAGAAATTGCCCATGTTGATGACATGCAATATTCCTTTTGCATACTTGTAATTATAATACAATACCTTCCACAAAAATATACGAATTTAGATGGCTATATCATGTTCTCCAGAGAATAATGACACAGATACTAGTATAACTTGAACTCCTCGCTTCCTAATACTTAATTACAAGAGAAGACAAAGTCTGTGCTAATATTAAAGACTAGAAAGATTCACCAATATTGATAACTTGATATCCCAACAACCACATCACCACTATTATGGATGTTGTGTGGCCACTAACCCTGTGCCACAATAACACACCATGTCTTCACCAGATCAACATGTCATGTTATTAAGTCCCACCCCATGCCACATCATCTCTTTGTGTAATCATATCAGGTAGCATGTCATACCCCATGCTACATAATTTCCCCCCTAGCATGCTACATCGGGACCATTCTAATTTTAGTAGTATTATGAAGAAAACCTAAAATCAAAGTCCCAACCTCCCAATGTTGGACACCAAACACCTATACAATTAATAAGTTAATACATTGTAGTAAGAGTTCCTTATCGAGTTTAGTTGATATTCAAACAAAACCCTAATTCCTGGATCTCAACTTCGTAATATCAAAATACATAAAATATTAGCACTCGACATCTAAGAACTAATACCCAACTTGGTATGGTTGACAAGAGAGGGTGTGTTGCAACCCATGGACTTACAAGGTTCTAGTAGTATCAAGGATTCTCGTAAAACGATGTCCTCTGATATTTGATTTTTTATAAGTCAATACACATTAGTTGGTGGTGGAATATATATTTTTCAATTAACAAACACTTCATCATTTGATAGTATGAGGACATTTTGTTCTACCACACTCATCATGATCTCCCAATGTCCTGCCATCCAACCTATGACTGCATGAATGTTGCTACACCATAGCGAGTTGGTGAGGAATTTCTCCATCTATAGATAGATCAACAAGTTCCATTAATATTAGGTCCCTATAATACTAGTGTAAACCCAATATTTTTATTTTTATGCCCCACGTAGCCCCCATATTGTTATTTTTATTGCCAATAGAAACCCACTATCGAAGGCCTTGATTATATTGTGACTCTTTAGACTCCTATATATATCAAGGAGTTCTTGTCATTTGTATAATCTAGGAATTATTCATTTATGTGATTTAAAGCGAAGTTTCCCCCTTCAAGAGGCGTATTTTCAAGTCATTGATCTATCTTTTCTTCTTTTTTGTGATCTAGTTACATAACATTTGGTATCAAAGCTCTACATCTTAGAATTTTTCTTCTTTAAATATGTCATATTAGAATTTTCTCTATAATGTTTCTTTTTACAAGGCTTCAGAAGATGAAATTTCAACCATGTGGAGTAGAAATATTGATGAACATCAAGTTAAAAATTCAAAAATTGGTTTGCTATATTTTTGGAGACATGGTCCAAGGAAGTTAGTTTTATGCATGCTCCATAATTTTGTCTCAAATAAGTGTTCTAATTAAAATCATCATAACATCATCTTCGTACATTGGATTTTAATTTTGTACAAATTTATTGAAGTTAGAAGAAATGGTGTTTCTTGTGTATCATTTTCAAGGACGAAGGTTAAAACAATGACACATGAGATCCCATACAAGTTCATTCTACTGAACCAGTCTATAATCATGCCATCTTGAGAAAACTGACATAACTTTATTTGGAAGAATCCAATCTTAGTCTAGCTAGTGGGGTTGGAAATAAGACATAGAGTGATACCACAAAACGAAGTTTCAGACTTGGGAGAGTTGAAATTGCAAAGATATAACAATTTCAAGCTATACCTTATCAACAAGCTCAAAATCAAGTTCTAAAGGGTGTGGACTCTCATTCAAAATTTGTAGAAAGATCCTAGTACATATGATACATTTATCTAAAACAATGATATATTATGGTACAAATATTTATTATATCTATGTAAGAACTCTCAACTCAAACAAAATATTTTTTTGGAATTTCACACCTCTCCTTTAGGAGGGGGCACTCAAGAATTTTAAAACTTACCACAGGGTCAAGAAGGATATTTTTTTTTGGGGATGACCTTAAATCTGATAATCATATTTTGTGGTAGAATGTTTGGTTCTCCAAAAAAATAAAGTTGAGATAAATAAAAGCCCGGGTATATCACAATCTTTAGCCATTCCAAGTAAGTGTTGGGAGGAGGTCTTAATGGATTTTATCGCAGGTTTTATGAAGTCCAAAGGAAAGATTGTAATTACCAAGTATACACACTTTTGTGCACTTTCTAATTCTTTCAAATCTATTACAATCACTATTGTATTTATTGAAATAGTTCAAAAGATACATGGAAACCAAAATATTATTGTAAGTGATAGATATCCTATTTTCATTGGAAATTACTAGACATAATTATTTTCTTGTCTTGGTACTCAATTAGCTCATAGCTCATCTTATCATCCACAATATGATGATACCTTCATTGATTTGTATATTATAAACAAACAAAATGTGTCAAGTGGTTACCTATCGAAGAATTATGGTATAACACTTCCTTCCATATTGTAGCAAAAATGACCCCATTTACGGCACTTTATGGATATTATCCATCATCCATCACATCATGTTTAAGAGAAAATTATAAGGTTCAAGAAGTGAATGACCACATCGAGAATTAAAAAAAAATTCTCCAACTTTTAAAGGATAACCTAACTATGGTGGAGAATCAAATGAAACAACAGGAAGATCAACATTGTAGTGAAAAATGTTTTGACATAGGCGATTAGCTATTTTTCAGGTATTTTTGTGTTTCTAAACATACAAATAAATGTCCCTCAAGGAAGCTAAGAAGGATAATAAATTGTAACCAAATAATATGTTCCTTAAAAGGTGTTGCAAAATATTGCTACTATGGAATACAAATTGGACCTTCCTGCATCTACCCGAATACACCCAGTTTTCCATGTTTCATGCTTAAATAAGGTTATAGGTTACAGAAACAAGAACCCAAAAACCACGAAATCAATCAATTTTACAGTATCTCATTAAATGGAAGAACTTACCTACTAAAGATTCCACGTGGAAGGATTAGTATTTTATACAAAAGTATCGAGAACTACTCCAGCATTGAGGGCAACACTTTTTTGAAGGAGAGAGACATATTATGTCTCTATAATACTAGTGTAGCCCCCATATTGTTATTGTTGTGCCCCAAGTATCCCCCATATTGTTATTTTTATTCCCCATAAAAGCCCACTATTGTTATTGTTGTGCCCTTACATTATTATTATTATGTAGGACTTGATTATATTATGAAACTTTAGACTCCTATATATACAAAGGAGGTCTTATAATTTGTATCATCCAAGATTTTTTCATTTATGTGTTGTAAAAGGATGTCTCCCCCTCGAAGAGGCTTATTTTCAAGTTTTTGATCTATCTTTTCTTTTCTTTTTTTCTGATTTGGTTATAATATAACATACCACCACTAATGTGCCACATCATTACACCATGTCATCACCCCATTTATATGCCATGTTATTAAGTACCACCCCATGCCACATCATCTCTCCATGTCCTCACCAAGGAAAATTTTAAGGATAGAAGTTTATCTTAAAGTTTAGAAACCTTGGCGAATCTTACTAGTCCCTAATATGAAAATTGTAAAATGTTTGGCAATATTTTTATAAAAATATTGCTATTTCTAATGATTTTATATTAGTTTATATAAAATTTTGGTGATTTTTAAGGTAAAATAATTGTATACTATAAAATGTAGGCAAATCATTTTTTGAAAATGTGGAAATTGGCGAATATTTTTTTTGGAAAAAAATGGAAAATTAGCCCACGTGTGAATATTAGCCCCTAAAATTTTCCATGGACTCCTCACATCATGGTAGCAAGTCTTACCCCATACCATGCCATTTCTCCCCCTAGCATGCTACATTAGGACCTTTGAGGTTTCGATATTATTAGGAGGAAAACCTAACATTAAAGTTCCAACCTCCCAGTACTTGACACCTAACACCTAGATAATTAAAAAGATAATACACTATATTAATAGTTCCTTGTCAAGTTTAGTTGATATTTTAACTCAAGCTTAATACTTAGATCTCAACTTCCTAATATCAGACTCCACAAAATCCTAGCAGGTGACATCTAAGAACTAATTCCCCACATGTTGTGATTGATAATAGAGAGTGTGTTTCAACCCATGGAATTAGTAGTTTCTAATAGTACCAAGGATTCTCGTAAATCGAGGTCCTATGATATTTGATTTTTTAAAATCCAATCCACAATAGTTTGTGGTCGAATAAATATTTGATAATTAATAAACATTTTGTGGCCTGTTAGTGTCAGGACTTTGTGTGTTACCTCACTCATCATGTTCTCCCAAGGTCCTAGAATCAAACCTATGACTCCATGAATGTTTCTAGACAATAGTGAGTTGGTGATAAATTTCTCCATCCATGGATAGATCACTAGGTTCAATCAAAATCAATGGACTTGGGAAATGATCACTAGATGGATCTCCTAATGTATTACTCTCAATAGCCCAATAATCTAGTATTCCATCCCTTGATTTAGTTAAAATATTATTCCTAGCTCATATTAGCCACGTGACCAAAGAATGAAGCTAAGGAATTTGATCCCAGGAGTTATAACACTTCCACCATATAATTTCCAAATTAAAAGGGGCCACTGCCTTGAAATTAAAATAGGTCGATCCCCAAATTCTCCAAGGTCCCAATAAGGCTCATCATCCCACTCCAAGGGCTAAGAATGACTAATAAGGTGATAATTTTACCAAAAAATACTTCTGAAGACCCAAAAATATTCAAGAGCCTCTAAATGCATCCAAACCACTATAATCAACCAAGAAAATTCACCAAGAAATACAAGGATATTCAAAATGGAACTTCCACAACTTCTCCCCACTAAATAATATTCTTCTCACTCCTTTAGGACTACAACTTTAACCTCCAATTTTAGAACACTTACAAATATAGAATCAATTATCCTAGATTATCTCTATAGGAAGACAATTCCCTTAAGAAAATAATATTCTTCAAGCCTTCTCATTCAGAATAGGGATAAAATCACTTCTTTTCTATCTCACAACTAGCTTGGAAATGATCGAACATATTACAACACAAAATATATTATATAGATCATCCTAGATAGGCCAATATCCTATATTATCTCTAATCTTGATCCTCCTAATAGCATATAATTTTCACTTTACAATGCTACCAATAGGAAAAATTAAATTCAAGGAAAGTACTTATTTATAAATATGTCATAAATAAGGAATTGATAATGAACAACCCAACATAATCAAACAATGTTCCATCTCTTCATTACAAGGATAATCGGGAAACCATAATTTCACATTCATCTCATCATTACAAAAATAATCAAGAAACCTTTCTAATGCTTTCAAAAAATCATTATAATATTATAAAATAGTCCAAGATATATATAATTTATGAGACATTGAATATAAAATCATTTCATTAACAAGGAAACAATTTCACTTATTTGAGTCACATAAATTTATTGGAAACTAAAGAAGGAAGAGACACTCTCCACCTAACCATAGGCACAACTTCACTACAAGATTATTGTAGCAAGAGACCCCTTAGCTAGATATGGTTCCTTAACAGAAATCTTCACTCAAGGTTCCATAAGATTTAAAACAAGATAGAGGACATGAAGTCCACTCTCCTTCATATATATGATTTAGGGATTTTCTCTTCAATTTTTGAGCCACAACATATTAAAATAACAAATTACTGTCATCCAAGTCATGCATGACACAAAAATCAACCATTCATTTATCTAGTAGTTCTTTGGTGCTTCTTCTTTTCTTAGTGCCTTATGTTCCTTATTCAAAGAAAGTATTCAAAAATTTCTCAAGGTCCACTTTTCTCAAGTTGAAGGTGTCATCATGTATTCCTTGTCCAATTTAGTTAAGATTAAACTCCCTCACAAGATGTTTGTGACTCAAAATAATTTTAGTCCTCATCTGTTCAAAGTCACTCTTTAAGTTCCTTGTGTGGATTAATTTTTTCACGCATAATTCATGATTTCATTAGTATACATTATTTGGTTATGATGCATCTCTCTCTATTTTTCTCTAATTTTTTTTTAGGGTATACTCAATTCCTTCTCTCACTTTACAAAATTTTCCCCATGAGCACTACCTAACCTTATAATTTGGATTCATCCCTAGTATTCCAAGTCAATAAGAGACATGTAGAATAGCATGTAGCCCATACTCTCAAGAAATTTTATACCATGTCCCCCATCTTAAAGATGGAAAATGGAAAATTAAATTCATATAAGGAAAAAATCTACTTGTGTAGTTCATAGCAATGGGATGGGGCCATGCCTAACTTGGAATTCACTACTATAACACTTACCAAACTAAATGATACTCAATCCAGTGCACAACAGTTAATACATGAATTGGAGGAAACCAACAACTTGTATTGAAATAAATCTAAGTCTTACAACATTGTTCTTCCACTGATATATGAGGATTGATTTATTACCCCCATCTGGATCTCTAAACCATCATTGATATTCCATTTTACAATACCGTATTTAAAAATGCTATATATAATAAAATTTCACAACCCATGGGTCTCAAAATTAGTTACAACAAAAATTCAAAACAAAGGATTTCTTAGAGATAGAGCATTTGATTAATATTGAGCACGTCCCAATAAATTCTCCTTTCAAGTCCTTATAATTTCCATGGTAGAATACATGAAATTCATTTTATGATTTTTGATTCCTGTCGAACCAATTGAATGTTGACATAGCTCAAAATATTTTGTAATGGTGCATTTTTTGAAAATCTTGAGATTAATCTAATAAGTGGATAACCATTACATGTGGCTTATGAATAAAACCCATGTAGTAAAATATATTTTGGTGTTCATAATTTCCATTCGTCGACCCTGCTACCAAATATGAATGTTATGAAACCAGTATTGTGGGTCATCTGGAACCATCACTTTTGTTATCCTTACAATTTTGACCTTAGTATTGGCCATGACCCAATGCCCTCTCCTTTTATGTTTATTGGAATCTAATGAATGTTGAACCATATCATGGGAGGCACAGTTGATATCTAGGTGGTCAGTTTCTATTTTTCAAATCTCTATAATAAAAATCATCAACATGGATATAAAATCTATGTGTTAGTTACAAAATCAATGATAATGGCAATGCACACTTCGTAAACAAGATTTCAAGCCAATTTTCCTATAAAAAATATGGATTTTGAGAAAAAAAGTAGTAGATTTAATTAATGTGGAAATATAATATCATAGGTAATTAGGAAAAATAGGTGATAATAATGGTGAGAAAGGAAGAATAGACAATCAAAACAAGATAATGATATTGAAAAAATATTCAAAATATAGACCTAACATTCCCCCATAAAAATATGTTGCATGTCTCCTATGAAATTGTGTGAGTGAGTTATTCATATCTTAAATATAATAATTCTTGCCAAATTTTGAAGAAAAATATATCTTTTTCATGAATGTTCTAATAAATCAAGATTATACATAGCGTTATCCTCTCGTTGTTTGCTTCCCTACTTCATCACAACTTTCATTCTTACTTTTCTATGGTGCATTTTAATATTCTAAATTTTTTAGAACAATGTTTGAGTCTTCTTTTTCAACAAAGCATTTTCATACTCCAACTAATCATTTTCTTTTTAAGTCTACTGTTGATACTCTTGAGATATTAATTTTTTGTTTTGATGCCTTATTAAAATATTTAACAAATATCAACTTTGTCTAGTAAAAGTGAACATCAAACAAAAAAGTTAATTTATTCAGCATTAGCCAAGGATGGGATGGATAGTTTCTAAAATTAAAGAATGAACATTAGGATCATATCCCTAAAATTTTATTCATATTGGTCTTTGAAAAACTCTCTTATACTTTATCTATGCCTCTAGGAATTTGACTCTAGTAAGTTCATAATAGACAATTCTTGCACCCATAATTCCTACATTTATCCTAATAAAAATTTTGAATACTTTGTTCTCCACTTATCACTATATTAGATAGGGATGAAGTGATAGTTTAAAGGATAATAATATGTTGGGAATTGATTGACTAGGTAAGGATAATGAGTATAAGTGATTTTTATATCACTATGAGATATGATTTCACTTGAAATTATAAAATCATTGAGTAATCAATGATTTGATAATCATGAAAAAGTGTAATGGGTTTCAAATTCAAACCATTCATTCATGATAGAAATTTATAGAAAATATATTATATTATGTAACACACCCAACCCCCTAATGCCATATAAGGTCTATGGGGCATAATTATACCTAACCTTCAATGTATATTATGAATATGGGTTTATCTAAAATTCATCTTCTTTCATCATCTCTGGTCTTGATTTTTATATCACCGTCATCTTTTGTTCATCAAGAGATTTCCAAAAATATAAATTTTATCTCAATCTGAGTTGCAAGAACAATGTTATGCCCCTTTAATTTTTTTCTCATTTTTAAGGTTGCATCATCATATGTACACCCATGTGGAAATTCTTTGCCACATGGTGTCCCTACACTTTTCCATGTCTCTCGGACCATGTGGCATATTGGTCCATTGTATAGGTTAATTCCACAATTTGAAGGGCTAAAATACCTTCATGTTTTGAAAAATGATATGGTAAATAAGCTAATAGGCCATTGAATCAGTCCACTGAAATTCTCATATCCGAGTTTTCCAATATGTTGATAGGTGCTTGACACACCAAATTGATGATGGGACTAGTATATCGTTAAACTAATTTGCATTATTATGGATTCATGAAATACTTATAAAGATAAACCTACCTAAAACAACAATGGTATGATAAGTAGATACCCAATTTGGGTTTCCACCTCATATCTCTTCCAACTAATGACAACCTTCCATGTTATGAAGGTTGATGTGTTTGCCATGTTTCTTGGTTAACTTGAACATTAGGATATTAGGATATAAGTGTGATATTATAGGATGTACCACTAATGGACCAATGATATGTCTATATGTTGATATGATAGGCTAGGATGCCATGTTTATAAAAAAAACCAATCACCACTTGACACACGACATGTGCTAACATGTCCCTTATCACATGGCATTCATGATGTGTGCCATATGTCACTCATTCTTATGAAACTGCTACACCGAAAAGGACTATAGTTGCGTGACACATGTAACTCACAAGGAATTTCCATGTTACTTCTCATGATGTCATGCTGATGTCATCCTTGAAACCTTTTGTTTAAAAATGTAGCAAGAAAGTCTCAATTTGACTTTGCCTTGGTCAAATTGAGAATATTCAAATTTCCACATCAATAAGCAACTTGGATGCAGTTAACTTGTGTGACATGGATCTTGTCACTTAGATAGCTAAGTAAATTTTAGTTAGAGGGCTTGGAGTTAAGTTAAGCATGTGTGATTTCTAATTTGTAGCAATCAAGGTTAGTTATTTCAAGTTTTTTTTAGTTAAACTAATTATAATAGTTGGAGGAACTAGTGGCAGATTAGTTGTGCAGTGGGACAACAGTCTAACTCAATGATCATCCAGTTAACTGATTAATCGGCCAAAAATAGCTAGTGCATGCAGAGAATTTGAGTTTCCCTATTGTGTTGGATATTCCAAGGCAGTATAACATCAGTTGTAGATTAGTCTTGAATGTAAAGGTGTTGCATGCAGTCAAATTATCAACCTTGAGAATTGCGTAATCATTTTGGAGGAATTTCCTAAATAATAGGGGCCTAATTTCCTCAGGAATTATGCAAGGAAATATGGGCTCAAGAAGAGGCATAAATTGACTAAGTCTGGATCAGAGCTTCTCAATGAGCAAAGTGATAGGTTATTCACTTGTTAGTTGAGCTTAGATATATCTAGCAATTTTAATACATATCTATTACAAAAAGCATAGTATTTTTTAGCAGATCACGTTCCCTTTGAAAAAATACTCTATGCCTATGTGTTATTTCTCATTGCATGTTTGTGATTGATGTTCTGAATTGTGAATTGAATTCCACAGAGCAGTAGAGTAGGATTGTGTCTTGTGATTTCGATTAAAATTTCACGAGAATTTTCAATTCTACACCATAATTTCTAGATGATATTAGAGCGGGATTCACATCATAACATAATTTCGAAGCTACTTCTCAAGGGGATTAAATTTCTATTTCAGTGTAGCAAGATCTCTATAGAGTGTGAAAATTACCTTCAATGGCATGAGACTAGAGTTTCCTTGGAAGGTAGCTCTAATTTCATTGCATGGAAGGATCACATGGAGGCGGTGCTAGATGACGATGAATTATTGCAATATTTCAAGACAATAATTCCAAAACTAGGATTAGCCAAAGCCCAAAACCTAGCATAGTGGAAGAAATATGTAGCCAAGGTGAAGAGAATAATCTTGGTCAAGGGACTACAAGATCAAATTGTCTCAAATATCTCTGGGAAAGAAACTCCTTTCGTAGTGTGGAAAGAACTAACGCAATTTTTTGAGAATAGTAGTGACCACAGGAAGCTGGCGATCAAGGATAAACTTCAAAATATCAAGATGCATAAGAATGCCACTATTTAGTAGTATTTGAGCAGGTTCACACAATTTCATGATGAAATTGGAGGGGTTGGTGTAAATGTTGCAGAAGATGACTTGGTAAGTCTAGCTCTTCTAGGCATTCCCAAAAGTTGGCATAGCTACCTAGATTCAATCAACAAGAGGGAGAAATTAATGAATTTGGAATGCTTATGGTACATTTTGGTACAAGAGGATATAAGGCAGAATACCATATATTGGACTTAATCCAAGGGTGAGGATGAAGAAAATTTTGCATTAGTTGAAAAGGGAAATAAGGGAAAAGGGAATAAATCTCAAACAAAACCAAAATCTAGCCTAGGGGTCAAGAAGAAAGATTTTTCCAAAATTAAATGATTCAACTTTCAATGATTCGAGCATTATGCCATGAATTTTCCACACAAAAATTTGAGCAACAATACCTCAAGAGGAGCAGCAAGTGAAAATTTGGCTTCACAGTTCAAACTTGACTTCACCCTTATCACATGCACAGTGAGCACAGTGATGGGAATTGTACGATACTTGGACTTAGGTGCATCGTTCCACATGAGAAGGTGTAGTTATTTTTTCAGTGACCTAGAGGAGAAATATCTCTAAATCCACATTGAGTTTGGGTACAACATAAGGTACAACGCGACTAGGATTAGTACAATCTCCTTTGAGAGGGAGTCATGATCCCCTCTTCAACTCAAGGAGGTTATGTTCGTTCAAGGCCTAAAGAAAAATCTCATCTCTATAGTAGTTTTGGAAGACCATGGTTATGATTTGATCTTTATCAAAGGGAAAGCATTCCTAAGACACATAGCCACTTGACAAGTGAAACATATTGGGGTTCATGTGAAGAATTTGTATAAGGTAGACGTGCAATATTATGCTGCATTAAGAAGTAAGGCAAATAAAGTGGAAAGCCATAATGTTGGTGAACTTTAGCATAGAATAATTGGACATTTGTATCATTGAACCTTGAATATTATGCAATAAATAACCATTGGCCTCCCTAAAGGAGCACTTGAGCAGCAATATGTTTTCAAAGGTTGTACCTTGGGAAAGTATGAAAAATGTGCATTCCATTACCGAGACAAAAAAACACATGCAATCTTGGAAAGGATACACTTTGATGTTTGTGGATATTTCACGATAGAATCCACTACCGGACACAAATTTTTTTCATTATTATTGATGAATTCTCAAGGAATTGTTAGATCTTATTCATGCGAAATAAGGTTGAGGCATTCTCCAAGTTTGTAGAATTCAAGGCACTGGTTGAGAATGAAACCAGTAAGAAGCTAAAGTTCCTCATGAGAGATAATGGAGGTGAGAATTTTTTGAATGAATTCAAGAATTTCCATGTGAAAGACGACATTCGAAGAGATTTTATAACACCCCACAACCCACACAAAAATGGGGTAACTCAAAGAAAGAATTGTAGCATTGTGGGAGCTGTAAGGGCTATGTTGCATGACCAAGGCCTACCACTGCATTTGTGTGAAGAGGCATGTAACATAGTTGTATACTTGAAAAATCGTATTCCTCATCAGATTCTTGGTATGATTACAGCAAAGGAGGCTTTCTTGGGGAGAAATATGGATGTGTCACAATTCAGGATTTTGGACCCTATTTTTATTGCCATGTATCCAAAGAATCAATTAAGAAGCTTGTGATGATAGTAGAATTGGGGGTATTTTTAGGTTAAAAAAAATATCCTCACAACTACCGTGTTTACATACCTTCCCTCATAGTGACAGTTGTGCGAAGGGATGTAAAGTTTGTCAAGGAGAAAGAAATGTTATGTTCTCTTCAGAGGGAACTTTAGATCCCACCAAAGGAGAACCTTTGAATTCAAAAGGGGGAGCCTCAGGAAGTTGTGGAGAAGCCACAAATTGAGGAGAAAATAGTGGAGACATCCAGTCAAATAGAGTCATCTAGAGAATGCATAAAAAGAACAAGGGATGTTGATAGAATTGTGTAGAATGTGATGAAGAATGTGGATGCTCCTTAAAATTTGTGCAGGAAAAGGAGGTCACCTTAGAGGTACACTAGACACATATCTCTAATGACTAATATTTTAGATATTAATCCATTCTCTTTCGAGGTAGTAGATAAACCTTTTCTGGTTGATGCAATGGTGGAGGAATATGAATCCATTGTAAAGAACATCATTTGGGAAGTGACCCCAAGACCATCACATAAATTAGTTGTGGGTTTGACAAGATGGATCTTCAAGGTTAAGAAAGCAACATACAGAAGCATAGAGAAGTATAAGGCCATATTTATGGCAAAAGTATTCTATAAAGTTGAGGGAATTGACTATGAAGAAACCTTTTCTCCCATAACAAGGTATTCATCCATTAGATCAATTCTTGCATTCGTTGCGCAAATGGGGTGGAATATCCATGAGATGGATGTTAAAACAAAATTTATGAATGGGGTTATTAAGGAGGAGATTTACATCAAGCAACCAGAAATTTTGAGACATGTGGTCGGGAGTCTCATGTGTGTAGACTCAAGCAAGCATGTCACGGTCTCAAACAAGAACCACGTTCTTGGTATACTAGGATCAACAACTATCTCACTGGTTTGAGCTTCCCCAAAATTGAAGTGGATTAAAACCTCTATCACATCTTGGTGGAAGGTAAATTAATTATTATTTTCATATATGTTAATGACTTGGTTTTAAATGGTGATGAGCAGCTAATTAGATCTTGTAAGGAGGACCTTGCAAGGGAATTTGAAATGAAGGGCATGGGTCTCATACACTACTTCCCCGGGTTGGAAGTATGGCAAGGTGATGGGAATTTGTTTGTGTCTTAAGGAAATTATGAAAATGAGATACTACAGATATTCGACATGAAGAGTTGTAAACCCATGGAGACACATCTAGCAACCAACAAGAGGAAGGAGGATAGAACTGCAGGTGAAGAAGTGGATGCTACAACTTATCAACATCTAGTGGGTTCACTAATGTATCTTGTGAACACACAACTAGATATGTTCTATGCAGTCAACCAGATGAGCCAAGCTATGGTTAGTCCAAAAAAAATGTTTTGAAAGCTAGCTAAGCATTTTTTACAGGTACACAGAGGCACTACCTAGTTTGGACTATCGTAAAAATAGATAGAGGGAGTGAAGTTGTGTGGCTTCACCAGATGCAGATTGGGTAGGGAGTGCATTTGACTAAAATAGTACATCAGGTGGAATTTTCAGTGCTGGGTACATAGCAGTTTCCTGTTACAACAAGAAGAAAATATTTGTGGTGCTCAACTCGGCATAAGAAGAATACATGGTTGCACATCAAGCAGCATGTGAGGCGATTTGGATGATTAACATACTTGTGGGTATTTTTGGTTAGATGATGGATCCAACTGTGATATATTGTGATAATAAAAGTCACATTAAGCTCTCTGGGATTATTATATTTCACAATTTATCCAATCATATAGATATATGGTATCACCAATTACAAGATTGTGTGCAGAAGTGGATAATGTTGCTACAATACATTATGACAGAGGAAAAAGATTGTGACATTTTTACAAAGGATTTGTCAAGAGGTAAGTTCGAGTTCCACAAGTGTAGGATACGGGTAGTTGATAATCCCTTTCTTGTTGAGAGGGAGTGTTGAAAAATGCAGCAAGAAGGTCTCAATTTCAGTTTTCCTTGGTCAATTTCAAAAAAAATTGAATTTCCACATCAGCAGACAACTTGGATGTATGTAACTTTTGTGATATAGATCTTGTCACACAGTTAGCTCAGTAAATTTGATTTAGAGGGCTTGGAGGTTAGTTAATCATGTTTTATTACTAATTTGTAGCAATGAAGGTCAGTTATTTCAAGTTGTTTTCACTTAAATTTGTTGAAAATGGAAACAATAAATCTTGAAAATGGCATTAAGAAATATTTTAATTTAATTTTCCCTTGACTTAAATTAGAATAAAATTATAATTCCACATCACATGAAAAATTGTAGGAGTTGACTAATTTAGGATGACTTAGTTGGTTCAATTAATTCGAATTGAGGATCTAACTAGAGGCATGTAGATCATCTCCTACATTATAGGAGCCCTGGTTGAGTTTATTTTGAGTTGTAATTAATTAATTTAGTTTATCTGAGTTAAATTCAATTTAACAAGTTCTAAGTGATGGAGGAAATAATGAGAGGTCATAGTGTGGAACTTCAACTTGAGCCACATGCAATGATCAATTAGATAACTGACAATTCAGCCAGAAATAACTCATGCATGCTAGTTCTGAGAAAGACCCAGTTGATATTGGAGTTCAAGGGCAGTGTACTATCATTTGTATAATCATATGAATTATATAGGTGGTGCATGCATTCATAGGAAGGCCCCTAATGGATTGCACAATATGGATTGGGAATTTCCTTAATTAAAAGGGCCTAATTAACCAATGAAATAGAATAAGGAAATAGCGATCATGGAGGGAAAAAAATTGGTTAAGTATTGAACCATGCTTGTCTAGGAATCAATGAGACAGATAGAGATAGTGCAGATTTTTCTCAAGAGTGAGAAAATAATTGTAATCTCCTTATATTTTCTGACTTATGCAATATATATATATATAGCATGGTTTTCATTTTTTTATTTCCCAAGAAAATCTTTGTGTTGTGTGTGATATTTGAAATTATTTCTCTTTCTAGATTTGTGATTTCACGATCATAATTGGTTTCCGCAATTGGTAGATTAGATTCAAGTATAATGTCTATAATATTACAATCATTAGTTTGAATCTATGTGTATTTTTTACATGGTATAAGAGAAGGAATCACTATAGTAAATAATAATATGAGTTTTTTTTGTGCAGGTGAATCAAATTTGCATATCTACTCTTCAGGACTAGTAGTAGGATCAAGATGTATTTCTTTGCATTGAGACTTGAATATGCCCTTGAGGGTTGTTCAAATTACACAGCTTGGAAGGATAGGATGGAGGCATTGTTGAAAAACAACGGGCTGAAGGATTTCATAGACAATGATATTCCTAAGCCTGCAGTAATTGATGCTGAAGATCCAGCGGCCTGGAAGAAGAATGTAGAAAAGGAAATAAGATTTCTATTGGAAGGTGTTCGAGATCATATTGTCTTGAACCTCCATGGAAAGAAAAATCCATGTGTTATGTGGAAGCCCTTAACAATTTTTTTTCGTAACAAGAGTGACCATAGGAAGCTTCCACTGAAGGACAAGCTCAAAAAAATCAAGTTGGAGAAGGGTGACACATTACCACAGTACTTGACCAAGTTCACCCAATGTCAAGATGAGCTTGGAAGTGTTGGTTTTAACATTTTTGAGGATGATATAGAGATTCTATCACTTCTATTCCTTCCAAAGAGCTGGCACAACTACCAGGATTCATTAAATGGGAGGGAGAAGCTACGAGAGTGGAAACGATTATGGTCCTACTTGGTGCAAGAAGAAATAAGGCGGAAAACTAGAGACAGGATCTCTTCCAAAGAAGTGGAAGAGGAATTTGCATTATTCAAAAAAAAAAATAAAGCCAAGGGAAAGAGGTCCCAAGGAAAAGAGGGAAAGAAGAAATACTTTTCCAACATCAAGTTTTATCATTGTCACAAGTTCGGGTACTATGCCACGAAATGTCCACAGAAGAAGGAACGAAAGAAGGAGCCTAGAGTAGTGGCAACAGGTGAATCTCTAGATTCACAATTTGAGCCTGATTTTACTCTCATTACATGCATGGAAATCACTATAATGGGATTCATGTGGTATCTCGACAGTGGTGCCTCGTTCCATATGATGGGGAATAAAGATCTCTTCAATCACTTGGCAGAAAAATACCTCAAGCAGAACATAAAGTTGGGAAATGATGGGAGGTATAGCATGACTGACATCAATAATATTACCTTTCAGAAGGATTCAGGCTCCCCTCTCAGACTCATAGATGTGTCATTTGTTCTAGGACTAAGGAATAATCTTGTTTTCGTCGTGGTATTGGAAGATCATGGCTATGATGTGGTATTTAGAAAAGGGAATTTTTCCTTAGACACATTGCCATGGGACAGATGAAATATATCAGTGTGTGAGCCAATAACATGTATACACTTGAGGTATAATATGCTTGCAAACCTTTTAGGAGCAAGGAAAATGTTAGAGACTTGGTGGCTGAGAGGGAGCATGAATTACCTCTCAACATGCAACCTCAGAAGAAGCCTCAATGATTTGCGGAGTAGCCAAAATTAGAGAAGTAGAGAGTAGGCTAAGTGGAGACATCCACTCAAGAAAAGACCTCTAGTAGGGGGAATTTCGAGTAGGGTGGGTAGAGGGAGCACATGCATCCATACCTCCAGGTGAGAGGCGGGGCGATGTGAAGCAATAGTCCTAAGAGTGCGGAAGTTTGGGCAGGGTCCATTGAGATGTTTTGTCTCATGGATCATTATCTTGATACGAGGGCTCACAGTGTACAATAGTAGGATAAATTAGTGGTATTTGATGCAATAATATGCAAGACTGACAGATTGAGAGACTAGTAGAAATCAGATACTGGGGATTGCAGTGCAAAGTTGGTAGTATTGCAGATGGCATAGTGCATAGTTAGCAGCAACGCTGAGTTTTTATTAGAAAGTGCAGTAGCCAGTAGTAGTCAGAGACTCGGGCGATAGATGCATCATACTAGAAACAATTGATTTAGTTTATTTTTGGGTGATTTTCAGTTGTAGATGTTGTAGTTGCAACAAAAACAAAGATAAATGTTGCATGCAAAACATTCCTAAGGTACGAAACCATTATATAGTTGAATTCATTTCTTGTTGAGAGCAATTGTTGAAAATGGCAACAAGAAATATTGAAAATTACATCAAGAAATATTTTAATTTAATTTTCCCTGGAATTAAATTAGATTAAAATTGAAATTCCACATCACATGACAACTTTTACAAGTTAACTAAGTTAATATGACATAGTTGGTTTAGTTAATTCGAGTTGAGTGTCTAACTGGAGGCATGTAGAGCATCTCCTACATTACAGGAGCCTTCCTTGAGTTTATTTTGAGTTGTAATTAATTAACTTATTTTATCTAAGTTAACGTAAGTTTAACTATTTCTCACTGATGGAGGTACTAGTTAGAGGTGAAAGTGTAGAACTTGAACTTGAACCACATGCAGTGACCAATTAGATAAATGATAATCTAGCCATAGATAAATCATGCATGTCAGTTCTGAGAAAGACATATTTGAGATTGGAGTTCAACGGAAGTGTACTATCATTTGTATTTGTATAATCATCCAAATTTTACAGGTTGTGCATGTAGTCAGAGGAAGGCCCCTAATGGATTGAGTAGTATGGATTGGTAATTTCCCTAATGAAAAGGGCCTAATTAACAAAGGAAACAATGCAAGGAAATAGGGATCCTGGAGGGAAAAAATTGTTTAAGTATTGAACTAGGCTTATTTAGGAATTAATGAGATAATTAGAGATAGTGCAGAGGTTTCTCAAGAGTGATAAAAGCATTGTAATATTCTCATATTTTCTGAATTATGCAATATCTAGATAGTGGGGTTTTTAGTTGTGGCTTTCCCCATAAAATATTTGTGTTGTATGTTATTGAAATTATTTCTCTTTTTATATTTGTGATTTCGCTATCGTAATTGGTTTCTGCAATTGGTAGAGTAGATTCAAGTATACAGTTTTATCATATTACAATCATTAGTTTGAATCTACATGGATTTTCTACAAAATTAGTTCTAACAGATGGAGGAACTAGTGGAAGATTAGTTGGGTAGTGGGACATCATTCTAACTGAGTGACCATCCATTTAACTGATCAATCAGCCCAAAATAGCTATTGCATGCAGAGAAATCGATCTCCCTAGCTGTCATGGATATTTCAAGGTAGTGTAACATTAGTTGTAGACTAGTCTTCAGTGTACATGTGTTTCATGCATTGATATGATCAACCCTGGGAATTAAACAAGAATTTTGGAGGAATTTCCTAAATAATAGGGGCCTAATTTCCTCAGGAATTGTTCAAGGAAATAGGGGCTCAAGTAGAGGAAAAAATTGACTAAGTATGGGTCAGAGCTTCTTAGTGAGTAGAGAGATAGGTTATTCACTTGCAACTTTTTCATAGATTGAGCTAGCAATTTTAATACATATTTATTCATCATATTAATGCAAACAAGCATAGTGGTTTTTAGTATGCTTTCCCCTTGAAAAAATATTGTGTGCATGTGTGTTATTTCTCATTACATGTTTGTGATTGATGTTCTAAATTGTGAAATGAATTCAGCAAAGTAGTAGAGTAGGATTTTGTCTTGTGTTTTAGAATAAAATTTCATGAGAAGTTGTAATTCTACACCATAATTTCTACACCTTTAGGGACCAATATTACAATATACCTTAGGGTGTTAAGTTATAGAGTAGATAGGAATAGGGCTATTATTTGATAGTTCGTCACTTCAACAGTGAAATGTTGAAGTATTCTCCATTTAACTCCATGTTAAGTATATAGTATTGATGGGTCCCATCAATAGCTATCTTTTAATGCCCATATTGCTATCCTCCAACCCATAAATTATTTCTGTTCTCCACATTAGTTTTCATTTTTGGCTATAGTGTGCTTAGTAGGAAGACTAAAGGGTGCTTGTCATACTTTTTGTCATAACGTAGTTTATATGCATGAAAGAGAGAATTTTTGGTACATTTATGATGTAGGGTCACGTTGGAGGCACCTAGAGGAAATGTAGGAGGCTTGTCCCTTGCATTTACTCTCCTTTGACTCGAAATAATCCATAGAAACACTAATTTCCACTCACCTACAACTTGAGATCCATTGAAAACCAATGAACTCAAGTGCATGAGAGGATCTAAGGGAGGTAGATCCACTAATTTCAATAGTTTGAAGGGAAGCAATCCTCCTCTCAAGCAAGGTTCCCCTCAGCCACTTTATGTATAAATAAACAAGCTTGAGGGCTCATTAGGATTCAAACTCTTGGAGATAGGAAGAGATATTGAAGGCCAAGTAATTGAGACTATTATTTCCATTTTAGGATGATGTATTTGAACTCCATTTGCTATTAATTAAAGGTTCCTTGTTGGTCTACATTTGAGTTAGTTTAGGAGGCTTGAAACCCTTGGGTTAAGGCCCAAGCCAGAGGCTTTTTCCCCCTATTTTTTTTTTATTTTTTCCTTGTTCAATTTGTTTTGTTTTATTTAGGAATAAATTATATTGCAAAAATTGTGGTTGCGGGCCTGATCACCTCCTCTCTTGTGGGAAGTGTGGTTGAAGAAGTCTACAGCAGCAAGCCAAAATCATGTGTTTTTGTTTCTTTGGAATTTGTTAGGCTTTTGATTTTAATTATCTTGCATACTCTGTTTCGGCACCTTATAAGTTAACATCATGTCTTGGAATATGGATTAGATGTGTGTTGTAAGATAGAATAATTCTTGATGAAATAAAATTCAACTCATCCTTTCCACTTTGATTTATTTTTTTCCAGTTTGATCATTAGATGTATCCTCTTCCCAAGAGGAAAAGAGGCTGATTTTTAGTCTACAGGTACTTCCAGTGACTCGCAAGGGTTGACACATTCACACTACATACACGTTTTCATTACCATCCTCCTCTTCGACACCTCGTATTGCTTTCAAATTTTTGGACTGAGATCATTTTTTCAAGGTCAATGAAGGACACTGTGAGCATGAATTTTTGTGTAGGATGGGCCTCATAGGGGTGCTAAGCTCGGAAAAAAATCCTCACACATTATTCACAACCTTTTCCACTATCCTTCACCTTCAACACACCTTCTTACCCTCATAATTCCCTCGAACCCAATCTTGTAGCAAATCAGGGAAATTGTATAGTAAAATAGGGTATCGTGTATAAGTCTTGTAGCACGGCCTAAAATTAGCCTGATTTGATTTAAATCATTGATTTTTTCATTTTTGGATTTAATAGTAACCTCCAAGATTTTAATCCATGGTTGGGGAGGACCAAACACCACACTAGACCCATAGGATTCCTTCACTACAAGTATAGAACGACAACTAGAATTAGGAAGCAAATTTCTACACTTGAATAATAATGAGAATTCTCCTATGAAATATGAAACGATTTTGTTGATAAAGCTAAACTATACCAAGCTTAGTGATAATAAGGGAAAATCTTCAATACAAGTCAGTTATGCTTAATTTTTGAAGTTTTGTTCCTAGATTCCCTAGTCCTACATTTTAGATCAGACTTCCTTTTTTTCAAATCTCTTTACGTGTAGGGATGATTTGCATGTTGATTTGATTCTTGGAAGTATAATAACATGATTATTTTATGCAATTAGTATATATATTTAATTCCTACAATTTTAATTAGTCTCTACATCTGATGATTCATTTCTGCAATTAGTGTAGCCCTTTTCCTCCTACAATTGTAATTAGTTTTTACATTTGATGAATGGTACTTTCACTTATGCAAATTGGATGATGTTTTTAGAGTATATTCTTGTATTTTCATGCAAGGTTTCTCTACAAGCTAGTTGGAGGAGTGTTATTCAATGGTTTAAGGTGACAACGGTAGATATTAACCTACTCTGTATATAACATTGTCACCTCTAAGTTTGTACAAACCTCGGGTTGATAATTTAAGTTGAGGGTATTGGGAGTTGAAACATCCTTGATGAAGTAGCAAGGATCATCACATTTTTGCGTCATTTCTAGGGAGGTGTCCAAGTAGGTTTTGTTTCTAATTAGAATTTTCTTATTTCTTCTTTCTATTTTGGATCAGTACTATTGATTTTAAATCTCCAAAAAAGAGAAAAATTAAAAAAAAAAAACAAAGCTAGTTCTTTCATGCCTTGGAGGAGTATGAATAATCAAGGGAAATTCCTACCAAAAAACTTCACCCCTTAAACCAACCAACCATCATTATTCTTTAGTGACTATGACCTTCCCTCTCTGATTACAGAGGAGTTAGAAAACCCTCTAGGTGAGGAACCTGAAATGTTTGAGGAACCCATAGGGGAGGAAGATACCATATCACCTACCCAAACTATGGCCAAAAACAAACACAATGAGTTCTTCCTTATCAGAGAAACTAATCGAAAGGCTAGGATGAAGAATATATGCCCTCGTTCCCTTCCACACTTCCATGGCCTAACCTCTAAGGACCCTGACACATTCATGTTTAAGATTTTTTGTTTGTAGGAGATATGAATATACCTATGATGAATAGAAGTTGAAGTTGTTTCCATCCACCCTATGTAGGTTTTAACCCTGTATAGAAATTATCTACGAATGAATCCTTAAAATAGAAAATAAACAATAGCGAGAGCATAAAACATAAAACAGATAAACACAAAGATTTTCCCCTAGATCCCAAATCAGGATGACCAGCTTGATTTTTCATTATATGCCTTTTAGTGTTACAACACACATATATACATGCTGAAGCATAAATAAACCCCAATCCATTAACCCTGGATTAGAATATAGCCATAGTTCCCTTGACCAGATCTACAAAATACCAGGGGCCGAAAACCATCATGCCCCAAAACCATGTGCAAACCCATGTACAAAACATGGGTGGGTCTGCCCACCGGAAAATAAGGACCAAAAAAATTTCCAGGGTGCTACCCCGAACCCCAACAGGGGGGGCTACCACCCCCCCTATGACCCCCCCATATGTTGCGCCTAGCGCAACGTATAGGGGGGGCTATCGCCCCCCCTGTTACCCCCCCACGCATGACTAGTTGTAGAAAGAATATAACACAAACCCAACATTCTCCCACTTGTTGTTTTCTTTTTGCAGGGGGCCACAAGAGAGCTGAGTCATTAGCCCAACTTTGCAACACCCTTTTAGCTTCAACCATATATCTCACAAAGTGATATTTAACATCAATGTGCTTTGTCTTTGAATGATAAGCAAGGTTCTTAGCCAAGAAAATTGCACTTTTCTTATCACAGTCTATCCTTATAGCTTGCTGCACCAACCCCATACTTGAACACAACCTCTGCAACCAAACTGCTTCCTTTCTTACGTGAGTGGCTGCTATGTATTCTTCCTCTATAGTTGAAAGAGCCACTAGAGACTATCTTTTACTCATCCAACTCACTGCACCTCCAAATAGGCCAAACACATACCCACTTGTAGATCTTCTTTGGTCTAGATCTCCAGCCCAATCTGCATCAACAAAACCACGAATGTCCAACACTCTTTCCAAACCTGGTCTTCCCTGGTAGCACAAGCCATAATCACTAGTGCCATGCAAATATTTGAAAACCTGCTTCACTGTTGTCCAATGCTTCTTCCCTGGGTTTGACATAAACCTGCTCAATAATATCATTGCATGTGCAATGTATGGTCTAGTACAAACCATTTCATACATCAGGCTACCCACTACACTTGCATATGGAACACAGGACATATCCTCCTCTTCTTCTTGTGTCTTGGGACACTGTTCAACAGACAGCTTTGTACCTACAGGAATCGGAACATTCACCAGTTTACTATCCTGCATATTGAACCTCTACAATATAGTCTCGACATACTTCCTCTGGTTTAACCAGAGCTTCCTCTTTTCCCGATCCCTCTTAATTTCCATGCCCAAAATATAGTTTGTAGCACTAAGATCCTTCATGTTGAATTTGGAGAACAATTGGGTCTTCAAATCTTGGATAATTTCTTTGTCATTTCGAATCAACAACATATCATCCACATACAAGACCAAATAAATAACACGGTCACCAATTAATTTAAAATAAACACAGTGATCCTGTAATATTCCTAAATTAGCTTCAGCTAATAGGAATATTAATTTTTCTTTTGAAATCTAGATGCATGAATAATTGAGCAAGGAGGCTCTTAAATTTCTCAATGTATGAATAAAAATCCTCTCTAATGTGAAAGGGGATCATGAAATAACCAATTCAAGCATCCACATGTGTGAACAAGGTCTAAACTATGTGGAAAAGGTCAAGTTTGACCAAGTCAACATGATTTATTCACAAAGAAGTGGATTCTAAATAAAGCAAGCTCAATGTGAATAGAGATCAAGCCAGCTAGATAAAAGGAAGGTACCTTGAGTGTGAAAAGGGACAAGGCATGAAGAATAATTCAAGGTTGACCAAGTCAACAAAGCTGTCTAGATACATTCACCATCTTGTTGGACAGCACAGTTTTTGTGGAGGAGCCTTTGCATGGAAGCAACCTCATAGTGGGTGGGACCCTTGGTGAGGAAGCTCATCAATTATATAATGAAGGAGATGGCAAGAATATGACCATATTGGAGATTATATTTTCATGAGGTCTTCTTAGCCTTCCTGCATACTTAGCTGTTTAGCTAAGTTGTTGCACTGCTTAGTGCAAGGGTTTACCCGGGTGGGAATTCTCTACTCTTATTTGGAGATCTTGTTCAATAAATCTAAGAGGAGGTTTCTGATATGAATTTTCCACTACCTAGTGTTTTTCCAAGCATATACCTTCATCAAAAATTTATTCCCTTCAGAAAATTGTGTTATTTCTTAAGGTGTGCAGTGGAAGGGGTTGAAACCCCATTTTGAGGAGCTAGTTTCCCAAGAGAAGGATCATCCTTTCTTTGGGAGAACTAGAGAAGGAGTATACAGCCATTTATTTGTATGTTCAGCCATTATTTTGTAGAGATAAAGCCATATTGCATTATTCAGCCATAGATTTGTAGCAGCTTTCTCATGTACATCTTTTCTAACAAGAAACCCTTGCCGGGTCTTCTTGGATCTGTGTAAAAGAGATTAGATCTCTGTTTTTTTACCTCATTGAGTATTATAATAACATTATTAGATATATTTCTCTATTTTCTAATTTTACCTCTCTTTGACTACGCAGTCACTGGTGTAGCTGCTCCGGCATTTTGTAGTCTTGGGGTTTTGCCCATTTTTAGCAGTTGTGAGCATGGGAGGCCTGTTTAACTTGGCTAATTGCATTTGTTTCTGAAAATATTTTTGCATGAATTTCCTATATTGCCTATTCTAAGGGACACAACTGTTATTTTCCACGGTTTTAGCTCAATAGTCAGAAAATAGCGTTTTTAAGGCAAAAATAACTTCTTTTCCCCACTCGGTGAACTATATAAATGCATAGTTTGTTGATATGATTGTTATTATGATGGCTATGTGTTAAAACACATTGCATGAGCTGATTACTTGCTGCTATCCAAATTTGGAATACCTTAAGGTATTCTTATTGTTGTAGAAAATTCCAAGTTTGGAACATTACAGTGGTATCATAGCAACAATCTTGGCTCAGCCTGTGAGCTCAAGAATTATGGAGTCTTCTCATGGGGAGAAGGATATTTGCAGAAGAAATCAGAGCAAACCCTTGTTTTCTAGAGAAAATAGGTTCTTAAAACTTCTCTTTTCAAGTCTGCAGGGAAAAAGCAAGGGCATCAAAGAAATGAGGAGGGAAACACATGAAGATCCCTCACACAAATCCATACAGGAGGAAAATCCTAAGTCCTCATCTTGTGGATATGAGCACTCAGCCATATCATCATATCTACCACATTCTATCAGCAATTTCTTCATGAAGAGTGTTACACCATTTTTTTGGTCATCTAACCTATTATCATTAGATGAACCCAAGTACACCATGTAAGACCAATTTTACCCAAAGTAAAATTGCTTTCACCACATTTGTCTATATTGCATGGTCATATTTAACCCAAAACAAGGAAATCAATTAAATAAATCATTATTTATTTGATTATTTCCTAAGAATAAGTTATTTAAATCATTATTTAAATAATACTTATTAAATTTGACTGAATCACATATAAATAATTAAATAAACCATTATTTATTTAATTATATCCCCACCATGTCCCTAAAATAATAAATAAATCATTTATTTATTTGTTATTTAAAAATAAAGGAATTGACCCAAGTCAAAAACCCTTTTCCCTCCAACAAATATAATAAAATATTCCTAAAGGGCGATTCTAGAATGTGATTAACAATATTTTATTCATGCACCGAGTTCTAGGAAACCCCAATATTTTGTTATAAATAGGAGGGTTTTCCCCATTCATTAGTCACCTCCATTGCATTAGATCTCACTAGATCTACTCTTGGTCACCATTTTCATTTGTTTGCATTTTGAACTCCCATTGAGTTCCATATTTGCCTAGGTTTTCCATATCAATAGAAGAGAGGAATTTTAGATCTGAAACACTGAGGACTTCCAAGAACCCATCCCACTGAGGAGAACTGGAAAACACCTTTCTTGTTTTCCTCTCAGGTGCCCCATTCTTTGATATAATAAAAGATTCTTTTAAACACATTTGTTCTTGTCTTGTCCATTGGATGCATGGAGCCATTTTATATTTTATCTGCTTAATGTCTTTTATGCTTAGATCTAATTTTATGCAACAAACTTAAAGATATTTTGCAGCCATACTTGATGTTAGGGTTACTTTATATGGGTAACTAAAGTGATCTTTTACGACGAAAGAATCATACTAAAAATTGGCGACTCCACATGGGTTTTCTTTTGCGACCACTGTCGTTTTCTATTTTCCTGCATATCCAGCTGTTTCAGACCCTGGTTTCTCTTCCATTTTCTGTTTTTTCTATGGTGCTTCCCACCTCTAAAACCCTCAAACAATCAAATTTTTAACTTCCATGTGTTTCTAGCCTTATTGCACAGGTGACCGACATCAGCCGTAGCTGAGACGCCCATTTTTTCTAAAATCTGCCGTCGAGAGCGTCGGAAGTGCAGGTCGCACTTTTTGGCCCAAAAAGTGCATCCTGGGTCGCAGAAAACAACCCAAAAAGTGTGACCTGAGCAAAAAATAGGTCAAAAACTGCGACTTGGACTTTTTTCTGGATTTTTTCTGAAATTTTTCTAGGTTTTGTCTAAACCTCTGTCAAGGTTGTCTGACCTCCGTCTTTGCCTGTTTAGACCTATTCTTTCTCTGTTTTACTCAACTAAGTGGGAATCTAGCCCTCCTAGGGCTTCAGTACCCTCCACTTTTTGTGGAAAAATTTTAGCTACTGTAAGTGTCTAAATTTCGAGAGTTTTAGCCTTATTTCTTTCAGATCTGATACCCCATTTTCAGATCCCTTTAGATCAACACTTCTCCCTCTCAAATCACCTCATATCGTTTTGTTTGGGTTCCTCTCTAAGGCCACCGCCTTGTCTCTTCTATTTTTAGCTGATCTCCTCCTTTTTAGCAGCAACCTTGCCTCTGCCTCTTTGTTGTTCTCTGCACCATTTTTCAGTAGATTTACCCTTTAGATCCCAGTCCCTCTGGACCTTAGATCTATTGGTCTCTTTTTAGCGTGTTTTGCCTAGTTTTTTCCCTCTTATAGACTAGTTTTGAGAGACCCGCCTTCTTGGGTTCGATTGCTGCATTTTTAGTTGTTAATTTTCTATTCTTTCAGTCTTATTTACTGCCGATTTCTTTTCCATTACGCAGCACACATTTTCTTTTACTCTCAAAATGTCTGGGTTTAATCAATTAAAATTAACGCATGCCACACACTGACCCTAAGTGAAGAAGAGCCTGGTTAACACTTCTTGGCAAAGACTTTAAAATTAATTGACTCTGCACCTCTCTACCCCTGTTACATCTTGCCTTTACACCTTGTTGCCCTTGTCGGTTTTCCTTCTTCCTGTCACCCTTCCGCCCCCAAGACATTTATCCCAGAGACTTCTTAGCCTTCACCCTCCATTTTCGGATGGTCGACTTCCTCCTTCCCGTCGTCTTCAAGTTAGTTCTCCCCCGAATCTACCCTCTGACTCATCTTCTAATTCTTTGGTTCCTCCCCCTACTTTTTATTCTCCCTCTTACCTTCACCATGTCTGGTCCAGGGCCTAACGCTAGTGGAAACCCCGGCCCTAATGCTGGGACTATTACTAGCGGAACCGCCACAGGCACTCCCTTGACTACTCCCTTGCTCCCCTTCATGGCAAGCCTCAGTCTTCCCGATCTCAATCAGTTAGTCAATGATCCTATCTACCACGATGTTAGTTGGCCTGCTATGCCAACCAAGCTCCCCTCCAACATTCCCAAGTTTGAAGGCCTTGCTGGCGAGGATACCTCCAACCATATCCGATCTTTCCACATGTGGTGTTCCTCCCATTCCATTACTGATGATTCCATCCGTCTTAGATTGTTCCAACGCACGCTTACAGGTGACGCTTCTAAGTGGTATGTTGATCAACCCACTTCCTCTCATACCACCTTTGCAACTCTTGCCCAGGCTTTTTTATCTTACTTCCAGCTTCCCCTTCGTTATGACACTAGTATCGAACTTTTGACTTCTTTCCATCAATCATCTGCAACCCGCCTATCCGATAATGTCTAGGAATGGCGGAGAAGAAAGAACCTATGTCAATCTCCTACCTTCGAAAACCGTGTCTACATGGACTGGTTCCTTATATCTCTCTTGGCACCTATCAGGAAAGATGTCGCATCGCATTTTCCTCAAACTGAAGAAGCCGCCTTCCAACTAGCGTTAAAATATGACCCGATCTACGCTCAGACGGGTTATGTTTATACTGTTTTACCTAATCTTCCCAGACCGGGTCATGCCCATGCACCGAGGGCACCTCATGCCGCCAACAGTATCGTTGGAGCTATCTCTCATCCATCCGCTCAACCTCCCATGAGCTATGGTTGTCCTGGGGGAAGGGGCACCACTTCTTGCACTCCTCCCCCTCTAGATAGCACACACCCAGGATCCGGCATGTCTCCTCTTTCTTCCCAACCCCCTGTTAGCCAACCGCATTATCATCCATATCCACAGCCTAGTGCTCCAACTCCTCCAGCATTAGCACCCCCGCCTCCCTTGTCTTCTCAACCTCCACAACAGCAGCCACCACCCCCTCAGGGGCAGGTGTATGCACAGTAGAGCACAACCAATCCTTTCCCACAGCAATGCTTCATAGCTACCCAACCACCTCCAAGATCGGTAACCACTCAACCTCCTCCATCTGGTACCTCTGATTACCAGATCCTCATGATGAACTCTGACCAACCTATCACCATCGACCGTAACCTTCACACGCAGTCTCGTCCGCACCCCCAGCCTCCTGCTCCATCTATCCCCGAGTCACCTTCTTCAGGTTCTACAGAACCTCTTTCAACAACTAATGGTCCCTTGCATATCCCTTCGCCCAATGCCGAGGTTCATACCAAGATTCCTAAGGGACCATTACGCCGAAACGATTCTTTCGACCAAGCTGCCCATTCGTTTAGCATAGTAGATGAGCTGGCCCAATCTCCTGTTACCATTTCAATACCGGAACTCCTCCAATCATGCCCCTCCCAAAGAAAAGCTCTACTATCTTCCCTGGGTGTTGTAGATCCAACAGATGACAAATCGATTGTTTTCAATGGCCATCTGTCAGAGTCTCCTCCTCTTCCTGCTTTCGTAGCTTTCCAAATCTCAGTCAAAATTAGGAACGCTAACATTTCCTGGTGCATCATTGATGAGGGGGCATCCACCTGTGTAATGTTCACTTCGGTTTGGAAACAACTCAGATCCCCTAAGTTGGCCCCTTCCACCATCACCCTTCGTGCATGGGACAGCCATGCCTCCTAGCCCATTGGCATCTTCTGTAACTTCCCTATCACCCTTGCAGGCAAGACTATTTGTGTCGACATTGAAGTTATCGATGCCTCTATTGACTACAACATTCTTTTGCGGCGTAGTTACACCTATGCCATGTCTACCGTCCCCTCCGTAGTCCACCGCAAGATGTTTTTCCCCCATAACGGAAAAATTGTCACCGTCGACCAATTAACTTATCATGAACCAAAATCTCAGTCTTCCCCTAAGTCCACTATTTCTGCTGTCACTAACAAGCCAACCATTGATTCTTGGCCCAGTGTTTCCCCCGGCGTCTATAAAGACTCCCCCATGCTTGGAACCTTTCTAGACCCTCCTCCCATATCTGATCCTAGCCTGGCAAACGTTTGCATGATGCAATCATCTTGGGCTGACTTTACACAGACCACTTTGGCTAGTAAGCAACCTCAACCCCACCCACCCCCATCGGCTCCTAGCCCCTTGCCCCCACTAGCTAACCCTCTTCCTCTGTAATCTCCTTCCCCAACTAATCCTCACTGCCACCTCTACACTCCTGGGTCGATTCCACCCTATTTCAACCCCCTTGTCCCCATCCCTCCTGGCCCTTTCCCTGCTGGTCAAATTCCATTCCTTTCTCCCCCTCCCGGAGCTTCTTCCATCCCTATCTTGGCCACCCTCTCCCTACCCAACTTGACCTTGGGTATACCTGTCTGGTACCTTAGCCCCCCAGCCACTACCCCTCCTGGTCCACCCAAACCATATCTTGCTTTAACCCCGGTTCCACCGATACCCATGACATCTACCGCTACCCCAGCGCCTCCTTCACCCCATCCGACACCTCTTCCTATTGCAACCGTGTCGGGTAACAATAACAAAGCCTGCAGGGGGGCACCAAAGAAAAAAGTTACCCCGACCACCTCTGCCCCTCCTCGACCTTCAAAGCATACCATCCCGTGTGCTTTGTGTGATGTTGTCGGTCACGCCACCTATACCTGTCCTGAATTTCCTCATCTCAAGCCCATGGTTAATGTCGCGTTCCCTCAGTCCATGGTCCCCGAAGCCTCTGTTCCTTCCACGACCACGGCCAAGAACCCCAAGACTATTCACACTAACCACCCCTGTGCTTTGTGTGATCTCCATGGCCATTACACCCACCTTTGTCCCCGCCTCGAGGACTTTCGCTCCTCTTTAGCAGCAGTCCGCCAATTCGAGGCCAAGCGCAACGAGGTCACCTCTCCCCAATTTGCGCATTTTGCTTCGGCAGAACTACCAAACATGACTGCTCCCATTGAAATTCCCCCTCCTGATGTCGAGTTGACGGAGCCTTCATCTACCATTTACTACCTACCATCATCCATGAGACCCTCGGGGAACATTCCCTCTAAATCCTCCCCTGTTGTTTCGCTTGACCTTCCTTCAGCAATCACCCTGGGCTCACAATCAGTAGATCCCTTATCTTCTTACTCTTCTGTCACCCCTTGTGGTGATGCGCATGTGAACCTCTCTTCTCATGATGATGAGTCAGGTAGCTTCACTGCGTCCAGTCGTCTTTCTTCCACCAGTCACCCCATCTCCTATCTTGATGACGACATTATGGAAGAAATCATCTCCCCTGATTTTCCCTATTCCCCCTTACATCGGAACCACGCGTTCACACCACATACACCTTGTGGCCATTACATTGAAACCCAATGTTTGAGTAAGGGGGCACCCACATTTGCAAGACCACGAAAAGCAATTCTACACAACTCTCCTAGTGAATCTGGTCATGCCGACTTTAGTACCATTATTCTTCCACATTTAGAAGAAACTCTAGAGTCCCATATCACTTCAGATCACTCTCGGGATGATACCCCTTATCGTTCCTTCATCCTACATCAGCAACCCAATCTTTTAGACATTAACCAACCTATAGGTTTTCTAAGAGAGCATCAGTTCATTATCTCCATATCCTCTTTTTGGGATAGTGACACCAGGTATGCCAACTCAAAAACTTAAAGTCCATCTAATGCATATATGCAATACTAAAAGAGATTGGTAATCCTCCATTTCCTTTCTCCCACTGCATAATCATAACAAAAACAAATGGCGCACCACATCATTAAAATGTGTTTAGATCCCCTTTTTCTAATTGCATTTTGGCATGCCCACAACATGCTTGGGGGGCACCTATGCTCCTTAACCATAAAAATCTTAGATCTCAGCCAAAAACAACAATGAAACCCCCTTTCTCTAATAGGTCACACTTTTCAGGTCATTCCCTGGGACAGGTCGCCGTTTTCTACCCAGTACCTACTACCCGGGTCGCCGAATGGACCCCCAAAAGTGTGACCTGGCCTGTTTATGAGCTCTGGGCACCTGTTACATTTTAGTTACTTGATACTTCACCAGGACACATTTTGTCCACGAAGTCTTACTTCCCCTCTCCTCAAAATCGGATTTTCTCACTTACAACACATTTCATTGGGGGCACCACTTTTCCTCCATATTCATTCCTGTTTGTGTCAATTTTCGTCATGAGATACCATTTTGTACTCATGTTTCTTATGGTCCGCTTTGGATCGCTATTCATTTCATTATCATCATTAGTGTCCGTCTGTTAGTTTCTCTACTATTCTCCCCCATGCCTTAGTTGGGGTTCCCTTCTTACCTCACCTATGGCGGACCTACCTCCATCGACATCAGCTCCTTTACTCCAGGAGCCAGGTCTAGGGGGCAGTGTACCTTGGTTCGAGCTCTTTCCAGCATGATCATGATCTATACACTCGATGGTCCAGTGATGCCGTAGCAGCTATTGGTGATACCCGGGTGTGTGTGATATGTCTCAACCCTCATGAGGGGGTGCCCCTGCAGGTAGCCCCCCACATACCCGGATGAATTCTTCATTCCAGCCCTTGATGCAGCTCCTCTCATTTGATGATATCAGCTTCAGTCGCTTGCAGTGCCTCTTCGATTTGCACATATCAGTCCGACTTCGTGAGCCCTTCCCCAAGTGTAGGGGGCATTTGGGTGTATTTGTATCTCATGTACTCCAATATTATTGTATAAGTCCCGATGATTATTCCAGGCATATCATGTATGTGGGATTCATCATTCTCGTTTTCCGGCTCATGTTTAGGCCAACACTTGTTTTACTATTGTGTTCCGTGGTTTTCCAAGCGCTTTCTTGTGTGTACTCTTATTTCGGCGGGCATAGGTATGCCTCCCCCGCCGCCTTTAGCACAGGTACCACTTCATACACTAGAGACTTGTTGCACCTGTAAGTCTCATCTCCTCAGGGTCTAGTCCTTTACCACTTTCGACTACATTACATTACTCTCTCTCACTTTCCTTTTGTCCTCTAGTGATTGAGTTCTTACAACGTGCTTCGGTCATACGATTTGCTCCTAACACTCATACGTTGGGGGGCAATCTGTTACACCATTTTTTTGGTCATCTAACCTATTATCATTATATGAACCCAAGTACACCATGTAAGACCAATTTTACCCTAATTAAAATTTCTTTCACCACATTTGTCTATATTGCATGGTCATATTTAACCCAAAACAAGGAAATCAATTAAATAAATCATTATTTATTTGATTATTTCCTAAGAATAAGTTATTTAAATCATTATTTAAATAATATTCTTAGTTAAATTTGACTGAATCACATATAAATAATTAAATAAACCATTATTTATTTAATTATATCCCCACCATGTCCCTAAAATAATAAATAAATCATTTATTTATTTGTTATTTAAAAATAAAGGAATTGACCCAAGTCAAAAACCCTTTTCCCTACAACAAATATAATAAAATATTCCTAAAGGGTGATTCTAGAATGTGATTAACAATATTTTATTCATGCACTGAGTTCTAGGACACCCCAATATTTTGTTATAAATAGGAGGGTTTTCCCCATTCATTAGTCACCTCCATTGCATTAGATCTCACTAGATCTACTCTTGGTCACCATTTTCATTTGTTTACATTTTGAACTCCCATTGAGTTCCATATTTTCCTAGGTTTTCCATATCAATAGAAGAGAGAAATTTTAGATCTGAAACACTGAGGACTTCCAAGAACCCATCCCACTGAGGAGAACTGGAAAACACCTTTCTTGTTTTCCTCTCAGATTCCCCATTCTTTGATATAATAAAAGATTCTTTTAAACACATTTGTTCTTGTCTTGTCCATTGGATGCATGGAGCCATTTTATATTTTATCTGCTTAATGTCTTTTATGCTTAGATCTAATTTTATGCAACAAACTTAAAGATATTTTGCAGCCATACTTGATGTTAGGGTTACTTGATATGTGTAACTAAAGTGATCTTTTACGACGAAAGAATCATACTAACAAAGAGGAAGAAAGGAGATGTGGCAAAGACAGATACTCTTGGTGATTATTTGCAGGAATATGAAGATCAATCTGAGTTCAAAGGTCACTTGAATTTCCAAGGGTTTTGTCAAATCAAGGAGGAAAAGAGCACAAGGAGCAAGGAGCAGGGTGAGGTTATATTCTTTCTATCCACTTTTGATGGATCACCTCTATGTCCAGCTAGGGCTTGGGTGAAGGACATAGACACCTTTCTGCAACAACATCAAGTTTCAGAATTTGAGGCCATCAAAGTAGCAGCGCTGCATTTTGAGGGTAAGGCCTATGTTTGGTGGTTGTTTGAATCATTTTCCTTAAAGAATGAAAATACATCTACTTATTCAAAGTTCATTGAAAGATTAGTAGAGAGGTTTGATGATATTTCATGTGGAACATACTCTATTGCAACTATCAACCCACATCAAACAAAACTTTTGCATGAGTTGGGAGGGTATATCTATCCAACTCCATTTCTGAAAACCAATGAAGAGGAGGTGAGCATGTTTGATGCTTTTCCAAGGGCAAGATCTCCTTTGGATGAAGGGCTTCCTTCTCAAAAGGAATACATGAAGATTCTTTCTTCAAAAGAGGACCAAGATCTAAGGCCTCTTGTTGAGGGTAAGGCAACTTCAACTAGTGAAGAAGAGGAAGGAGAGGCAGGACAAGATAACGCAGTAATAATAAGAGCACCTCAAACACCACATGAAGAAAAGGATGTAGCATTTTCTCCAAGGAAAGAAACTCTTGTACTCTTGCAAGGAGTTTCAAAAGATCTCACACATAGAGCTCTTGGCAAAACACATGAGCAGCATGTACCTTCATTGCCAAATGATGAGATCTTGAAGATAGGAGGAAGAGAGGAGGATTGGCATCATGAGATGAAGAGCATGTACCCTTCTCTATCTCAAATTTTGAAAGAGAAAAGAAGGCAAGAGGATATATGCAACAAAGTTAGGGCCAAATTTTTCCACCTACATTCACATCATACTCTATGCCTTGGTGCCTCTTTGCAAGGAGGCATTTCGGCAAGAAGACCTCTTGATTGGAGGGAAACTAAAGTGTTCTCTCAACTATATGCAGCAGCAACATATTTTTTTGGAGAGGGAACCTTGGAAGGAGCCACTACAGTGCTCAAAATCATTTATGGGAGGCTAGGAAAATTTCTGAAATTCACCTTTCTTTCTTCCATTCATCCATTTGCGTTCGAGGGAATAGATTCAGAAATTTGTGCTGATATGAGCATAGTATCAAAAGGCTACTCCATAGCTTTGGGGCAGCGAAGGATACTCCAATATATAATGAATATTTCTGAACATAACAAAAATTAATTTCATTTTTGTATGCAGGAGCAAAATTGTGGAATTTTTTGAGAAAGAGAACCTTTCAAGTGGAGGGTAACTTTCCTAAACTTCAATCTTGTCTTGAGCAAGATCAGCTGCAAGAAGGGTAGAAAAAGAAGGTTGGGAATACACCAACATGTTACTTTGACATCAAGCATGTCAAGGTGGAGAGCCATCATATGACAAATGCATCATTTCAGATTTCTACAACGTTGTCAATGTTGGGAAGCCTAGACCCTTATTGGGAGTCCCAACTTTTGATGGAATATTCTAAGGACCTATTCACATGTAAGGTCCTTGATGGGCAAGCAATGGATGGAAGGTATAAATTAGTTAATGGAATAATTTATGTTCATGATCATATCTACTTGACTAAATATTCCAAGCTCAAGGAAAAACTACTTAACACAATCTATGAGGCCTTGCTTTCAAATCCCACTAGTTTCATTAAAACATGTCATACTATATTAGATGGATTCATGTGGGAAAATTTCAGAGAGGAGATGCACTCTCATATGAATATGTGCATCGATCATTTTCTGGTTGAGGAGGAACATAGCTCTTGGGAAGAGTTATCATTATCATCTTCTTATGTATTGAGTGTGAGAGGGAGCTCATCCATGAGCTACCTTGCTGATTTTAAACAAGTGTATGATAAACATTGTATTGCTGAATCTCATGATGTATTTATTATATAATTGCATTTTCTTAACACTCATGTGCAGGTATTGGCTCCAAGAGGGAGCACTTTTTCTGATGAGCTTCATGAGCCACTTTGGGCCATGAAAAATGGTGATGTTGGCCACTATTTGGGAGATCTTGGACAGATGATGTACTCCTCATGGTGTGATTCATCAACACCAACTATCATACACCTTCTCCAAGCATGAAAGAAGGATGGGGCAGCAAACAAGTGTTGTGGAGAACGTTTGTCATATCATATCCTAGGGCAGTTAGGAGGAAAATTGCGTTGGTTGCACATGAGGGACCATTGTCCTTCTCCCTTATTGTATATGGCAACTAGCATGATCTTACTTATGATCCCACATGCTGAAGAAGTTCTTAGCTTTATGGGAGGCATAGTTGGAGGTGAGGCACACTTGTTTGATGTGTCTTTGGGGGAAGGAAGTCCCCACTTTTTCTGCACTACATGTTCCAAGGGGAGCATGAGAAACTATATGGCCACCATTGTATACCACTTGTTTCTTTATGATGTGGACCATATGTTTGGTTGGAGCACTTGGGGCATGCCTCTCATGAGCAATTGGGAGGAGCTTTTCTATGAATTACCAAGCTGGAAGGTGATTCATTTTATTTGGATGATAGCATGGAGGAGGGAGGCCTCCATTGATGATGAAATTCCCAAAAAAGATTGTCATCACTTCTATCTTAAGGAGGCCATGGGTCAGCAATAAGGTTTCCATAAAAAGCTTCCATTCTTTCATGATGACAGCCGTTGGGTTTATTCACCAAGGGCCAACTTGCACATTTGGGAGGAGCCATTGGGAGATGGAATTTTTGTAGATGTTCTGAAGCAATGGAGGAGACTATCGGATGAAAGGGCCACAAGAGGAAGAGGGTATATTTTGTAGCACCCTTGCAGTTGCTTGATGACCAGCAAAATTTGGGAGGGGGAGACTGTAATATTCCTAAATTAGCTTCAGCTAATAGGAATAGTAATTTTTCTTTTGAAATCTAGATGCATGAATAATTGAGCAAGGAGGCTCTTAAATTACTCAATGTATGAATAAAAATCCTCTCTAATGTGAAAGGGGATCATGAAATAACCAATTCAAGCATCCACATGTGTGAAAAAGGTCTAAACTATGTGGACAAGGTCAATTTTGACCAAGTCAACATGATTTATTCACAAAGAAGTGGATTCTAAATAAAGCAAGCTCAATGTGAACAGAGATCAAGCCAGATAGATAAAATGAAGGTACCTTGAGTGCGAAAAGGGACAAGGCATGAAGAATCATTCAAGGTTGACCAAGTCAACAAAGCTGTCTAGATGCATTGCACCATCTTGTTGGACTGCGCAGTTTTTGTGGAGGAGCCTTTGCATGGAAGCAACCTCATAGTGGGTGGGACCCTTGGTGAGGAAGCTCATCAATTATATAATGAAGGAGATGGAAAGCATATGAGAATATTGGAGATTATATTTTCATGAGGTCTGCTTAGACTTCCTACATACTTAGTTGTTTAGCTAAGTTGCTGCACTGCTTAGTGCAAGGGTTTACTCGGGTGGGAATTCCCTACTCTTCTTTGGAGATCTTGTTCAAGAAATCTAAGAGGAGATTTCTGATATGAATTTTCCACTACTTGGTGTTGGGCCAAGCATCTACCTTCATAAAAAATGCAGTCTCTTCATAAAACTACATTATCTCTTAAGGTGTGAAGTGGAAGGGGTTGAAATCCCATTTTGAGGAGCTAGTTTCCCAAGAGAAGGATCAACCTTTCTTTGGGAGAACTAGAAAAGGAGTCTACAGAAATTTCTTTGTATGTTAAACCATTATTTTGTAGAGCTACAGCCATACAATGGTATTTAGCCACAAATTTGCAGCAACTTTCTCATGTACATCTTTTATGATAAGAAACCCTTACCGTGTCTTCTTGGATATGTGTAAAAGAGATTAGATCTCTATTTTTGTACCTCATTGAGTATTCTAATAAAATTATCAGATATATTTCTCTATTTTCTGATTTTACCTCTCTTTGACTGTGCAAAAATTGGTGCAGCTGCTTTGGCATTTTGTAGTCTTGGGGTTTTGCCCATTTTTAGCAGTTGTGAGCATGGGATGCCTGTTTAACTTGGCTAATTGCATTTGTTTCTGAAAATATTTTGCATGCATGTCCTATATTGCCTATTCTAAGGGAAAAAACCGTTATTTTCCACTTTTTTAGCTCAATATTTAGAAAATAGCATTTTTAAGGAAAAAATAGCTGCATTTCCCCACTCGGTGAACTGTATAAATGCATAATTTGTTGCCATGATTGTTATTATGATGGCTATGTGTTCAAAAAAATTGCATGATTTTATTACTTTCTGTTCTCCAAATTTGGAATACCTTAAGGTATTCTTATTGTTGTAGAAAATTCCAAGTTTGGAACATTATAGATCCTCCTTACTTCTGGTGAAGCCAAGTCCCCTTATATAGGTATCAAATTTCTGATACCACATCCTTGGTGACTGTTTTAACCCATACAGGGACTTCTTTAACCTGCATACCAGCTCTTTCTTCCCCTTCACCATAAAGCCTTCAGGTTGTTTCATGTAGATATCTTCTTCCAGATCCCTGTGAAGAAATGTTGTCTTCACATCCATCTGTTCTACCTCAAAATCAAATGCAGTAGCAACAGATAAAAGAAATATAATAGAAGTAACTTTGGTAACATGAGAAAAAATATCCCCAAAATCAATTCTCGGCACCTGGGAATAACCTTCTGCTACCAACCGAGCTTTGTATTTCTCCACCTTGCCTTCTACATTCATCTTCTTCTTAAACACCCATTTGCTCCCAATGGGATTCCTTCCAGCCAGAAACTCCACCAGATCCCATGCCTTATTTGTATGCAAGGATGTCATTTCATCAACCATGGCCTCCTTCCAGAGTTTTCCATCCTCTGAATCTACTGCCTCCCTGACGGTTCTAGGATCATCATCAGTTATATTTAAAGAAAAATTTGAACAGAAAGCATATGGACTATACCTTTCTGGTTGTCTTCTTTCCCGAATTGATCTTCTCAGAGCTGGAGTTTGTGGCTCTTCCTCTTCTGAGTCTTATTCTATTGTAGAGTCTGATTCCTCCTCCTTTAGCTCAAACTCTATCTTCTCAGGTTCCTTTGGTAGGACTTCATGTTTAACAATATCTTTCACCTCTCTAAACACCACATCTCGGCTATACACAACATTCCTTGTTTTTGGTTTCCAAAGCTTGTAACCCTTTAAACCATCCTTATACCCAATAAAGATGCACCTTTCAAATTTTTTATCCAACTTGCTCCTTTTCTCCTTTGGAACATGTACATATGCATCACATCCAAATACCCTCAGATGTGAAAGAGAGGGTTTCTTACCAGTCCATACCTCATGTGGAGTCTTATCCTCCAACACTAATGAAGGTGATCTGTTAACCAGATAGCATGCAGTCTCCACTGCCTCTGCCCAGAATTCTTGTCCTAACCCGGTACCACTGAGCATGCTTCTTGCCTTTTCCATCAGTGTTCTGTTCATTCCTTCTGCAACTCCATTTTGCTGAGGTGTGTATGGAGTAGTCTTCCGCTGTGCTATACCACACTTCTTACAGAAATCTTCAAATTCCTTCTTGCAAAACTCCCCACCATTATCTGTCCTCAACACCTTTATCTTCTTCTCTGTCTGGTTTTCCACCAGAGCCTTAAATTCTTTACATATGTCAAAGATTTCAGATTTCTTCCTCAAGAAATATATCCATGTATTCCTTGAGAATTCATCTATGAATGAAACATAGTACACAGACTTACCTAGTGATGGAACCGACATAGGTCCAAACACATCATTGTGCACAAGCTCTAATATCTTGTTCACCCTCTTAGCACCAGAAGGAAAACTCACCCGATTCTGCTTCCCATATACACAATGTTCACATAAATCAAAATCTAGAGAGCTATTAGACATACCTTCTACCATACCATTTCCATGTAGTATCCAAAGGCCCTTCTCTCCAATATGTCCAAGCCTTTGATGCCATAGCATGGTATTTTATCCAGAGACCACTAGGCTTTCTGCTCCACTTTTGGGAGCCACAGAACTGTTGCACCCATCAATAATAGTGCTACCTTGAAGCTTGTACAGATTTCCAATGCAAACTCCCCACATTAATACCAGTGCTCCTCAAACCATCTTACAGGTATCTTTCTCGAACACTGTTTTTACACCTGCATCATCCATCTTTTTTACAGAAATCATATTTCTGGCCAATGCAGGAATGTGTAGAACACCAAGAAGTGTTCTAATCCTTCCACCTTGCAACTTCAGCTTGAATTTTCCACGTCCAACCATTCTGGCCTTCCTATCATCACCGAAGAAGACATCACCGCCATCATATTTCTCATACTCGCAGAACCACTCCCTATGGGGAGTGAAGTGAAAGGATGCACCTGACTCAATCAACCATGACTCATGATCTACATGTGTATTTGAAGAAGAAGCCAAATACACATCCCCACCTTCATCCGAGGTGGTTTTTGCCTCTGCTGAAGAAGCATCATCATATCCCTTTCCTTTCTCAGGAGCTTTAGATCTGAAGTCCTTTTTGTAGTGCCCTTCCTTTCCACATTTCCAGCACACCTTTACAAAATTTCCAAGAGATTTATATCTCCCTCTAGATTTAGATCTCCCACTCGAAACCTTATTCTTGTTTTTGTTCTGGGACCTTCCTCGTACATATAAGCATCTCCATTCTGACCCTCCATATTTCTCCGTCTCATTTCCTCTGACAGCAAGGCTAAGACAATGTCATCAAAATTCAAGGTAGTTGTATTGCTACCTATTGCAATAACCAGACTGTCCCATGAATCTGGTAGAGAACACAAAAAACTAATGCACTTATCTTCATCTGAGATTTTAATATCAACAGATGACAGCTGACTTACCACAGTATTGAAGGCATTCAGATGCTCTGCCATTGACTCTCCATCCTTCATCCTCAGGTTATACATCTTTTTCGCAGGAACAATTTATTCACCAGAGACTTAGATTGGTACAAAGTCCCAAGTTTTTCCCACAAGGTCTTCGTTGTAGCTTCCCCAGATACATTCAACAATACTGAATCTAAGACACACAACCATATTGTGCTCTTTGCCTTCTGATCCAGTTTCTTCCAGTCTTCATCTGACATTGCCATTGGTTTAGTACCTGGATCTACCACGATCCACTGGTCCTTATCCACCAACAGATCCTCAATCTTGAGCTTCAACAACTCAAAACTCTGACCATTAAATTTCTCGATCTCTATCTTCTCGCTGCTCGCCATCTTCTTTCACCGCAAGAATCGATCCCATAGATCTCCCACTGAACAGGGTCTACCTCAAGCCCGAGCAAAAAAACCCCTCAGCAGCAAAGGTATCCCCTTGAATCCGAAACTACTCTGATACCAAATGTAGGTTTTAACCCTGTATAGAAATTATAGTGAACAAATCTTTAAAACAGAAAATAAACAATAGCAAGAGCATAAAACATAAAACAGATAAACACAAATATTTTCCCCTGGATCCAAAATCAAGACGACCAGCTTGATTTTTCATTATATTCCTTTTAGTGTTACAACACATATATATACATGCCGAAGCATACATAAACCCCAATCCATTAACCCTAGATTAAAACATAACCATAGTTCCCTTGACCGGATCTACAAAATACCAGGGGCTGAAAACAATCATGCCCGAAAACCACGTGCAAACCCATGCACAAAACCATGGGTGGGTCCATCCACTGGAAAATAAGGACCAAAAGAATTTTTCAGGGCGCTACCCTGGACCCCGACTAGAGGGGCTACCACCCCCCATATGTTGTGCCCACGCATCACTAGTCATGGAAATAATATAACACAAACCCAACACCCTGAAATATGCAACATTGTGTTGGTATATGATCTTATGTGGAAGAAATATCACTACTTAGAAACAAATGCAATAAGCCTTTACTAAGAAGTACATGGATTATTGTAGGTCTAAAGTGTTGAAGAATGTAACTAGCTTCGGTCTTCATAATTGTACTTATCAATAGAAATTTTATTATTAATTTAATTTACTTATTAAATCATGGGATCCATGCTTGGGTCTATATTTTCTAGGTCAAAAATTCCATTGAAGGCTTCTAGGTTTTGTCTTGAATCATTAGGTTCGTTGTCATTTTTATTAGACCATTCCTGGGCTTTTGTATCATGTTAAAAGAATTACTTTTTAGTCAAAAGTCTAATTTGTCACTACCACACTAATTCGGCTCTGCCCTCAATAAGTTGGTCTGGATTAGGGAAATTCAACCTCACAAGAAGCCTATATATTGAGAAACTTGAATTCATTTGCAGAGCATCATCAACAAGTTTAATATTTAAGATGAAGTAGCTTGAAAAGAGTGAGAAGTTGGAGGAGAAGAAGTAGATAATATGGGAAGAATAAAATCTAGTTTTTTGGCTACCTTTCTATCACACATGCGAAGGTACTTGATGAATTTGGGGTTGACATTTTATATCTATTGTAGGGTCAAATTTCTGAAGCTAGGGGCCAAAAATATGTTGTTGGGGGCCGAAATTCTGGCCTAAATCTCCATTTTGAAGAGCTAACATTTGGAAGGATGAGAAAAGGACATCTATAAGGAGGAAGGTTTGACTTGGTGGTTGGATAAGATATATGTCTAGGTCTAAGAAGTTTGGAGGTGTCTCATCTTGAATTGAATATACTGAAGGAAAAGTTTGTGACTGGGTTTCCCCCTTATATGGGTTTTTCTCTGGTTGTGCACCTACATCTCGCGTCTCTTTTTATTCTGATCTTCACACACATATAATTTGGTAATCGCCTAATAAAACATAAACTGATTAAGAAGCAAAATAAGCCAACATAATTCACAAGTAATTATAAGGAAAGAGTAATCAAACCCTAAATCATACTAGCATTGATTTCTCAACATGGTATCAGAGGTAAGGTTGAAGAATATTGAATACCACTTTGTTGGCTTGGTTTAAAATTTTACTCCCTCTATGACCAATTACTTGAATATGGGATTCAATATCATAAGAATTATAGAAAGCTATATTGGAACGATAATCTACAACCTATATAGGAAAGTCAAAAGCGAATGATTCTTGGTTGCACTTACAAGCACTCTTAATGATGACAATGCATGGATCATTAATAGTAGAGAATCAAGACACATGACAGGAGAAAGTGGAAAAATTCATACTCTATCAAAGGAACCTTCATCTCATGCAGTGGAGCTAGGAGACAACAACAGTTTAGCAGTAAAGGGCCTTGGATCTACATCATTCAAGCTAGAAAATGGAGCAAAGCTACACCTCAAAAAACTCTATATTATAGGTTTGAAAAAGAATTTACTTTCAATTTATTATTTAGAAGATAAAGGATATAGGGTTTCCTTTGTAGATGGTAAATTTCTGGTTTGTTTAAAATATTCAAGCATTGATAAGGAAAAATTTATTAGAGTTCAAGAAGGAAGGTTATATAGAGTTATATCACCATCTACTCAAGACTTGTTTCACATGGAGATCAATTCTATCAAACTATGGGATATAAGATATGGGAATATACACTACAAGATAATTCCCTCTCTTTATAAAATGGTAAATGGCATCCCTAACATCAAAAAAGATTGTGAAGGAGTATGGAAGGGACGTGTTTTGTGAACGAATACAAGGAAACATTTTACAAGTAGTGACACAAGGTCTAAAGAAATATTAGACCTCATTAATTATGACGGGTGTGGGCCAATGTATAAAAAATCTATTTGATGCCATCTTTATTATGTGACCTTCATTGATTATCATTCTAGAAGAATGTGGCTCTACCCCCTCAAGACAAAGGAAGAAGTATTCGAAAATTTTAAGGAATTTAGATTTGAAGTGGAAACCTTAACCTAGAAAAAGTTAAATACTTTGAGAAATGATAATGGTGGGGAATACACTTCAAAATAACTAATTTGATAACGTAAATAATTATGTATTAAGAGGGAGCTAAGTTTTCTTACAATATCGAGAAAAATTGAGTTGCAGAAAGGGAAAATAGAACAATTGAAGAATGTATACGAACAATGATATTCGATCAAGATATACCAAAGTTTCTAGGGGGTGAAGGAACAATGACAACATTATATATAAAAAATAGAATTCCTCATAGAATTATTCAGAATATTACAATTGAAGAAGCATTCAAAAAAAAAAAATCCATGTGTGGACTATCTCTTAATCTTTGGGTATCTCGCATATATCCATGTTCCACAGGACAAGTGAAAGAAATCAGATTCTAAAAGAATTAAATGGATATTCATTGGCTAGAGTCCTTCAAAGGCATATAGAATCTACATCAAGGAAGGAAGACAAATTTAAGTGAGCGGGGATGTTATATTCGATGAGAATCATGCTTGCAAAAGAGCCAAGGATATTCCAATCAATTTTGATGGCGAAGATATACAACTATTTGAAGAAGAAGAGCATCATGATAGGACAAGTACTATTGGAACAAGGTCTCGTACAAACTGTGAAACTGGTCCATTTTCTATATTTTTTTATTATATTTAGTCTAACACAGGGGTTTTGGGGTGGGTCAAAGCCCCTAATGCATTGTAAATGGGTCAAGGGTAGACCAAGAATCTGCAAACAACAGTTTGTGGACCATTGGATGCATAGGCTAAAATAGTATAATTAGTTGAACCTTTTTGAGTTGTAATACAGACTTGGAATAGAGATTGATGCTAAGTGCGAACTGGTAGATCTGGTTAGGTTTGTTGGGGAAGGACTCTTGTTGCTGTGTGCGTGGAGATTCTCTGTCCTGCTGTGTGCAGACCCTACTGCTGTGTGCGCAAGTTGGGTTTTGGGGTATTGTAAGTAGAACTGAAGGATTAATGAATGCGGAAGTATTGTTGAATACCTGAATCTATTAGAATTACTGTGATGTGAATCTGTGATGTTTGGTTAATTAATATATACTGTTGTGTTACTGATTTAAGTTGCGAACATACTTGTGTTACTTGTTTATGCTGCGATTTGGGTCTGTTTTGTTGCACTTCATATAAGAATGTCTGGAATAGTTGCATTATCGTTATATGAGTTCATAATCTATTGATTACTGTGAATATAATTACTGTTGCGCACGTGGATGCAAAGGGAATCTGTAGATCTAGGCTCTATGATATAAGGTCTGGTCACTATAAGGTTGAACACAGCTCTGCTTGATTTACCTACCCTCTCCCAGGGTGTGGAAACCTGGTTCCAACACCCACCCACACTACTTTAGGTGAGACTTTGGCCTACGAAAGCAGGTCACTGCCGAAAGGGCCAGTAGTATAGGGGTTTGTTGGCAAACCTCAAACCTCTGAACTTGGGTCAGGACCCCTCGAGCCAACAAATGGTTCCTTTTATGGGGCTGGGAGCATTTTGAGAGAGGGATTGGGTAATGCCAAGGCCATACTGGAAACCTGAAAGCAAAGAAATTGATGAATGGTTCGAACAACAAGTTCAGGAATTCATAGTGAAAGAGAACCGCAGTAAGAGGTTGACCACTGAGGAGTGGAAAAATAAGTATATTTTCATAGAGATCTATGAGATCTTCTTTGTAAAAATTGTGATCAAGCTCCAGGAGTGGCTCGTGAGGTTGGTCGAATTTCAGAAGTGTTGGAAGGATGAACGGGTCATGCAGTGGACCCCCGAATTGATCCAACGGTTAGAGAAGACTGATAACACCATCACTCACACAGTGGAGAACTGGGTGGATAGTGTGCTAGGAGGGTTCGTGACAAAATTTTCCATCGATCATTTTGTATCCTACTCCAAAGTAGAGAGAAGATTCTTCAAGGGTTTCTGAGGTAAGTTTCTGAAGACCTTACCATTGCTGATTAAGATATTACTGTGCAAAAAGGGCATCTTGTGTAGCCACACCGAATGAATGACCCCTGATCTGGACAGAAGTACGACACGAAGTGGCAAGTACTATTGAACCAACCAAGAAGGAGATAGGTGTGTCTACAACTCGGTAAGGGAAGGAGCTGTGCAAAGACCTCCCGGCACACCACTTTCAAACCAGCATAGGAGTAAGAATTCACCTACACCTTTTCCACCACCGAAAGACGACATTGTTGCACACATAAAGTTGCCAACATTTAAGGGTGTGGGGGATGAAGACATGGATCTGTTATGGTTTGTCGCAGGATCGGTTTGGACTACGCAGAATGTAACTAGTGATGCAGTGAAGCGGGAACAACTATCCCTTGCCTTTGAAGGGAGAGCTTTGGACTGGTACATGGAATACATCGGCCATCATGCGAACGCAACCATTGAGGAAATTAAGAACGTTTTGAAGAAAAAATTTAAGAAGCCTAAGTCATACTCTCAAATAGTGGTTGATCTAAAAGATTTCAAGCAAGGGCCTTCTGATTTTGTGTGGGAGGCCAATCAACGACTGAAGAAGGTGATCAGGGAAGGGGGATTTCAATATGATGACAGACATCATACATAATGGTTCATTGATATGCTGCTACCTCACCTACGTGTACCTATGTGTCACCAAACATTCGAATCATAGGAGAAAGCCTTGGAGGGTGCCATGAAGTTAGAATTCGTTCCTCGAGACGAGACCCAGCTAGGCATCCAATAGATCCAAGGGTAGTTAGAAGCAATGCACGTGGAGATCCAGAACATGCAAAAAGAGCGAGGAGCAGAGGCTAGCCCTAAAAGGTGGTGCATACAATGCAGGGTGAATGGTCACACCAAGGATAATTGTCCTCTATTAGCAGACTATATGTAGGTTGGGGGACCTAGCCTGTTGTGCCTAAGATAAATTGCAGGGCAAAGTGGGCCAACATTGTGGTGTGATGATTGCCATGTTGTAGGGTTGCACGACACAAACCGCTACCCCCGCCTTGCTGCATATGTCCCAAAGATAAAACAGCAATGGTGCAGGCTCTGTAGATCGATAAGACATGATGAACAGAATTGTCGGACATATGATTTGATGATCGATCATGGAAACTTATATAGGGTACAATCAGACCCTGCGTCGCCAAGGTCCCCCATAGGCATAGGTGGCTCCCCAGCCAAGGGCAGGGGGGGCGAGGCGGAAGTGCAGGTCAGGGACGAGGGCAACTAATCAGTTATAACTGCGGAGAGGTCGGACACTTTGCAAGAGGCTACCCGAATCCTACGAGGCCGTCCTGCTGGTACTGCAAACAACTAGATCATGTGATTGAATATTGTCCAATCTTGATAGCAAAAATGCAGGAGAAGCAGCCAACACCTACCCAGAATGTGCATAGGGTTAAGGCTGAGCTGCAAGACAAATATCTTAGCATAGATATCATAACGTGTAGTGGAACGACCACCAAAGGACCTGGGGAGAAGGCTGTGACTAAATCTATGATCTAGCAAGCTATTAGCAAATAGGAGGGTTTGAACCTAAACAAGGAAAAAGAAACATTGATCGCAGCTAGAAAAGACTTTGCTAAGATAGAGGCATCTACTTCTCAGACACCTAAGGCAGACGAGGAGGTCAAGCCATTTTTACAGGCATGTATGAAGCTACTGTGCAACCCAACGGTAGTAGAGAATCTTCAGGCATTGATAGATAGCTACGTAGCACAACCTGGCCTACCTCTAGAAATCAAGGATGTGCACAAACTATACAGATATAAGAAATGCACTGGTAGGGAGATGCGGTTGACTGTGCAGATCGGTGATTATGAGATGGATCAGGTTATTTTGGACGTAGGGTTAGATGTGAATGTATTACCTAAAAAAACTTGGCAACGAATGGGAGAACCTAAGTTGGAATGGTCCACTATCCAGCTGTGCATGGATAATCAGAAAAATATTATACCCTTGGGAAGACTATCAAAAATCGTGGTGGATATCGTGGGAGTAAAAGCCCAGGCAGACTTTGAGGTAATTGAGATCATAGAAGATGCAGACCCCTATCCTGTGCTCCTAGGCTTGGATTGGGCCATTGATATGGGAGGAATTATTAACTTGAAAAAGAGAACCATGGTGTTTGAGAATAACGGTACAAGGGTGATAGTGCCATTAGATGCTGCGGAAGGCAAACGATACACTGAGCCGGTGGACGACGAAGAGGGTGTGGATCATATTTATAAGCTAACTGTGCAGGACGAGGATTGGATCAACCCCATGGCTGACAGTGTACTCTGCTAGGAAAAGGACAGTGAATGTTTCTCCGACTCTGATGGGGAAATGGAGAACTGGAAAAATCGGTTACATGATGTCGCTACATTGCGATGCCTTCGGATCACAAGGGACTTTCGCTACATTTCCTCAGAGGTGAGATACCTATCCTATTTTGATGGTTCTGGTAATATCAAATACTTTTTGTGAGCATTCAAAGCTAAGGTCACAAGAGGATGAAGGCTAGGGGCCCTTAATCTCGCCATGCGTAAGACCCTTGCACGGTGCTGGAACACACATAAGGAAGCCTTCCAAGACTAGGAAAAGTGTCAAGCTAGGATGATCTTGCGATTCAAATAACCCAATCACATGTGTGTCCAAACATAAATCGGCTCCAAAGACCCGCACAGGTATTTGTTCGCATGGATGGAGAAATGGTGAGACAAGACTACGGAAGAATGGGTTTCTATTTATTCATACCTTGGGACCACTTCCCACCGCATGGTATTTAGATGCAAAGCTACACCAGCGTACCCGCCACTGGGAGACATTGAAGGATGAATTTCTAGGGACATTTGGATTAGTAGGTGGCACAGAGGTGCTCCACGCAACTCTGCGAAACATTGACACTATAGCATGGGGAAAATCGCACCTATATGTCACACCTAAGGGGGCCACATGGAAAATGCAGGTAGCAAGCATGGTCAACTACCACCATCTAATCCCTAAAGCAGGTAGGGATGATCCACAAGCTACTTCTAACTCAGAGTTGGATGAGATACGTACAGGTACCAGACCGCTGAAGCTGTGAATGGGTAGCATTATGACACACCCTACGTTGACTAAGAGGGGAGATGAGGATACATGAGATGAAGTTATCATGACTCCTACAATGAGGGACTAGCTGTAGTTAGTCTACGGTCACACAGGTTACTATAGGGGGTTCGTTCAAAAATATGCACTGATCACAACACTTAGGTGGAACTTTCTTGTAAAAGATGTTTGGCTCTGTTGGGATGACACATGTCAGGTGAGCATTTCTCAGGTTTTGAATAACTTAGGGAACAAGATTGTGTTGGGGGAGGATGTGGCACAAGCAGTGCAGGTGGTTAACCTAAGTATAGCAGAAGTGCGAAAACTAGCCGTTGGTACAATAACGTTTGGTAAAAAGCAAAAGTTACCATTGACAGGAGTGGGCTGCTGGCATTTAATGGGGCAAATCTTGGGGAATTTTTACTATTTACCTATTGAGAAGTTCCAGGTGAAGTATACCCTACCATTGAATGACTGTAGGCACTATAAAAAGGGTAGAATAGCTCAAACAAGGGTTCCATCTTACTGGCATAGCTTGCACTTATCGTCTTTACCTCGAACAAACTTAAGCTATAAGATTTTTTGGGTTTGCACTATCCCTTTCATGTCTAATCAACCCCCTCCATCTGACAGTAGCCACCCAGAGTGGGGATTCATTTTCCATGCTAGGATGATAGCCACGAACCTTGCTGAACCTTCGACACCAGAAATTGAGGAGGTAATGGAGATTGGGTCTGAGGAGGAAGAAGTTCTTTCTATTCCGGTCACAAGGAAGGGGAAAGAGAAAGCACAGGGCTCAAGGAAGCCCTTGAAAGATGTGACATGGGCTGCAGGCAAGCCTAAGACTTCCTCGAGGCATGCCAAGTCCCCGCACACAACACCTCAAGCTCAGGATGTGTAGGAGGAAGCTCTGCCCACCAATTCGATCAATTGGTTACCTCCCTTCATCCGACCGCGCAGGCCCTCAATGCGCATGCAAAAAAACTTGGATGGCTTGATCACATATCTACAAACGCCGCTAACCTGGAGAAGTTCTTGTCCTCAGTGATTCGTGTGGAAGGCTCCATGAGGTCAAATTTGATGATCACGACTTGGCGAATTATGAAGCCTTCCCTGAATTGGTCCCCTCATTGTACTTCAACACAGTTTATGAGAATGATGGGGTGACAGTTATTCCTCAGCAATGGGTCTCTAGGTTGACTGAATCTGGACTCTTGAACCTACTGCGGATGCCCCATTTTGGCCATTACAACTTTACGGATTGACTGGCGCAAAAGTTGCTTGCCTTAATTCATAATGGCTGCTTATGGATTCGGGACAGAATCCCCATTGACACTGCGTTGATTCATATAATTACGGGCCTTCCCATGAAAGGGCCACACCCCCTGGAGTGGGTGGGTAAGAAAGACGAAGGAGACACCGCGGAATATGTACGCCAAAAGTACCATGTGGAGCACAATTCTCGTGGATTCATCATCAAATCCATCAGTGACCCTTCTATTCATATGGGTACTATAATGCTAGCATGCAAGCTAACGCGGAAGTGCCAGGTTGCAACTATCCCTGCTTATGTCATTCGGCTAGCAGGTTAGTGTGCGAAGGGGGTCTACCTCAATTGGGCCCAATACTTATGCGATGAGTTCTTGACCAATGTCTGCGAGTCGCAGGAGCAAGGAAAAGCCTTCTGCTATGCATGGCTACTGTTCCTCATAGCCCTAGCCGATAGGGAGGCACCTACAGAGTCGGTCCTTCCTGAGATCACCCCAGACATGTGCGAAGGGGCTCGGTATGCCCATCTATGGGATTCTAGGGATGCGCAACGCATAGAGGATAATCAAGTCTTGTTGGTCCTCTTCCAAAGTAGCGTGGCAGTGGCCATCAACTCTTGAACCTGTTTGTCCCTGATGGTATATGATAAATACAAAAGAATTGTAGCGTTCCAAGTTACTATGCACCATGTTCAGATTAGAGCCCACAAAGGTAAAACCTGGACCTTGATCCCTTACATGGTGTTAGATGAAGAGATTGAAAATATCATTGCGCTCTGACCCCTTGCCTGGAAGATAGGCTTAAAAACCACCACCATGGAGACCGCAGGACCAAGCAAGAAAGGCTTGAATGCCACCATGGAGAAGGGCACGTAGCCAAAGCAGACCACAACGAAGGACGCTGAGGCTGAAACTTGGGTCAATTCGCAGCAGGAGTTGGGCATGGGTGGATTGGATATCGAAGGTATCACCTCCCCCAGAGCACGAAACGAACAAGTGAGCCTGTCAAAGGACCCCGCAAGAAGCAGCGATCTCAGCAAGGGGAACACGATGAAACAGTCACGTTGACTAAGGGAGGCCTCAAACAAATTGTAGACACAGTCACCCTAGCTATAGAGGAGAAATGGGTCATCTTAGAAGCATGGTAGCAAGCTGCAGTCGATACACTTTAGGCCGAACTCCGCGCACTGTAAAACAGTGTGATTCAGGAACGTACTTCCTTGGAAACCAGTAGTACGGTAGTAGTTACACAGGAGAGCCATCTCTGCTCCCTCCCTGGCGCCGCCCTTGTCAGAACGTAGCCCCAAGCTATTGCAGAGGTGCAGTTAAATTTGTCCAGGCTATCCCATGAGGCATTTCAAGGTCTCCACACTGCCGTGTTCCAAGAGGTTCACCACCGGGACCAACAAGTGCACCAACAACTTAGTATGGCTGAGCAAACCATTGCAGAACAGAGAGCCGAAGTATCCCTCGTTGTGGCACGGCAAGCAAAGCTTGAAACATTGATCCACCAGCTCTTCACAGAGGTTACAGAAGAGCTCCTGACTACAGCCACCCCCCGGGGCTAAAATTGAAGGATTCATGACAACATTGGAGGCATCCAGGATGGAGATGCAGGTCGTGAAGATGTAGCTGGAGCAGAAAATCACCGACTTACAGGCCAAATTGCAGCCCGAAACACCTCCGGAGGTACGAGCCCATCGCGCTACACTAGTGACTGAGGCTACCAACACCATTACAGGATAGTTTTCTTAGGGCACCCAGTTACTCAAGGATGCCATGCAGCTTTGGACCAAGATCCAGTGTGATCCTGTCCTCCAAAGAATCAATCAGGACTTACGGCAGAAGGAAGAAGCTTTCGATCAGGTCGAGGCTACATTGCCCTCTTTAGTTCTTACATAGTGTCTGGCATGTTTCAAGACCAGCAACACTCTCCAAGACGAGATTGAGGAACTCCAGCGCAAGAAGCATGCCATCAGGGAATGATTGAAGCCTTGGGCTGATGCAACCCTCCAGCTATCACAGGATACTGATGTTGCGGTCAAGCGACTAAATCAGACACTAGAGAGTGTCACTGCAGCAATAGAAGGACCGACATCCCAAAAGCTCATGGATATTGCATAGAGTGCTGCTGGTCAGAGTCAAGAAGTGTTGCCCCCGCTGATTGCTGCCATTAATATATTGTGTGCACAGGTGGAGACCCCACCTTCACAGTGACTCGAGATGAGTCACAAGATTGTGTTGGGGGACTGGTCCATTTTGTATATTTTTTATTATATTTAGTCTAACGTAGGGGTTTTGGGGTGGGTCAAAGCTCCTAATGCATTGTAAATGGGTCAAAGGTAGACCAAGAATCCGCAAACCATGGTTTGCGGACCATTGGATGTGTAGGCTAAAATAGTATAAGTAGTTGAACCTTTTTGAGTTGTATGACAGACTTGGAATAAAGACTGATGCTAAGTGCGAACTGGTAGATCTAGTTAGGTTTGTTGGGGAAGGACCCCTGTTGATGTGTGCGTGGAGATTCTCTGTCCTACTGTGTGCGCAGGTTGGGTTTTGGGGTATTGTAAGTAGAACTAAAGGATTAATGAATGCAGAAGTATTGTTGAATACCTTAATCTATTGGAATTACTATGATGTGAATCTGTGATTTTTGGTTAATTAATATATACATTTTTGTTACTGATTTAAGCTACAAACATACTTGTGTTACTTGTTTAAGCTGCAATCTAGGTCTATTCTGTTGCACTTCATATAAGAATATCTGGAATAGCTGCGTTATCGTTATATAAGTTCATAATCTGTTGATTATTGTGAATATCATTACTGTTGTGCACGTGGATGTGAAGGTAATCTGTATATATAGGTTCCGTGATATAAGATATGGTCACTATAAGGTTGAACGCAGTTCCGCTTGACTTACCTACCCTCTCCCAGGGTGTGGAAACCTGGTTCCAGCACCCACTCATACTACTTCGGGTGAGACTTTGACCTACGCAAGCAAGTCACTACCAAAAGGGACAGTAGTATAGGGGTTTGTTGGTAAACCTCGAACCTCCGAACCTGGGTCAGGACCCCTCGAGCCAACAAGTAAAAACTGTGAAGAAGTAGAAGAACCAGCTGTAAAAACCCTGGTGAAAATTTCATGTAATAAAATTTAATAAAGGAAAAATAATAAGCACAGTTGATGGCACACTTATTCCAAGCTAAATGTTGGGAGAAACACCCTAGTGAGAGTGCTCATTGGTTTATTTATATGGCTAAGGAAATTGGTAAAGGAAATGGAAAAGGCATTGGAAAGGAAAAATGGCATTTTTGGCACATTTATTTATGAAAATAATAGAAAATAGGATAAAAGGATGGTGAAAGGTCACAGGTTTCATGTGAGGAAGAAAATGAAGAGAATAAAGACTTAATTGATAAAAAGGCTTCTAAGGATTATTTTAGACCTTTTGTGAGTGTAACCTTTTTTCAGTTCAGTTTTGGAGATCTTACATTATTATTTCTCTCTCTCTGTCTCTATTGGACACTTAGAGTTTTCTTGGAGCACTTTGGCATTGGATCAAGAAAGGCAATGAAGGAAAGAGGAAGGAAGGAACAAGCAAGGAAGATCAAGATCAAGAAGCTACAACATGATTCTTTGCAGGTATCGATTTGCATGTGTGATTTCCTTACTAGATTTAGCATGCATGGTATTACATGTGGTTCTTTTTTGTCATGTCATGGGTTTTTCCAGGTGTGACAATGTTCTCATCCCAACCTTACCATTTTTGGATAACCATGGTGTGATGGGTTTCTCATGTTTTGGCTGAGCTCGATTTCTATATGGATTTGAAGGAGAGTGATGTGGATCTATGAAAGAAAGAACACATGACCTAGTAACACCTGAACTGAACTATGGGTTGTGGTAAATATAGATAGTGTGTTGCCTTAGTTAGGGCCCAGTGATCTGGTGTGGATTGCGATAAATCCTAGAGGTGGGTGCTCTCCATCAGGCCTAGGAATCTTGAGACGGGATATATGGTAAATTCTAGAGAGTGGAGTCTCATTTTAGGGCCTAGATATCTAGTATGGTTTGCGATAAAGCTTGAGAGACTAGGAGATAGGGAAATTCCTCACGGTGTAGGTGGAAAAAATTGGTGGCATCCTTGCTTGTTTGGCCTAGTGATTGTAGGTTTTAACCTTGTACAAAAATTATCTACAAATGAATTCTCAAGAACAGAAAATAAAAAATAGCGAGAGAATAAAACATAAAACATATATACATAGATATTTTCCCCTGGATCCCAAATCGGGACTACCAGCTTTCCTTTTAATTATATTACTTTCAATGTTACAACACATATGATACATGATGAAGCATTCATAAACCCCAATCCATTAACCCTAGATTAGAACATAATTGTAGTTCCCTTCACCATATCTACAAAATACCATGAGAAGAAAACCATTATGCCCAAAACCATGTGCAAACCCATGCAAAAAACCATAGGCAGTTCCGCCCACCTAATATAGGGTCCAAATTTTTTTCCCTTGCTTCTAGTCTTGGAAAGAATATAACACACACCCAATAGTGATCTAGTGGAGATCATGGTAAAGCTTGTTATTACATGTTTATTTTTTTGTCCTAGTGATCTGGGATGGATTACGCTAAAGCATGGTTTCTGTTGATGAGTGTGAGGTGGTTTAGCCTTGGGATGCCCTGGTTGGTTCTTTTGGTTTGATTCCCACATTCACTCTTGGAATAGGCACAAGGGTGATTGGCTGAAGAGATATTTTTCTAAGCCAATCTATGTTTAGGTGGAACGTGGTAGTCCCATCCCACGTTGGTTTTTGCATTCATCAATAATATGTTCTATCCTTAACATCTTATGTCCAAATTTATTGGTTTATGTGTGGATTCTATGGTTGATGTATCCTTGATATTTCTATTTTTATTATGATGGTTATAATCATGTATTATGACAATGATGATGTATGGTTCTTCTCATGTTTTGATTTGTAAATGAATAAAAAAAGTATCTATGACCTAATAGATAATAATGCAGCTAATGATGTAAGGGAATAATGTTTCTTAGTGATTCTTAGATAAGTATGATACCCCTATGCTCAGATCTTATTTAAACATGTAGATTACATATTTGTGACATGATTGATTAAATTCATGTCATGGCTAGTTGGGGTCCAATCTAGACCTTGTCAATCTTTTTGCAAATGCATGAGTGTTCCACTATTATAATTCATTTTTGAACCTGTCATTGAGTTATGGGAAGTGACCTCGTCCCTGGGCTTGAAAAAGTGGCTCAAAACCTATGGCTACTGGTAAAGGTTTGAGGAAAAAAATTTGAGATGGGAAATAATCCCAACATTGATGTGGGGGTGGGCCCAAGTTAGTTACAGGTCGAGATGGGAAATAAACCAAACATTTCATGTGGAAATTTGCATCTCACCTTGGAATTTTTCTTCTGTGCATGATATCATGCCCAGGGAAACACACCGAGATGACACGCTGAGATGGGAAGTCCTCCCAAGGATTTACAAGAACGGATTTATGTATCACCTCACAAACATTATTAAGCACCATATACAGTGGGGACCACATTGTGATGGTGTGGCATATTCCACTATGGAATTCCAAGGGTTTTGCACTCTGAGATGGACGCACTCAGGGAATGACATGGTGATGAAAGGGAGTTCCACGTGGACACCGTCTAGGGACGACGTGAGTGCCATGTGGTTGAGCCTGGTGACATGATAAGTGGCTATAGGCCAAAAATTTGAAATGGACATAACTTTTGATTTAGGAGTCGAATTGAGTAAAATTTTATATCACCGGAAATCTCTCGATGAGATGAATGCAATGGAAATTTTCATTTTGGGTTTTGAATATTAAAAATTAAAAAAAAAAAATTAAAACCCCATTTCCATAAAATGACCTTAGAGGTTAGGTAAATGATAATACCACCTTCTTCTACACTTAATATGGGTAATGGGGTGGATGGGGGGGATTTTACAATAATATATATACATGTTCTCCCACCTAAAATTCCTTATGTGTGTTTTTCTATTCTATATAACTCTTCTACTTTCCTTGGGCTATCATCAATCACTACCTTGTGCTAATTCCCTCTTACTCCATTTCCTTTAACATTTCTAGCCCAAGTATGACACAGTCATATTTGATTATCCTAAATGATTGAGATATTTCATTTTATAACCCTACATATCTTCAAAAGGGATAATGTTTAGTGACTCTTAATAATGATTATTATATGAAAAATTCATTAGAGATGTAAATTATTCCCATTTCCTGGCCTAATACATGACATACAACCCGAGAATTTCTTTTGAAATTCTATTTATCTATTCTATTTGACATCAGTATGAGGATGATAGGTTGTGCTAAAGGATATCCTAGCTCCAAATCCTGTAAGTAAATCCTTCCAAAAAATAGAAGTAATATTGGCATCTCGATCAGATATAATGTTCTTGGGCATGCCATGTAGTAAGAAAATTTCTTTCATAAAAATATAGGCAATAAAAACATCCTTAAACATAGGCTTTACAGGTATAAAGTGTGTTAGCCTTGTTATCTTATTCATTACCACCATAAATTCATTATACTAGTTGGGGGTTATTTGTAATAGATTGATAAATTCCACTGATATGTGTTAACCACTTCCATTTTGGAATTGTTATTGTTTGCAACTAACCTATTGGGTGCTTGCATTGCATTCTAACGTATCAAAATTCCAAAAAAATTGTAATATACTCATTAACTCCTTTCTTCATCCCTATCCAATAATACATGTTTTGAGTGGATTTTATCATCTTTTGATATCCTCGGTGACTTGGATATCGTATTCTATGAAACTCATCCATTATGAGATTATTTAATTAAAATAGAATGGGGATGTACAACCTATTTATAAATAGAAATAATACTTCTACGGTTATCTATTGGCCCCTTGGCCTCTTACTACAAGATCTTATTTACAAGTTAGAAGTGATTATCTCCCTCCAATAACTCTCTGATCCTTTATGTAATGTGTGGATCACATGCAATTATGGCTACTATGTGTATTAATTGCATGTTTCTACTGAGTGCCTTGGTCACTCAATTTTCCTTTCCTTTAATTTTCTTGATTTTGAAATAATATTCACTAATAAGACACATCCATCTACCTTGCCTAATATTCAATCATGGTTGATTAAATAAATATATCAACATGTTGTGATATTTCATTGCTATGAACTTTCTCCCAAGAAATTAGTGCCTCCACATTTTTAAAGCATGTACCATTTTTATGAGATCTAAATCATGTGGTACACAATTGCTCTCTTTCTCATTTAAATTCCTATACTCATAACCAATCACATGTCCATCTTGCATGAGAAATCCACCAAGACCTTCATTGCAAGAATCTATGCAAACCAAGAAATTGTTATCAAGGTTTACAATATTTGAAATAGGGGTATGTGTGGGAATGTGATCTTGTTTTTTAAATCTTGTTGCACATTTTGATGTAATATGAAATCTCAGACCCTTTTTTTGCAATTTTATATTTGGGTTCCCAGTATTTGAGAATCCTTGAATAACTCTCTTGTAATAGCTTGTCATCCCCATAAAATATTTAACTTTTGATGTATATCGTGGAGAAGGACACTCTAGCATGGCATGGCTCTTATTATGTCAATTTTTACTCCTTCATTGGAGATAACATGACCCAAGTACCATACATGCAATATAAAGAAATCAAATTTGTTGAGTTTATCATATAGTTGGTGCTCCTGTAGCACCTGCAACATGGTCTTGAGATTTTCTGTATGCTCTTATTTGGTCTTTCAGTTTATTCAAATGTCATTAATAAAAACCAACATAGATTTATCCAAGTATTTATCGATAGCTTTGTTAATGACATACATAGATGTGGCTACTGCACTTTTCAACCCAAATGGAACTATTAAGAATTCATAGTGTCCTTACCTAGATTTGAATGCATTCTTGTGTATATAATCATCATTGATCCATACCTGATGATATCTAGACCTCAAATATATCTTCAAAAGAAATATGGCTCCTCTTAACTAGTTAAATATATCATCTAATATGGGAAACATGTACTTGTCTTAAATAGCTCCCTTATTCAACTATTTGTAATTGATACAAATTCTAAGGGTGCCATCCTTTTCTTCGCAAATAAGTTGAAGCTCCCTAAGGTGACACATTGGGTATAATGTATCCATTATCTAACATTTATTTCAATCATATTAACAACTCCACTAGCTCAAATGTGCTCATTCTATAGGTTTCTGGACATAGAGACTACAAATGGAGTGAGTTCTATTAAGAAATCAATATCCCTCTTAGGTGGAAATCCCAGAATCTCCTTAAGAAATACATGACTATATTCCTACTATATGGGATGATATTAATTTATTAGGTTAGTGTCCTTTTTTGAACCTTTCACTTGTATGGAATGGAAGGGACATTGTTTCCTACAACATTTCTTTAATTGAAGAGATAATATATTTCTCATAGAGACATGATTCCACAATCATTGTTGAAAACTTTTCTCTCCTTCATTATAAATGCATTACAAAGTCTTATAATAGAAGCCTATGTTTTCCCTATGTGTTTCCATCAAATACATGTTGATTAGGAGCTCATAAGACCTCGGGGCCAAAATATTTAAAGTGGATTTGGTATGCAGGCCACTTATTTCATATCAACATAATTAAATAGAATCAATCACCTTTGTTTTCACTCTAGTGGTTAATTGAACTAGCAACGATTTGGAATATTGTTTCATTTATAAAATACAACCTTCCACAACTTGTGGAGCCACATAGCTGAGGTTACAAACAAGGTCAATTAAATTGAAATAGGATAGTTGGAAAGTATAACATCCATTTCCACCATTTATACTTGTGGTCTACTTGGCATTTTTCAACAATTGCATAAATCTAGGGTACACTTTAGGCCACATAATTGATTGAAGTTGCTTATTGGATGTTGTACACCATTCTAATACCTTGTTGTTAGTTTGGGAAGCCCCGTACTAGATTCTCTTTCCCACAGCCCAAACACTTTATTGGTCTCTACCTTAGTTCTTTGACCTCTCGCTTTGTTTTTAGAATTTACTTATCACCACTTGGTGTAGGAAATTGTTTCTAGAACTCCATTTTCATAGGTACACTAATCTTAATAGTTTTCTTAGCCTAGCTCTAGTGTGAGATTCCCACCTCATTTCTTTTGAAAATAGTATTTTCTTTCTTCTTCCACTTATTCAATAATTCAACCATATGTTTGGATTGACCTTAACAATATTTTTCCTTCTAGACAATATCCTCCAACATCTTGAGTTCATCAAAAAAAAAAATCTGTGTAGGACTATGGAATCCTAGTAAGGAAGCACTTGATATTTATATTTATGTATATAATATAAGGCACATACCTCAAAAACTCTATTAATGTGTTCTAATAATATTCCCTAGTAATTTTTCCCAACTTATGCTCATGGAATTCCTTAATATTCCCATCATAATACCTTTCTAACAACTATTTTTCTCTTAAGTATCTCTCAAATTTTCTCTAATTCATCATTTTCTCTTGAATTCCCTTGAAATTCCTAAGGTATTCCCACCATATATTATCCTTCCCTATCATCTTGAATATGACCACACATGAATTCCTTCTTTCAGAGTAGTTATGGGCCCTAAACTATTTTCTTATCCCCAGAAGCCATGCTTTAGCTTCTTCGCTTTTCTTAACTTATCCATCAAAATGAAGGGGTTTTCCCTTTTTAAATTCTTTAGGGAACATATTTTTCTCCACCCACTTCTTCTTCTTATGTAGTCTCAATTAAATTATTGTGTTGGAAAACTTCTCAAACTTTCAGTTCCACCTTTATAGGTGTCCATTGAGGTATCCTCGCTAGTGGTATCCTTTCTTGCACACTTGTACTTTTTTCTTGCTCTACTTCCTTCCCTCTTGTTAGTTGATGGCCCACACTTCTAATTTTTGGGGGGGACTATGGACTCATTTAGACCTAGGATGATCTAAACTACTGTCATTTGGTTCATGATTTTTTGATATTGTAGGTTTGATCGTCTCTACAATATTACAACATTTACGTATTCTTTCTTCTCTTTGGCCTTACTATTAATCTCATTATCATCCTTGCAACTTTTAGGTTAAGTCCCGATAATTCTAAGGGTTTATGTCTAGTTAGGATGTGTCTCTAGTTTCTCCTCTCTTCTAACTCCTCTTCTTTATTATGAGAAGTCATGTTCACGATCTACTAAACCATTTTGTTCCACATTCCTTTTATTTTCTGATCTAAAACATGTCATATTTCATGTTGTGATAACACACATGGTTGTTAATTTAAACTAAACATAGATAACAACAAACATACAAAGTTAAATCAAGCAATCCATCATTACATCATGCTATTTTGAATGTTATGATATTCCAATACATAGGAAATAGTTAATTATAACTTGGTCTAGCGTATAGATAGGTAAAGTGTGTTTCTTTACTATGTACATTTGTAACTTATAATCCGACGGTCAAGAAATGTAGTGATTTGATGGTTCACTCTATCCTCGGTATGAACAATACTTGATCTGTGGCTTAGCACCGGATTGGTCCATGATATCTATTTAAAGAGCATGGAGGGTCATTTTTCCGATAACCGATTATGAGAGAAGCTTATGTAAATTTTTTCTTCTTTATATTAATAAATTTCTTGAAGTGGTTGTTTTGGCTCAGGCTGTGGACTGTTTCCCTCTTTGAGGGTTTTAACCACGTTAAATACTCGTGTACTAATATATGATCTATTTGTGAGAGGTGAAATTTGGTGTTTGATCTAAGGAACCCTATAAATTCCTACATGGTATCAGAGCCTTGGCCTAGGTTCAATTCCTCGATTTCCTTTGAGGGGGGTTGTTGGATTTTCACACTGACCTCGTTGGGAATTGATCACGTGGACTAACCACCACTCTGGAATTCACCCTGGGACCACTTAAAATGTAACGATAATGGTTTGGAATTTTACTAACACCTACGGGTTTTGGTGTAATGGAAAACCTAACATGGTGCAGTGGGCGGTGACAGACTTAAGACACTTGCATGATTTCCTTGGTCTTCAAGTCTTGCAATCCAAAGAAGGTATTACCCTTTCTCAGTCCAAGTATGCTTGTGATATTCTTTTCCACTTTCACATGGAAGACTGTAAGCCAGCCCCTTCTCCCTTTCATTTTGGAGTCAATCTTTTAGTCACTTGTACTACCCCTGAAGTTGATACTACCATATTCTGTCAACTTGTTGGTAAAATTATGTATCTAACCCATACCCATCTTGACCTTTCCTTTTTCATTGGTCTTATTGCTCGGTTTATGCACAAATCTCATGGAAGTCACTGGAAAGCAGCTAAAAGAATACTTTGATATATTCTAGGTACAATTTAGTTCATGATTTATTATAGTGCAACAACATCTCCAGTGTTGATTGTTTTCACTATTTATGATTGGGCTGGTGACCCTCATGATTGAAAGTCTACTGCAGGTTATGTATTCACTCTTGGTTCAGGACCTATTAAATGTTATAATAAGAAACAAATTTCCATCTCTCTTTCTTCGGTAGAAGCAAAGTATCGTGGTGGAGTTGAAGCCAACAAGGAAGCCCTGTGGCTTCGTCAGATCCTGACCGAATTTTGTCTTCATCAGCAGCATCCAACTACACTTTGGTGTGATAATCAGAGTGCCATTAAGCTATGCAAAGATATATTTCAACATCAATGCATGAAACACATTGAGATACACATACACTTCATTCGAAAGCTCATTCATGATCATGTTCTCGAATTGCAGTATTGTTCAACCAATGATCAAGTTGCTAAAATATTTACAAAGGTTCTCACAGAAGTGAATTTTAACAAAATTTAATTTATGCTTAGAGTTTAGGAAAGTTATCATTAAAGGGGGATAGGCTCTAATGCCTCCTTCCTTCTCCTATTCTGTCACCTTTGTAAATCCTTTAATCCTATCTCAAGTTTGTCTTAAGGGGGGATGTTAGGATATTCCAACACATAGGAAATAGTCTCCTATTGTGTCACCTTTGTAAATCATTCAATCCTATCCCAAGTTTCTCTTAAGAGGGCATGTTAGGATATTCCGACACGTAGGAAATAGTTAAGTATAACTTGGTCTAGCATAGATTTAAGTAAAGTGTGTTTCTTTACTATGTACATTTGTAACTTATAATTTGATGGTAACGATATGTATTGATCTAATGGTTCACTCTCTCCTTGGTATTACCAACACTTGATCCATGGCTTAACACTTGATTGGTCCATGAACTCTATTTAAATAGCATGGAGGGTCATTTTTCTCGTAACCATTTATGAGAGAAGCTTATGTAAATTTTTCTTTCTTTATATTAATAAATTTCCTGAAGTGGCCGCATTGGCTCATGCCGTGGACTGTTTCCCTCTTTGAGGGTTTTAACCACGTCAAATATTGGTGTACTGATCAGTGATCTATTTCTGAGCGATGACCTTTGGTGTTTGATCTAAGAAACTTACCCTGTAAATTCCTACATTGAAATTCTTGTTTGACACATTAAGATATTGATTAAATAAATCAACAAGGTTTAAAAATCAACTAGGTCATAACAAATTTAACTATTTAATCTGGTGCTTTTTTAGTCCAAATGATAAAATTTTAGCTCCAAATATTTTTAGATAGTTTTACTTCCCTTGAGGTCGTTCAACCTAAGTGTTGAACCTCACTCTAATGCTACTTTATAACACACCCAACAACCTCATGCCATCTTATGGATGAGGGATGTAATTAGACCCAAAATTCAAGATACATTATGAAGATGGGGTTGTCTAAAAAAAAATTCTCTAATCATCTGAAATTACAATTTCTATATCACCATTGTATTGTTCTATGAATTGAGATATTTACAACAACATAAATATAGTCTCAATCCAAGCTACGAGCACAAATTTATGCCAGTGTTTAAATTTATCATTTTTAAGGCCACGTGATCATCCATACACCCATGTCGAATCTCTTGGCTACATGGAACCTCCACACTACTCCACATATTTAGGCCCACATGAGATATCAAGCATGGTTATATAGATGTATTCCATAATATACAGGGTTAAAATCTCAAGTTTTTGGTAGTTTTTATCACTAATAGGTAGATATATTGGAGGCCCAGATCACTGATATGTTGATATTTGAGTTTACTGATATGTGGTTAGGTACTTGACCCACCAAAATCATCAATAGTACTGATATAGTGTCATGTCCAACATGGATTATCATGTCTTGTTGAGATCATTATAATCAAAAACCCCCACAAAAAACCAATTGGTTGATAGGTCGATTGCCCACCAATTTTACCACCATATCTCTCTTCCAAAAAATCATAACATGCCACATGTTGAAGGCTTACATGTATGTGACATGGACCAGATGAATTTTATATTGGGATACTATGATATCGGTAGGTTTTCTAAGACATAGCACTCTCGAAACCCTAATATGTCAATATGTTGATATGACATCTTTTCATGCAATGTCAGTCAAGGTTATCCAATCACCACCTAACATTTGGCACATGTTGACCTATCTACTAGAACTCCTAACATGTGTCATGTGTCACTCATTCCTTAATAGATGATACATCCAAAAAGACTTAATTTGTGTGACATATGTCACCCAACAACGTTGCCATGTCATTTCTCATAATATCATGTTGATGTCATCCTTGAAAATTCTAGGTCCTAGAACTTTGATATTCCCAAGGGTGTTAAATATTGTCTCTAGTAGATGTGAATAGAGTTGTCATTTAATAGTCCATAGATAATGAAATATTGGTGTGTTCTCCACATCATGCCATCTTAATCTTTTGGTGCTTATGTATCTTATATTCAAAATGTGTTAGTTGACATCGTTGTAGATGATATCTTAGGGTTTTTAAGTGATGATTAGTCACTTGGGCCATGGCACATCAAATATTTCTCCACATGGAAATCCTTGCATTCACCCAAGGGTAAATATGATGGTAATACCCCTTATCTATTATATCTTGATCTTGGTTCCTCTCAACCATTAGACTAGGGCTAATGTTGGGGCCTCCACAATCTCCAAAATTATAATGCTTTACCATAATTTTTGGTGAAATACTATCCCTAATGTATTCAAGGAATTCTTTGCCAGTTTTGTCTCAGTAATCATCGTCTACATAAGAGCACCTTATTTAGTTGGGTAGCCTTCACACCATTGATAACTATAGCCATGGATTTCAAGGTCGACCTTTCATATTTATGAACACATATAGCACACAATATACATTCATACAATATTTTTCCATTAAAAATTTAAATAGATTGGGTGTTCCCATTCAAGTAACCTCGCACACATGGAAAGTGAAGCAATACAACAACTATTATTCTAATAAATCAAACATGCATAGTAATTCAAGGTTGATATATACAAACATGAAACATTGATCAACAATTACAAGTTCATTCACAAGATAAAATTGTAGTTTTCTATTCCACATTGTAGTTTTGGAAACTTAAGAAGGGATTTCCACTTTTTACATGACTGTAGGCACAACTACACTACATTTTTTCTTGCAAATGGGAACTATTGAGATAGATCTAGTGTCTAAGGGGTGCTTCACTTATGGTACTACAACAAAGGTTAATTCAAGCTAAATATCAAAGGTCAATCTCCATTAAAGGATATGAAACAAGGATGTCAAGTCCCAAACCCAAAGCCAAGGCTCAATACATAGCAAGTATGGCCACTAAGGACTGAAAAACACAAAGGGAGATTGATTTTCCAATCATATCGTACTTTGGTGATCCTCCCTCTTTCAATGCTTCATGTGCATAACATTATTACACAACAAAGTTCCTCCCTACAACTTGACTCATCCATAAGGATTCTCCCAATGTTTATTCCATCTATCAATAGTCAAATCTAGTCTAAATAATCCAGTTTCCACACAAATGTTATAGGTTCAAAAGGTTGTGAAGGCACTAGGTTACACACTATTTGTGTCTCTTTTCGTCTTAAAAATAATTGGAATACTCTTTGGCTTCCAAATTTCTCTACAGTTGGCATATATCTTCATGTGCATTGGGATTAATGTAGGGGAGCCAGCGATTCCTTCTTAGGGTATGGAGTTAGCCTAAAGATACTATGGATATGCAACCCCAGGGTGTCTCTAGTACCAATTTAGCCACTCCTCAAAACTCCCTAAGGCAGTTGGTAGCTCAACTAATGCATTAAGGAGTCTAAACAGGAAATTCAAGGAAGTTTAGAGAATCTACCAATCTTCCTCGCAAGGTTCCAAATCAAGCTACCCTTCCAAATATCAATATTTTTGTAGGCATGTCCTCATCTTCAGCTTTAGCAATTTATAATTTAAATTGGAAAAAATATTCACATCGAATAGTTTCACCATATGTCCATACTCATTTTCTAGCATTATCATTGTTTAATTACAATACAAAAATTGGGTGATTAGAAAAATGGATATTAAAATTGAATTATAGTTTAAGGTGGTCACTATAGAAAAATAAAAATAAAGTTTGATTTGTGATGGGTTATCTTATAATGTTAGGGATGAATAAGGAAACACCAAGGATAAATAAGAATCATTTTGATTTAGAAGAAATAAGTTCAAGTTGTTTCTTTCTAAGTTTCCCTACATTTAATCAAATAAATTGAATTGAAAATATTATTTTTATCACTTTAATTGTATTGATTATGTATGAATTGATAATTGTACGTTCATGAATATTTTCATTCTAAACTTAAGGAAACAATGATCAAATGACTTTGTGTTTCTAGTACTTAACTTAGGAGTGGGAACGAGATGTACTGCCAAAACTAAATAAGATCTTGAGTTGATCTAGGATATGGGATGTCACTTTTAAGAAAATATTTATTAGATGTAGCGAATGTAAAATAATGTTAAAACTAATTTTGAATACCAAGATCTTATTAGAACCACATTATACTTTCAAATACTTCTATAGAAACCTTTGTTTCATGAAACTCTGCATAAGAAAATTTGTTTCAAGAAAAATTAACTGTGATGGGATTGATATAATGAAACATGGATGTAATATTACAGAGGCTATTACCTTAGGCTATATAATGAGGAAGTATATTGAATAATATGAAAAAAATATCACTAAAAGTGCTATCAAAGCAGATAAATATACTACAAAAACAAAAATCTTCCTCTTTTTGAAACACAACACCTCTAGTTGGTGAGGAAGGAATTCCCTTTTTATTTCATGTTTGCAATGAATATTACCCATTTCATTAAAAACTATAAAATACTGCAGGTTGTTATTAGCATCATAAAATCATCTATGTCCTATTTTTCTTAATTATGTCCATGTGAACAAATGTTTTAGAGTCCAACAAGTACAATTTTTTTTGGATTACTAATCATTAATTAATATCGTTAACCAAAATGAGACAACACATTGTTAATGAAAATGAGTTCTAAGATACCATAATATTTTATGAAAATTATGGATAGATGTTTTGAAGTCAAGTCACCTTTAGACTTTCATAGAAAGTGACATTAATTTACTGCTGCTATTTCAAATGAGGAAACCTACCATTAATGGATTCAAGTCTCTAGGTACTATAAAATATTTTTGATATTGATCCCTAATAAGGTGCTAAGGTTGATGGGACAAGATCTATTGGAAGGAGGCCCTTGGGAAATCCCACATCATCCAAATCAAAAATTGAACCAAAATGATTTGAAGAACCATAAATGTAAGTTTTAGTCAACATCATTATGTAAAATTATATTATGAACTTTTCTAGCCAAAATCCTAGCTTTCGAGAAAAGTTCATTTCTGACTATGCCAGAATCCTAGTTTTCATAGTTGGGCTTATTTTATCTCTACTGTTTATTTATTTATTTGCAATATACTACTTTATTTAGAAAATATAAATTTTCCTAATGTGTAGGAATCCTTCCATTGTGTCCACTTATGTAATAGGATAGTAAGAATAATAATAAAGTATACCTCTATAGCTACGAAAGCATGAAACGCTAGGTCCTATAATAGATATGGTGGAAGAAATGTTGAAGAATGAAGGAATATTGCAAACTGAGAATTTTTTGGAACCATTATTAAATGTAGTTATTATTCCATTGCTCCTCTTGTTTATGAGCATTGGTTTGCATGTCCTTTTTTTTCGTGACCTATAGATCTTCAATGATTTAGCTCTTTCATTCCTGGATGTGTTGGGTGTGTGGGGGGTCACAAGATGGGCATAAGTACCCCTTGTACATTTCGCGAGGCGCAGAGGGGGGGCCACAAGGGTGGTAGTAGCCCCCTCCCATCTAGGGGTTTGGAGGGGAACGGTATCCCCCTTACACGGGGTTCGGGGTAGCACCCCAAGAATTTATATTTATGCGGACCCAAGGATGGGGGGCGGACCCAAAGGCAGTGGGCGGACCTACCCATGATTTTATGCATGGGTTTTGCACATGATTTTGGGCATGATGGTTTTATTCCCATGGTATTTTGTAGATCGGGTCAAGGGAACTACGGTCATGCTCTAATCCAGGGTTAATGGATTGGGGTTTATGAATGCTTCAGCATGTATATATATGTATTTTAACATTGAAAGGAAAATAATGAAAAATCAATTAGGTAGTCTTGGTTTTGGTATCCAGGGGAAAATCTCTATGTATATTTATTTTATGTTCTCGCCATTATATATTTTTCTATTTGAAGAATTCGTTTGTGGGTAATTTTTATACAGGGTTAAAACCTACGTTTGGTATCATAGTTGTTTCATCTTCAAGGGGCCACCTTTTATACTGAGGAGTTTTGGTTGAGCGTGTGGTACATCTTGTTCAGTGGGATATCTTTAGGATCAATTCTTGTGGTGAAAGAATATGGAAAAAAATGGAAAGATTAAGATTGATAAATTCAATGTACAAACTTTTGAGTTATGGAAGCTCAAGATGGAGGATATATTGGTGGATAAAGATCAGTGGATCGCAAGAGATCCGAGTAATAAACCAACGATAATGTCAGGAGAATATTGGGAGAATTTGTATCATAAAGAAAAGAGCACAATACGGTTGTGTATATTGGATTCAATATTGTTGAATGTATCAGGGGAAGCTACGACAAAGGATTTGTGGGACAATTTACAGACTTTTCCCTAATCTAAGTCTCTGGTGAAGAAATTTTTCTTGCAAGAAAAGTTGTATAACTTGAGTATGAAGGATGGAAACACAGTGAAAAAACATCTAAACACCTTTAATACTGTGGTAAGCCAATTTTTATTTGTTGATATAAAAATTTTAGATGAAGATAAGTGCATCCGTTTTCTATGTTATCTACCATATTTTTGGGATAGTATGCTTGTTTCAATAGGTAGCAATACAAATACCTTGAAGTTTGATGAAATAGTCTCATCCTTTTTGTCGGAGGAGATGAGAATGAAATATATGGACAACCATAATGGAGATGCCTTTTCTGTATGAGGATGGTCCTAGAATAGAAAAAAAATATCTAAATATAGAGGGGGATCTAAATCTATAGGAAAAACTGTAAAGGCATTTTGGAAATTCGGAAAGGAAGGGAACTACAAAAGGATTGTAGATCTAAAGCTCTTGAGAAAGGAAAGGGATGTAATAATTCTCCTTCTACAAAGGAAAAAACCACCTCAGATGAAGGTGCGGATGAGTAATTGGGTTATTCTTCAAGTACAAATTTAGATCATGAGGAATGTTTTATTGACTCAGGTACATCCTTTCACTTCACTCCCCATAGGGTGTGGTTCTGCAAGTACAAGAAATATGATGGTGGTGATGTCTTCTTAGGGGTTGAAAGGAAGGTCAAAATCATCAGACGTGGAAAACTCAAGCTGAAGTTGCAAGGAGTAAGGATTATAACACTTCCTGGTGTTCTGCATATTCCTGCATTAGCCAAAAATCTAATTTTTGTAGGCAAGATGGATGATGCAGGTGTAAAAATAGTGTTCGAGAAAGATACATGTAAGACGGTTCGGGGAGAACTAGTATTGATGCAGGGAGTTTAGCTTTGAACTATGTACAAGCTTTTGGCTAGCACTGTTATTGATGGGTGAAACAGTTCTATGGTTCCTAAAAGTGGAGCAGAAAACCTAGTGGTCTCTAGAGAAAAGACCATGCTATGGCATCAAAGGCTTGGACAGATTGGAGAGAATGGCCTTCAAGTATTGCATGGTAATGGTATGGTAGAAGGTACGTATAATTTCTCTCTGGATTTTGATTTCTATGAACATTGTATGTATGGGAAGGATAATTAGATGAGTTCCCCCTTGGGTGCTAAGAGGGTGAAAGGGATATTAGATCTTGTGCATAGTGATGTGTTTGGACTTGTGTCAGTTCCATCACTTGGTAAGTTTGTGTACTATGTCTCATTTATAGATGAATTCTCAAGAATTACATGGATATATTTCCTCATGAATAAATATAAATTATTTGATAGGTTTAAAGAATTTAAAGCTCTGGTGGAAAATCAGACAGATAAAAATATCAAGGTGTTGAGGACAGATAATGTTGGAGCATTCTTAAAGATGGAATTAGAATGGAAAAATACTACTCCATACACACCTCAGCAAAATGGATTTGCAGAAAGAATGAATAGGGCATTGATGGAAAAGGCAAGAAGCATGCCTATTGGTGTTGGGTTAGGACAATAATTTTGGTGTCGGGTTAGGACAAGAACTCTAAATATTTCATGTTACACGGGTAACAGATCATCTTCATCAGTGTTGGAGGATAAGACTCCACATGAGGTATGGACTAGTAAGAAACCCTCTATTTTAGATATGAGAGTATCTGGCTGTGATGCATATGTACATGTTTCAAAGGAGAAAAGAACCAAGTTGGATAGTAAATCTTAAAGGTGCATCTTTATTCGGTATAAGGATGGTTTAAAAGGTTATAAGCTTTGGAACCCAGAATTAAGGAAGGTTGTGTATGTTGGCTTGATGGGGCTTAGACCCAGGTTTAGATATGGCTATGCAAATTAAACAAACCCATTATTACTGCTCCTTTCAACAATAATCTACTGCATAGATTGAAGTCTCACCCAAGTTAATATAGGGGCACTAGTACATATGGTCAATTTTTTGACACTTTAGTTCCGACACTTTGACGTATTTTCGAAAAGTTCCCCAATTTTCTCAATTGTTTTAATCCCGCCAAGAGACTTAGGAAAATCGTCGAAATTGCGACGTTTAGGAAAATCGTCAGAATGCCAACGTTTTGGGACAAAGCATTGGTATTGCGACATTTTGGAGACAAGTGTCAGAATTGCGACATTTGGAGACAAGTGTCGGTATTGCGATGTTTGGAGACAAGTGTCGGTATTGCGACGTTTGGAGACAAGTTTCGATATTACGACATTTGGAGACAAGTGTCAGAATTGCGACGGTTTGGAGATAAGTGTCGGTATTGCGACAGTTTGGAGACAAGTGTCGGTATTGCGATGTTTAGGAGACAAGTGTCAGAATTGCGACCCTAAGGAAAAGCGTAAAATTTGCGACATTTCTGGAGTTAGGGTTTAGGAACAGTGTTTGGGAGTTAGAGTTTAGGGTTTAGGAACAATGTGTCGGGTCATATGAGGGCACCCAAGGAAACACGTTCATGTGGTTCAGGTTGAGTCTAGTCGAGTCGTGCCTTGTGAGGCCACCCAAGGAAACGCGTTTGTATGGGTTAGGTCGAGTCGTGTGATAGTGCCCAAGGAAGCGTGTTCAAGTCGGGTCAGGTTGGGTCGCGCCATATTGTTACAGTGCCCAAGGAAACATGCTCAGGTGGGTCAGGTTCAGTCAGGTCGTTCTATGCAAGGCTGCCCAAGGAAACGTGTTCGTGCGGGGTGGCTTAGGTCAATTCGTGTGACGGTGGTCATATAAAAATGCTAAGTTGTGACTGCCTGTGTTTCTTGTGCATGTTTGTGCGATCCATTTTCCATTTTCTCCCTCATGCACCCTTCGTTCAGGTGGGTTGGGTCATGTGGTGTGATGGCGCCATGGGAAACGTGTTCGGGTCGGATCATCTAAGGGAGGCCGTATCAAAAATGCTAAGTTGTGACCGCCTGTGTGCCTTGTGCACATTCATGCGACCTGTTTTTCATTTTCTCCCTTTTGCCTTCGACATTTGGGCAGGTCAGGTTGGTTCGGGTCGTGTGATGGCACCCAAGCAAATGCATTCAGGTCAAGTCGGGTCGGGTCGGGCTATACCATGAGAGTGCCCAAGGAAACAAGTTCAGGTAGGTCGGGTTAGGTCGGGTCATGTGAGGGCGCCCAAGGAATGTGTCCGGCATGTTCGGGTCATGTTGGGTAGTGTCATGAGGGTGCCCAAGGAAACACATTCGGGCAGGTCGAGTCGAGTCATGTGATGGCTCCCAAGGAAACATGTTTGGGTCAGGTCAGGTAAGGTCATGCCATATTAGGAGGGCACCCAAAGAAATGTGTTTGAGTGGGTTGGGTGGGGTCCAGTCAGGCCATACCGTGTGAGGGCACCCAAGGAAACATGTTCGGGCATATCGGGTTGGGTCGTGTGAGGGTGGTCATATCAAAAATGCCAAGTTGTGACTGCCCATATTGTTCATTCACGTTTATGCGATCCATTTTCTGTTTCCTCCCTCATGCGCCCTTCGTTTGGGCGAGTTGAGTCATGTCGTGTGAGGGCACCACAGGAAACACATTCGGGTCGGATAGTGTGAGGGAGGTCATATCAAAAATTCTAAGTTGTGACCGCCCGTGTGCCTTGTGCACGTTCGTGCGACTCATTTGTCATTTTTTCCCTCGTTCCTTCGACATTTGGGTGGGTCAGGTTGGGTCGGGTCATGTGATGGAGCCCAAGGAAATGTGTTTGGGTTGGGTTGGGTCATATGAGATTGGCCATATCAAAAATGCTAAGTTGTACTGACCGCCCATGTGCCTTGTACTACACATTCATGCGACCCATTTTCCATTTTCTCCCTCGTGCCTTTGATGTTTGAGCAGGTCAAGTTGGGTGGGGTTAGGTGGTGTGAGGGTGGTCATATAAAAAATGCTAAGTTGTGAATGTCTGTGTTGTGTCGGGTCGGGTCCAGTTGTGCCATGTGAGGTTGCCCAAGGAAACACGTTTGGGTGGGTAGGGTCGGGTCATGTCATGTGAGGGCACCTAGGAAAATGCATTTGGGTGGTTCGGGTGGGGTTAGGTTGTGTGAGGGCGCCCAAGGAAACACGTTCATGTGGGTCGGGTTGGGTCATGTGAGGGCACCTAAGGAAATGCGTTTGGACAGTTCATGAGGTCTTGTCGTGCCGAGTGAGGGCGCCCAAGGAAACACGTTTGGGTAGGTCGAGGTAGGTTGGGTCGGGTCGTGTGAGGGTACCCAGGGAAACGCATTCGGCCAGGTCGAGTCGGGTTGGGTCGGGTTGTATGAGGGTGGTCGTATAAAAAATGCTAAGTTGTGATCGCCTGTGTCGTGTCAGGTTGGGTCCTATTGTGTCGTGTGAGGCTCCTCAAGGAAACGTGTTTGGGTGGGTCGGTTCGGGTCAAGTCATGTAGTGTAAGGGTGCCCAGGAAAATGCGTTTAGGTGGGTCAGGTGGGCTCAGGTCATGTGAAGGCACCGAAGGAAACACGTTCATGTGGGTCAAGTCGTGTCGTGTGAAGGAACCTAAGGAAACACGTTTGGTCGGGTCATGAGGTCAGGTCGTGCCATGTGAGGGAACCCAAAGAAATGCGTTCGAGTGGGTTGGGGTGGCTCGAGTTAGGTCAGGTTGTGTGAGGGAGCCCAGGGAAACACGTTCGGGCAAGTCGGGTCGGGTCAGTTCGTGTGAGGGTGGCCATATAAAAAATTATAAGTTGTGACTACCCATGTGTTTTGTACTGCATGTTCATGCGACCCATTTTCCGTTTGATCCCTCATGCCTTCAACGTTCGGGAAGGTCAGGTTGAGTCATGTGAGGGTGGTCGTATCAAAAATTCTATGTTGTGACCGCCCATGTCATGTCAGGTCTGGTCATGTCATGTGAGGCCGCCCAAGAAAACGCGTATGGGTAGGTCGGGTTGGGTCGGGACGTGTCATGTGAGGGTGCCTAGGAAAACGCATTAGGATGGGTTGGGTTGGGTCGGGTCGTGTGAGGGCACTTAAGGAAACACATTTGGGCGGGTCAGGTCGGGTCGTGCCATGTGAGGGCACCCATGGAAACACGTTTGGGAAGGTCAGGGTAGGTCCGGTCAGGTTGTGTGAGGGAGCCTAGGAAAACGCATTCAGGAGGGTCTGGTCAGGTTGTGTGAGGGTGGCCATATAAAAAATGCGAAGCTGTGACTGCCTGTGTGCCTTATATTGCACATTCGTGCGACCCATTTTCCATTTTCTCCCCCGTTCCTTCGATGTTCAGGCGGGTCGAGTTGGGTCAGGTTGTGTGATGGTTCCCAAGGAAATGTGCTTGGGTTGAGTCATATCGGATCATGTCGTACCATGAGGGCACCCAAGGAATGCGTCCTGGTCAGGTCATGTCGGGTCGTGTCGGGTGGGTTCCATGTTGTATTACTCAGATGATGATGCCAATATTTTTATTAGATTCCTATTTCGGAAAGATACAATATTGATCTAAATATCATCTTGATCGAATGAGCAGAACATTTATTTTGAATTTATTCCACTTATGTGCAAGGTCGGCCAGATTTGTAATGTAGGCTTGAGATCCTAACAGAGGTGTCACACACCATCACAAATGTATATAAATTAGACTTGGAGGTCATTTCATCATCATCTCATCACATAGATTCCTCATGATCTGATTGGTTCATTCAGCCTAGAAGATGCTTCTCTCTCCCCCACGTGTAAATATGGATGTCATAAATCTCGATGTCGTAAATCTAGATGATGCCGGAAATGGATGCCGTGAATCTGGATGATGTCGGAAACAGATGCCATAAATCTGGATGATGTCGTAAATCTGGTTGATGCCATAAATGGATGTCGTAAATTTGGATGCCATAAATCTGGATGATGCTGGAAATGGATGCCCTAAATCTGGATGCCATAAATCTGGATGATGCCGGAAATTCATGCCGTAAGTTTGGATTCCATACTATATGGATGGATGTCGTAAATTATTTTTTTTACTGTTTAGTTGCTTTTTCTAAACATAATTATTTTTTTTCTTTATACGATAATTTGCATCAATGGCAGAAAACATTATAGGTGGAAAACAAATTGAAAAGGGTGAAAGGGATGATGGTAAATTTAATTGCCCTTGCAAAAAATGTTGTTTGAGAAATAATGTTATATTTTTAATAGCAACAACAACAATGCATTGTAGGAAATATGGGCACATTTATGGTGGATAAAATGATTATCGTCCCGTGGTAATTAATTATATGTCTTCATTATCTATCTTAATTTTTATTATATAGTAAAATTTTATATTATTTTAATATTTTTTATATACGCACTAATGTTTAATGATTATTTTTAATTTTTATAAAGGCACAGTTGCCCCCCAACTTTTTGCAAAACCAAATTCCACAGCTAAATAGTAGTATTGCAACAAATATTAGTATTGGAAATGTTGTTGTACAAGGTGAAGAACATGAAGCGAATGATGAAGATGATTTTAATGATCCCGTGGAGGTAGATGATGACAATAATGAGACAATTCACATTAATGATGGGACAAATCAAATGATCCAATACTTGTGTGGTGAGTCAGATTATGATGGTGGAGATAGTGACGGTGTTTAGATGTACCTCTAATTGAAACATCAAATGAATGACCTTTTTAATACTCAAATGCAACTCTTCTCTCTGCTACATTGTTTCTAGTGAACTTAAAGGTTATGAATAATTTGTCAAATAGATGTATGATTAAGATCCTAAGGTATGCAATATGTATATATGATCACATATCTGTAAATGTTGATTATTTTCCCTTTTTTTAGTTGTAATAAATGTGTAAAATAATAATTCAATACTTATATATGATTAATAATATTTACATTAACTAGTTTTTGTTTATGTTGTATATTGTTGGGTGAATTTTTGTTACCATCACCAAATACTTTACCTCACACATATCGAGATTTACGTGCTATTATGAAAGACTTTGGAATTGAATATAACACTATAGATGCATGCCCTAAAGATGATATTATATATTACGAAGAACATGCATCGAAATAATAATGTCTGAAATGTGGTACCAATAGATATAGAACTGATCAACTAACAAAAAAGGTGCCTCAAAAGGTTCTTTGTCATATTCCCATAATTCCATGTTTGCAGTGAAATTTCAAGTGTAAGAGCATAGAACAATTTATATTACCATTCAAAGAATAGAAGTGGAGATGGTGTTCTTCAAATTCCTGCAGATGGTTCTACATTTAGGGCAATCGAGGAAAAATATGTAGATTTCAAAAATGAACCTCGTAATGTCAGGCTTTCATTGGCAGCTGATGGTGTTAATCCATTCGGAGAGCTTAGATCTACTTACTCTGTGTGGCCTATTTTAGTTATCAACAATAACATTCCTCCTTGGATGTTAATAAAGAGGGAGCACATAATGTTGACTATGATTATTCCAGGTATTTGGTAAATTATTTTTTCGAATGTAACATTTTCATTTCTCTCATTGTTTGCATAATATATTTTATTTATTTACTTACTTATATATACATATATCATGGTAGTGATTATGTACCGTAATTTTGAACAATTAGGTAACTACTGGTCAAATATATGAATGTATATATTGAGCTTCTTATCAATGAGCTAATAAAGTTATGGCATGGCATCACTATGTATGACATCACTAAACCAATCAAGCAAAATAGATTTCAATGTTGTGGAATGCTTGTATGGAGAATTCATGATGCCCCACGACTAAGACATTTTTGTGGCATGTAATATTTCGTTGCACTTTAATATAGTATATAATTATCTAAATTAGATATACCATATTGCATGTTTTAAAAATGATCTCATTGTATAATTGTCATTGATCCACCTATTGTAGGTCTTCAAACAAAGGGTAGATTTGCATGTCTAGTTTGTGACCCTAATATGAAGTATCATCATTCGCCAGACTTAGGAAAGATGGTTTTTGATAATTTTAGGCACTTCCTCTTTAGGAACCTTAAGTATCGTACTACTGAAAAACATATTTTCAATGATAAAGAAGAGACTGGACTAAAAAAATGAAGAATGACACCTCAGTTGTGGAAGTTGGAATATAACAGAATTAATAATCTTCAAGTTGGTACGTAATTTGTCTATATATATATATATATATATATATATATATATATATATATATATATATATATATATATATATATATATATATATATATATATATATATATATATATATATATATATATATATATATATATATTAATCGTTTATGTAATTTTTTGATTTTTTTTTTGAATTATTGAATTTATTTTATTGTATTTGATAATTATTGTTCTGATTTATTTTATTCCTTAATATCAAGGTCATCGTCATGAAGGTACTAATATTGTACTTCCACTTGGAATGAAATGTTATCCTTCTCAATTCGCGGGGTTTCCCTACTACGAGAACCAAAAAATAGCTCATGTGTTTGATACAATGCATATCAGGAAGAATGTGACAGAAAAATTATGGTGAATCATAGATGTTGCACATGATAGAGATAAAATTAACAAAATTTGTGCTAGCATTGAGAAATCCAATCATGCAATGAAAAGTGTGAACAACTGATCAAATAACAATGGAGGTTGAAAATATAATAATATTCGATGGTTATTAACAGAGCAACAAAGAAATGATGTAAAAGAGGTCATTAGAAGAATTAAATTTCCAATAGGTTTTGCTTCGAACATAAATAATATCTTAATGAAGAAAGGTGAATTCAGTGGGGTGAAAACACATGATTGACATACCTTTGTTAAGGTAATTTTTTTGATATGCATTTTTGTATATTATTGCATGAATACATATTTTAAATTTTTTTTTTATTCGGAAACCAATAAAGATTCATTTTTTATTGTTGTAGTATGTTCTACATGTATCTCTTCCAAACGAATTCTACAAAAATGTCAAACAAGTTATATATTGTCTTAGTAAATACATGAGATAAGTAGTTTTGATTTATACGCAAAATCTCACTACAATTTGTTTTCTACTTAATGACATGATGTGCTAATTTACTTGTAATGTAATATATATTATGTTTCATTGAAATAACCTTGTGTAATGATTTGCGCATGGTTTTCATTGAAAGAAATCCATCAGGATGAAATAAATTATTGGAAGAGAGAAATTCCTCGACTAATGTGTGAAATGAAAAAGTATCTACCTCCAACATTTTTCAATGCACAAGAACACTGCTTGATACACCAAGTTAAGGAGATTGAAATGTGTGGACTAGTACACACAATGTCAATGTGGATGGTGGAGAGGCACTTGAAATCCTGGAAGGCTTTGGTTAGACAAAGAGCATGACTTGAGGGTTCTATGGTGGAGGGATATGTGGTATATGAATCCATGGTGTATATTAGTTAGTATCTTCCTATATTAGCTGCACCAGCTATGGATGTTGTGGATTTCATTTGGGATGTGAAATCCATCAAAAAATTTGAAAAGGAGCACCTGTTGGGAAAAGGTAGAATGAATAAAGTGATAGATAAAATATTTACTATATATAATACATATAATGTTTCATTTTTTTACATAATGTATATGATCATATTCATTTAAGTCTTATTCTTTCATCGTTTATTAATCAATATAATTTACCATGGTTATAAGTTATATTTGATATTGGTGAATTATTGTTTTTTTATTCAAGTGCTCAAGATTATGAGGCACTACTTTTATACATTGCAAACAATCTCGAGTGGATGAGTGAATGGATTGAAAGATGTAAAGAATGTAACGACGGTAGGTTATCATGGCAACTACTGTCTGAATTGGTTAGAGATGTAGAAATTTGCTGAATAATGAAGATTTATTCACCGATATTATCCTGGTCACACACTAATTCGAATTCATGCATAACACATAACCTCTTCTACCATTACTCATCAATTGCGGAAATAAAACAAGCGGTATGTGATCATAAGAACATAGATTCAACACACATATAACGCAGTATGTAATGGGGAAAGATTATAGCTGAAAACCCCCAGCTATTTTGTATATTATAATGGAAGAGAACATGTAACAATACATAGCACAATACTCCTCACAAGTACTCAGTACTATCTTCGAAAGTTACACACAAACTAGCTCAGTTTTGAACAAGTCACGGGTTCAAAACTCCTCCACTGTTTGCCTGCCTCTACTGCGCAATCCAAAAGGATAATGGATGAGATCCAAGTTTGAATCCCACTAGCTCCAACTGCGCAATCCTCATGGGCAATATCCTCCAATGCTTGTGCAAGTCTCATGCACAACTATAGTTCACAACTAATAGCAAACCGGCTCTTTCACCTATCTCTTCCACTGGTCTTCACTGAACTATACATGCACTGGTGCCAACTGATGTGTTATTTAGTTGAATAATGAGTTAATAATTAGCGAATTAATTAATAATTAATTCACACCACTCATCTCTAGTGTATTAGCCAGTTAAACTAAATACAACTAGTTCAACTAAGTTAAACCGAACACAACTCCATCAACTCCTCAATCAACTCCACCAAAACTCTGCCACATGAGTCTAACTGAAGTCAACCATGCAATAGCTCAACCAAACCCCTAGGAATAGCGTAATTCCTTTTTCAGCTGCATGGGCCACATCCGTGGCTCAAACTGAAGTGCGCCAAGAGGATAAGATAATGTTTATAGTCCAAATATTATTAAGAGCTAATAATATTTAACTGTTCTATTTTTAGCGCGGCAATCTAAAAATAGATTCCGCCCAATGTCTAAAAATAGAGGTCCATATATTTTTACCAACTCAACCAATCATCCATAAATAGCATCCTGCAACTCATAGACCATGATCCACATGTCTAAAAATAGACATAGTCTAAAAATAGACTTTGCACCAACAATAGCCTGCGGGCCCACTTAGTGAAGGCGACTTCATTTCACTAAGCTCCATCATCTTGTTGCATTTTCAACACTCCCTCTCAACAAGATATGGATTATCTGAAACCCCTATCTTGCCTCTGTGGAACTCGAATTTTCTCCTGGTGAGCGCCTTCGTCAAGATATCAGCATCCTGATCCTCCGCGGGAATGTATGAAAGTAACATGATTCTCCGCTGCACACAATCTCTGATATGATGGTACCTGATGTCGATGTGTTTGGATCTATCATGAAATACCAGATTATCCGAGAGCTTGATGCAGCTCTGGTTATCACAATAAATCACAGTAGGCTCCAAGTGTGACCCAAACATCCCGACCAGGATCTTCCTCATCCATATAGCCTCGCATGTAGCCAAGCTTGCTGCCATGTACTCGGCCTTTGCTGAACTGAGTGCCACGGATCTCTGTTTCCTGCTGTACCAAGAAACTGTTGTCGACCCGATACTGAAGATCCCTCCAGATGTGCTCTTTCTGTCCGTTGGGCTCCCTGCCCAATCTGCATCTATGAAGCCAGAAAGCCTCACCTCATCCTCCTGTCTGTACCACAATCCATATCCCGATGTGCCTCTGAGATAACGCAATACATGCTTGCCTGCCTTCCAAAAGAGCTTGGTAGGATTAACCATAGCTTGTGAAAGCTGGTTAACAGCATAGCATATATCGGGTCGTGTATTGACCAGATACATAAGTGATCCCACCAACTGTCGATAAACAGTGGCATCCACTACTTCCGCCAAAGTAGCATCCTCCTTCCTCCAACCTCCAAGAAGAGGAGTCTCAATAGGCTTGCAGTCATGCATGTTGAACTTCTCCAGTATCTCCCGGGAATACTTACCCTGAGAAACAAATAGTCCACCACTACGTTGCCAAATTTCCAATCCCAGGAAATAATGAAGGAGGCCCAAGTCCTTCATCTCAAACTCTCTAGAAAGATCCTCCTTGCATGAAAGTATCAACAGCTCATCTCCCGTCAAAATAAAATCATCTACATAAAGTACAATGATCAGCAACTTACCCTCCACCACAATCTGGTACAGGTTTGGATCCGCCTCACTCTTGGAGAATCCAAGTCCGGTGAAATAACTGTCTATCCGTGTGTACCAAGCACGAGGTGCTTGTTTCAACCCATATAGTTCTCTCTCGAGCCTGCACACATGCGTCTCACTACTGAAGATCTCGAAACCTTCAGGCTGCTCTATGTACACCTCCTCCTCAATGACTCTGTTGAGGAACGCAGTCTTCACATCCATCTGATGAATGTGCCATCCCATCTGCGCTAAGAGAGCTAGGATCGTCCGTATGGAAGAATACCTTGCGACATGTGCAAAGGTCTCCTCATAATCGATCCCCTCAATCTGTGAGAAGCCTAGGGCAACAAATCTTACCTTGTACTTCTCCACACTCCCGTCAGCTACCTGCTTCACTTTGTAGATCCATCTCGAACCCACCACTGATTTCCCCTCCAGTCTTGGGACAATCTCCCATGCACTGTTTTTGACAATCGAATCATACTCTTCCACCATGGCATCTACCCATGTGGGGTCCTCCACAGCTTCCTCGAAAGAGGATGGCTCTGTCACGACACATTTTCTCACAAGAGCCATGTATCCAGTGTACTGTTCCGGTGACTGTCTCTGTCTGCGCTGTGATGTAGGTGGTCCTACAACCCTCTCTGCATCTTGAGCCAGTCGCTCAGCTTCTGTAGTGCGCTTGCACCCTCTGATGGTTGGCGTTGCATGAGTGGTCTCTTCCACTTCATGAACTTCCTCTTGTGGCTGATCCACATCCTGAAGCTCATCCTTAGGAACTAATAGCTCCTCATCTGCATGCAAGTGTGGCTCCCTCTTAAGCGAACACTTCATGGCTTTCTCCTCCTAAAATTCGATATCCCGTCACACAACAGTCTTGTGACTGTCTGGAAAATACACACGATAGTTGTGGGGCGTATCAGTGTACCCCACAAATATCCCAACCTCTGCAGTCGGCTCCAGCTTCTTCCTGGCATCCTTTGTTACATGCACATAAACAGGTGAACCAAAAATCCTCAAATGGGAAATATCAGGCCTCTTACCAAAAAATGCCTCCTCGAGTGTACTCATGCCAAGTATCTTGTGAGGACAACGGTTCTGCACATATACTGTAGTATTGCATGCCTCCGCCCACAAGTGAAGGGGTAGGCCCTGATCATGCAACATCACCCGTGCAGCACCCACGATCATTCTGTTCTTCCGCTCAGTAACCCCGTTATGCTGTGGGTTATGGGGAGCTATGAACTCTCTTCGAATCCCTTCTGCGCTGCAGAAGTCCTTGAAATTGCCAGAGATGAATTCACCACCATTATCGCTCCTGAGAGCCTTCACCTTCTTCCCTAATTCCTTCTTGACCAGTGCTTTAAACTCACAGAACTTTGAGTATGTCTCGCTCTTCTTCTGCATGAAGAAGATCCAGCACTTTCAAGAGAAATCATCAACAAATATCACATAGTACCTGTGCTTTGCTGTCGAAGCTGCTGAGAAAGGTCCACACACGTCTATGTGAATTCTCTCAAGGATCGTCGTGGCATGACTATCCTTCTTGTGAAAGGTGGCTTTCACAAATTTTCCTAAGGTACATCCCTTGCACTGATATGACTACGCAAGAGTATCCTTAGGAAGCCCAGTAGAAATCTGCTGCAGTATCTTCAAAGCTCCATGGTGAAGGTGGCCCAATCTCCGGTGCCACAGCTCGCCATCATTCCAGCTCACCACTCCTTCCGCCTTGCATGCCATTGTTGCGCAGCCATCTACTTGCAATTGATAAAGGTTCTTGACTCGAACCCCTATCTTCCAGGTTTCTCCAATTGTCTTACTGTGCAGGAAAGCCTTTCCTTCGCTGAAGACCACATCGTACCCCTTGTCTTCTAACATCTCCATAGAGATCAGATTCTTCTTCAATCCTGAAACATGCATCACTGCCTTCAATACGAAGGGTTTACCAGACTCCCTCTCAAAGGAAATGGTACCGATACCGGTTGCACTGTATCTACCATCATCGCCCATCTTGATGTGCACTCCAAGATCTTTCTCATCCAAATCAGAAAACAAATCTCGATCTCCTGTCATGTGAAAAGATGCACCACTGTCCAAGAACCATACTGATCCCATCACACTTGATACCAAGCATGCGATTAGTGAAAAATCCAGCTCAAACTGCGAGGCTAAGGCCTCTCCCGCTGCAGATCCAGCAGCATGCTTATTTTTCTTCTTCTGCGGACAATTTGTGGCATAATGTCCATGTTGGTGACAGTGAAAGCACTTCACCTTGGACATGTCCTGCTTCTTTCCTTTCGCACCAGATTGAGAAGATTTCTTGTTCTTCCCCTTCTTTGCCTTGGCAGCCAAAGCACAATTTTCTTTATCAGTTGCCTTTGATGAAGTTTCGTCCCTGGTACTTCGCCTTATCTCCTCTTGCATGAGATCCGACCAAAGTCGCTCCCATCCTGGAAATTTCTCCCGACCATTGACAGAGTCCTGATAGGAATGCCAACTCTTCGGAAGACCAAGGAGAGCTAGGTCCACCAAGTCCTCTTCATCGACAGTCACCCCCACACTTCCCAGCTCATCCCTGCATTGGGTGAACTTCGTGAGGTACTTGGGTATACTGTCGCCTTTCTCCATCTTAATGTTCCTAAGTTTATATTTGAGCGTCAACTTCTTATGGTCACTCTTGCTTTGGAATAAATCTATCAACGCTTTCCACATCAAGTATGGAGAATCTTTTCCATGCAGGCTGGATACAATGTGATCCTTCATGCCCTCCAACAGAATCCTTCGACATTTAGCTGTCTTCTTTTGCCAAGCCTCAACTTGAGCAGCATCAGCAAGCTTTGGAACTTCTTTCTCTATGAATTCCAACAGCCCATTATCATCTAACACCGCCTCCATCCTGTCCTTCCATGCAACATAATTCGAGCTACCTTCAAGATCATACTCCAGTCGCAATCCGTTGAAAGACATCTTTGCTACGACACCAAGAACACAATTCTGCAAATTCGAATTCCAATAGCTGAAAACTCAACTGCTTCTGATCTACACTTGAGAACAAATTATTTCTAGCACAGAGATCAAATTTAGGGGAATTTACTGGATATATCACCTTTCAAAGAAAGGATGGATCCAAAGGCTACTTGGCCCGCTTACAGACTCTGTGTACAGATATAAAATTGTAATCACTGTAATAGATCCGATGATCAATATTCACTTTGATACCATGTAGAAATTTTCTGAATAATGAAGATTTATTCACCGAGATTATCCTGGTCACACACTAATTCGAATTCATGCATAACACATAACCTCTTCTACCATTAATCATCAATTGCTGAAATAAAACAAGCGGTATGCGATCATAAGAACATAGATTCAACACACATATAACACAGTATGTAATGGGGAAAGCTTATAGCTGAAAACCCCCAGCTATTTTTTATATTATAATGGAAGAGAACATGTAAAAATACATAGCACAATACTCCTCACAAGTACACACTACTATCTCCGAAAGTTACACACAAACTAGCTCAGTTTTGAACAAGTCACGGGTTCAAAACTCCTCCACTGTTTGCCTGCATCTACTGCACAATCCAAAAGGATAATGGATGAGATCCAAGTTTGAATCCCACTAGCTCCAACTACGCAATCCTCATGGGAAATCTCCTCCAATGCTTGTGCAAGTCTCATGCACAACTATAGTCACAACTAATAGCAAACTGGCTCTTTCACTTATCTCTTCCACTGGTCTTCACTGAACTGTCCATCCACTGGTGTTAACTGATGTGTTATTTAGTTGAATAATGAGTTAATAATTATTGAATTAATTAATAATTAATTCACACCACTCATCTCTAGTGTATTAGCTAGTTAAACCAAATACAACTAGTTCAACTAAGTTAAACCGAACACAACTCCATCAACTCCTTAATCAACTCCACCAAAACTCTGCCACATGAGTCTAACTGAAGTCAACCATGAAATAGCTCAACCAAACCCCTAGGAATAGCATAATTCCTTTTAGAAGGCTCTTGTGGGTACCACATCCGTAGCTCAAGTAGGTACTTGAGGATAAGATAATTTTTATATTCCAAATATTATTAAGAGCTAATAATATTCGACTGATCTATTTTTAGACTGGCAGTCTAAAAATAGATTCCGCCCAATGTCTAAAAATAGAGGTCCATCTATTTTTACCAACTTGACCAATCATCCATAAATAGCATCCTGCAACTCATAGACCATGATCCGTATGTCTAAAAATATACATAGTCTAAAAATAGAGTTTGCGCCAGAATTTGCCTGTGGGCCCACCTAGTGAAGGCGACTTCATTTCACTAGGCTCCATCATCTTGTTGCATTTTCAACACTCCCTCTCAACAAGATATGGATTATATACAACCCCTATCCTGCCTCTGTGGAATTCAAATTTTCTCCTGGTGAGCGCCTTTGTCAAGATGTCAGCATCCTGATCCTCTGTGGGAACATATGAAAGTAACATGATTCTCCATTGCACACAATCTCTGATATGATGGTACCTGATGTCGATGTGTTTGGATCTATCATGAAATAATGGATTAGCCGAGAGCTTGATGTAGCTACGAGATTTATCTATTAAATCAGTGGGCTCCAGTGTGACCGACAATAGGCAGATCTTCCTCATCCATATAGCCTCGCATGCAGCCAATCTTGTTGCCATGTACTCGGCCTCTGCTGAACTAAGTGCCATGGATCTCTGCTTCCTGCTGTACCAAGAAACTACTGTCGATCTAATACTGAAGATCCCTCCGGATGTGCTCTTTCTTTCCGATGGGCTCCTTGCCCAATCTGCATCCGTGAAGCCACATAGCTTCACCTCATCCTCCTGTTTGTACCACAAGCCATATCCCAATGTGCCTCTAAGATAATGTAATACATGCTTGCCTACCTTCCAGAAGAGCTTGGTAGGCTTAACCATAGCTTGTGAATGCTGGTGAACAGCATAGCATATATCGAGTCGTGTATTGACCAGATACATGATCGACCCCACCAGCGCTGTCAATAAACGGTGGCATCCACTACTTCCAGCCCAGAAGTAGCAACATCCTTCAACCTCCGAGAGGGCATTATTCCAATCATCGGCCATGTTGAGCTTCTCTAGTATCTCGGGGCATACTTACCCTGAGAAACAAATAGTCCATCACTGCGCTGCCAAATTTCCAATCCCAGGAAATAATGAAGGAGGCCCAAGTCCTTCATCTCAAACTCTCTAGCAAGATCCTCCTTGCATGAAAGTATCAGCAGCTCATCACCCGTCAAAATCAGATCATCTACATACAGTACAATGATCAGCAACTTCCCCTCCACCACAATCTGGTACAGGTTAGGATCCGCCTCACTCTTGGAGAATCCAAGTCCGGTGAAATAACTGTCTATTCGTGTGTACCAAGCACGAGGTGCTTGTTTCAACCCATACAGCGCTCTCTTGAGCCTGCACACATGCGACTCGCTGCTGAAGATCTCGAAACCTTCGGGATGCTCTATGTACACCTCCTCCTCAATGAATCCATTGAGGAACGCAGTCTTCACATCCATCTGATGGATGTGCCACCCCATCTGTGTTGAGAGAGCTAGGATCGTCCATATGGAAGAATACCTTGCGATAGGTGCAAAGGTCTCCTCATAATCGATCCCCTCTATCTGTGAGAAGCCTCGGGCAACAAATCTTGCCTTGTACTTCTCCACACTCCCGTCAGCCGCCTGCTTCACTTTGTAGATCCATCTCGAACCCACCACTAATTTCCCTTCCGGCCTTGGGACAATCTCCCATGCACTATTTCTGACAATAAAATCATACTCTTCCACCATGGCATCTACCCATGCGGGGTCCTCCACAGCTTCCTCGAAAGAGGATGGCTCTGTCACGACACATTTTCTCACAAGAGCCATGTATCCAGTGTATTGATCCGGTGACTTTCTCTGTCTGCGTTGTGTTGTAGGTGGTCCTACAACCTTCTCTGCATCTTGAGCCAGTCGCTCAGCTTCTGTAGTGCGTTTCCACCCTCTGATGGTTGGCACTGCATGAGTGGTCTCTTCCACTCCATGAAATTCCTCTTGTGGCTGATCCACATCCTGAAGCTCATCCTTAGGAACTAATAGCTCCTCATCTGCATGCAAGTGTGGCTCCCTCTCAAGCGAACACTTCATGGCTTTCTCCTCATGAAATTTGATATCCCGTCGCACAACAGTCTTGCGACTGTCTGGAAAATACACACGATAGTTGTGGGGCATATCAGTGTACCCCACAAATATCCCAACCTCTGCGGTCGGCTCCAGCTTCTTCCTGGCATCCTTTGTTACATGCACGTAAACAGGTGAACCAAAAATCCTCAAATGGGAAATATCAGGCCTCTTACCAGAAAATGCCTCCTCAGGTGTACTCATGCTAAGTATCTTGTCAGGACAATGGTTCTGGACATATACTGTAGTATTGCATGCCTCCGCCCACAAGTGAAGGGGTAGGTGCTGATCATGCAACATCGCCCATTCAAGGGGTAGACTTTAATTCCTCCAAATTATTTTTGTTCAACGTCAAATGTTATAGGCTACGAATGAATGTATGTGATGATGACAGAACTATTATTCAACATGAAAATGGATTTCCAATGGCTAAAACATCGGAGTTTGAAGCAGGAGAAGATCGCTATGTTTTTCCAAGCGAATGTGAACAATTATTTTACCCAAAGGTTCCATGTGAGAATAGATGGTCATTTTTTATTAGATATGATCAAAGAGGAAGTCCATTAGAGTAAAATATAGAGGAAGAATATTGTATTGATCAAGAAGAAGATGATGCAGTGGCAGATGAGCAAGAAGATGCATTGACAGATGAAGAAGATAGAGAAGATGAACCAGGTGTAGGAGACAATGCAATAGTTATTGATGATGATGTCGATGAGGATATTATTGAAAATGACATAATTGATGATGATGATGACGTGGTCGATCGTTTCAACAACGTTTCTGAATTAGATGTTGGTATAGATGTCGATCAGTTGGATGAAGATCAAGAAGATACATAAGAAGAATGATATAGATGTTGTGTTCAAGTATGAGCTGGTATGTTATAACTTTATATTTTAATCTATAGGAATTATTGTCTTTAAATAATTTAATTATTATGTGGGTTTATTACATGTTGTTTATTATGTCAAAGCAACAAATAATGGCCATACTAGTGTATAGGATAAACTAAAATTATGTATTTATATAAACACATGAAAAAAATATTTACGACCTTAATTAATTTTTTGGTTTGTTCGTATTCTATTTCATAGATTGGGTATTGGGGAAATGAGAGTGATGTGAGAGGGATGGAAGAAGCCATATGAACTTCCAACTTCACGTGCTTGGCCCTATTCAATAGAGAATAAATTATTCTTGAAACCAAGAGAAGCTCATTCATCTTTATTTTCATCATCGTAAATGTCATCATTTTTATTAGATTATTGCAGCGGTAATGACATCCTAAATGGTTATGTGATCATTTAATATCCTCTTATTCACTTTTTAAATAGCATTATAAATAAATTGTATTTTATTTTTCATTTGTTTAAGCTTTTTCAAATTGGAACTTTTTTTAACCTCTTCCTTGTAAATATTTCTAGCAATCATCTCCTTCACATAACATAAGTCTTAACACACATGGAATTTTATCCTTTTCCTTCACATAATGTAATTCTTAACACACATGGAATCTCATCATTGGGAATGCCCAATGTTAAGTATTGTCAAATAGCCTAATGGAACAATTGACTTTATGTTAGAATAAAAGTGCATTTATTTTAGGCATTGTCCAAGAGGCCATAATTTTGTCTGGATGACCATTTTATCGCTAGAATATGATGATAAATTTTTCAAAAAATACCACTATGGTAGTTTTTAAATTTTCATTTTGATGACGAAAATGGATTCAACACCATCAAGGACCCTTGGGGCACCCAAAATCTTGAAGCTTGACAACTATAACCTGGAATTTCAATAACTTCCACCAGATTTTCTCAAAATCATGCTAGAATTTTTATTGTTTTATGGATGAGAATGTGGCTTCATTAGACTACGCATTTATTTTATACAAGGTTTAATAATATTCCCTATATCTTGTGTTGTTATAATGGCATGATAACCTTTAGCCATAATGTAAACACATTATTTCATGGTTTTATTCCCTTGAGTCCTCCTACTTCTTTTTGTTTCATGTTTATAATTGAATGGTGTTTCCCTTCACTTATTGTTAATTCTTTGGAATTTTATAAATCAATAGCTCTAGGGGATGTTCTATCCTCTTCACAATGGTGCCTCTTTATAAGAATTGAGATTACTTGACTTTACCTAGAGTTGCTACAACTTAGGGTTGCATTACCTTGTAGATAATATTGAGGATATAAAAGGAATGTGCCACCATTTTCCTTAATTGGATCCAAACACATTAAATCTTCCAATGTAAATGCTAAGAAGTTATATGAGAAATGGTGATGGTTTGAATAATTTTTTTTAATGGCGAACATGATTGATGGTTTGATTTGATCAAAATAAAATGATTACCTTTTAAATTTTTAAAAGAAATGATATAGTGTAGGCCAGCCACATTTGGGAGTGTTATCACAACGGGCTTTGACATGTAATGCAGGGGAGGGTTTAAAGAAAGCAGCAACGACCCAAACATTTTCTTTTGTCCATTTTAATTTTTACAGAGGACGGGAAGACCAGAGTCGAGTCCCAACAAGTAGGTCTGGTTGTAATTCATCATCATCTTCCTCCTTTAGCAGAGGCGGTGGATAGTCAAAATGTCGATGTTGATGTCAAAGCAACGCATGGAAGTAGGGTTTTAACAATTTCCTAGGAAGGTTTAAAGAAAGCAGAAGTGGCCCAAACATTTTCTTTCATCCATTTTCATTCTTCCTCCTCTAGAAGAGGCAATGGATAGTCAAAATGTCGATTTCAATGTCAAAGCAACACAGGGAAGTAGGGTTTTAACAATTTCGTGGGAGGGTTTAAAAAAGCAGCAGTAGACCAAACATTTTCTTTCGTCCATTTTCATTTGTACAGAGGATAGGGAGACCAAATTCAAGTCCCAACAAGTAGGTCTGGTTGTAATTCATCGTCATCTTTCTCCTCTAGCAAAGACAGTGGATAGTCAAAATGTCGATGTCGAAGATTCGAAGATGCTACAATACATAAACTACATAATTTCGGTGACGATCCTAGATGGACGTCGCCTGATTAGAAAATTCATGGCATTCGATCACCACATGAATTTGGCGTTGGGAGGCTGTGAAGAGATTAGAATACTTCCCCCAAGAAGGGAGCCACAACAGACAAGAAAGAAGAGCGAGGGGAGAGGCGAACACTCGGTCTCGTCCTCCTTTGTGGGGAAAAAATGGTTACTATGACAGTCAAAGGCCCACCCCCGCTTGATGAATCATGAGTCAATATTGTCATTGTAGCTCAGGCAGGCCGCGGATTAGGTAGAGTGGTGGGCTGAGGAATCCCCACGTTGCCCTTTGTTCAAGTGCATCCGAGCTTAGTTAGTCCCATCGGAGGAGTTGGAGCCCCTTCACCAAGCATGATGCAACCCCAGATCTCAAGGTCTCCCATTGCACAGGTGTCGGCACCCCCCATGACTTATTTTTCCCCAGTGCCAATGTGTCCTCCTGGCCCTCCACTGCCATTTTCTTCGCAGGTAGGTCCTTATTCTAGCCTTACTTACCTTATTGTATTTTCTATTAGGTGTATTCCTTATTAATCACCATATTCCATGATGAAATGCTAAAAATTGTTGCCTTGATTGAATATCTGTATAGATACATTTTCTCATGTTTAGGAAATAATAGGTTTTAAAAACATTTCACTGTGCAGTTACCATATTATATACATTTTTTGGTATAAAATGTTTTCTTTAATTATTAATATAACAGTAATGTACAGACAAGGAAATTTTTTACAAAAGTATGGTGTTGTGTGGCGCTCACCACAAGCTTAGGTATACCATGTGAAATATTCCTTAGTAACTGCCATAACTACCTAAGGGCATAGAAGTTAACAAAACTTCCACCTGGGCATATCAAATAACACTAACATTCCAAAATGTCCAGCTGGCACTTAACCATTAAATCTGATAAAGTCTTGCCTTGTGGTATGAAAAGAAATAAACACATTTTTCAAATCCCGAAGTAACTGTTACTGTGTTGAGACCTACATCAGGAGAGTTTTTGTTGTCCTTGGGAGTGGGCCTCTAGCCATTATTGGTTGATTCAACATTAGCTATAGCAGACCATTTCCCATCCTGTGTGACTTGTCTGTTTCTGCAACACCACCAATCACCAACTGGGGCATATTACTATCTTTGTAACCTGGCCTTTGAAAATTTACCTTGATTCTACTCTATTTTACATGTTCAATGCACAATATTATGCAATGCATCCTATTATTAACCTTTACAGCATAGATAATTCATAAACATGTAATCTACAAAAAATCACAACATAACATAACAATTATCTTTGAGAAATGACACGAATTGGTTGCAGACCTAGATATTCTACTCAACAATAAACTATGCTACTCATATCTCTTAGTAGTAGGTCATCCCCAAGTTTTGTTCAAGACTCTATCGAGTTAAAAGGCTACCTAAGCCAACTATGGTCCACAGCTGCACCAAAATGGTAGTAGACCAAGGTACTTGATTCCAACAGCTTCCAACCAACTATCTCTCATCCCCCATTTTCCTTCAAAACCCACGGTATTGCACCCCTTCCTCTTCACTCATAGTCCATTAGGTTGTGGCACTACAATCAAAGGTTTCCAACCCAGAGTGACTAGGGATGTTCCAAAGGCCCATGGCTTCTGGGAGTTCCAAATCCACCACACCCAAATCCACCTAATATTGATAGGGTAAGAAAATCACATTGTCATACCCCTCTTCCTCCTCCAAGATTATCAACAACCAACCAAGTTCCCTCCTATAAATGGAATGGTAAAAAAGTGAAACACGGGGTTCAACTTCCAATCATGTTTTCTGATTTCTCATTACGACGTTTCATAACTTCATTTAATATCACTTTCCAAAATCAATACTAGTAAATTTAATCTCAAGGTTATGTTAAGGCCTTCTTCTATAAGCGCCTTTTCAAAATTAAAAAATTGTTAGAAGCTACTCCCACATTTCTAAAAGAATAAAAATCATCTCTCTAGCTATTTTTCATGGGACTTCTAATTCCAGCTTTCCAGCATAACCTTTAGAAGCTTCATTAAAATGAATCTTATATAAGGGAAAAGTTGGAGGAGTCTAAGCCACATCGAGTTCCAAATTTTTGTTGAACGATTATGCACAAAAGTTAGTTTACAAAGTCAATTGCCCATGGTTGGAGTCTAGTTTCCTCTTATGGAAGAATTTGTGACTCTTTTGGTTTTTGTGATGTTCTCATGTTGTCACAAAAATCTCCACTGTTGTACTACATCTTGTAAAGGTCATTGAAGATACATTGTTATGCTCTCCAACACTTATCAAGATTTCCCAAAGATTGAATGCAAATAGTCTCATTAATATATATTTGATGTTCAGTTACCTAAAAGACTACTCTTGATAGTGAGTTAGTGTGTACTCTTAATGTGTGATGCAATTTAGTTAACCTTTGTTTCTAAGCGAGGAACATTATCTTTTAATATTATTATGGAAAAATAAAAACAGTACATATGATTTAAAATTTACATACTGAAATAAGTTTTTCCCACAACCAAATAATTTTTGTAATAATTTTATACCAATGCATTGCCTCCTATCAGCCTTTATCACCTCTATAACCTACCTTGTATCTTTAGGCGGACTCTTTCTCAGGCTTCGAGAGGGCCTCCCCTACAGATTGCTAAGCCTTAAGAGATATGGAGCAAGGTGATATCATAAGTAACCCCTGTGACGGAAATGATTTTCAAAAGAAAAAGGGAAATAATGGTGATGGAAGGATGTGAAGACCAGTGGCAATATTGAAGGTGCTATGGGTGGGGTCACGTTCACAACCCCCTCTTTTTCAGCTCTTCCTCTAGGACAAGGTGGGTTAAACTATTCCACTCAACAGTACAGAATGCCCTGTAAGCGTATAAAACTCTTTCGAAAAACTTGTGTGAGGGGTCGTGATAGTTCGAATTAGTGCCTATTTTACAAAGGTGGACATTGACAAAATTTGAAGGTAGAGTTGTGTTGAAGTCTAGTTTAGCAGGGGAAGAGAGAAACCATGTCAGGGCTAAGCTTAGCGCAACGTGACAGGATTGTTTATGGTCATTTTTTTTTAAAGAATTATTGTGAGCAGAATAGATTTTTCCTGTCACAAAGTTTTCAGTTTGGGATGTAATTAATTTTAAAGATATTCACCATTTGTATTGTTTATAGTAGACATGATATTCTTAATGGCATTGGAGGGATTTTAGTTGGAGATTTATACAGAATCTATCATCACAAGATCAACAAGTAACCTGTAAAGGCCACCTCTCAATGCCCTTGTCAACCTCAATTTTATGTTGTTGCATAGAGTTTTATGTGACCAATTCTATGTGCTAGAAGTCAAGTTCTGTATGCTAGTTTTGAGAGAGGTTGAGATAGTTCTGTGTGCTAAGGAGGTTGGACTAAGGAAAAATAATAAGACTCTTGATTTTTTAAGAAAGAGGTTATATCAAAGGTGAAAACATTTGTTGTATGAAAGGTCCAACTAGTCTTAGAAAGTGAAAAATGAAGGGTGACTAGACCTAAGCCCTCTCCAAGGACCAACCAAAGTAGAAGGGAATGAGTTGTATTGAAGGAATTAGATAAAGTTATGTGTCAATGTAGTTCTAAAATATATGTTAATGAAGGGCTAATTTTTTTTTATAAATGAGTTGAGTTATGTCACAGAATTCCAAGTTTTTTCCTCAAGTGACACTTGAATTTTGTGTTTTTATAATAGGTTTGAATTACCCATAGGGGGGAGGAGTTCTGTCTCACATCAGGGCTGAATTTTGACTCATCTCAAGGATGAATTCTATTCTTCACCTCATGTATGAAGTTAGTGTCACTAAAGGATTGATTTCCCAACAATATATAACTCCAAAGATGCTCCATAATTTGATTAGATAGCCCACTAATAATCCTTAATCCAGAACAAATTAGAGACCATGAATTGCTCTAGTTTTTTCTTCTTCGCTGGTTCAAATTTAATCTTTTTATTTCCATGACCCAAATGTTTCCCAAATGGAGGATAAAACTCTTCTTATTTATATAGTATAGGACAACCAAAACACGGTTGACCTGTCATTTGTATTTTATTTATATTGGATATTAAGTGTGATGAATGTTGCTAGTGATAGTGAAAATGTTTATGTAGCTTACAAAGTTTCTGGTAATGCATAAGAAGCACAATATGTCCCAAATTAAAAGTTTTAGATGAAGGTCCTCTACCAGTATATAGATAAAATTTTCTCCCTTTCGAAATGTATCAAGAACCTTCTCAAATTCTTTGTTGAGCAAAGAACACATAGTACAACGTATTATCTATGGTTAACTATAGACAGTCAAATTTTTGGATATCACTTTTGGAAAGGGTTCCATTAAACACTACCAATTTTCTACATAAGTAACCATGTGCTAGTTTCAAATTGTAATTGCAACCTTGATTCTCTTTATTAAATGACTGCTCGAATTCTACACATTTAAATCTGAGATTTGATCTTGAAGAAACCCTCTAAAAATTACAATTCTCAGATAGTGAAGGTTTTGACCTAATTTTAATTGAAAATAGTGTCATGGTTGTGCTTGAAAGAGGCTAATCTGAAGTATTTCCTAGTTTTTGGTTTTTTGAGGTAGCTCTTCAAGTCCCCCAAACTTCCTGAAATAACTCAATGCTCGCAAGATTTCTTTCCTTATTTCTATTGGTCATACTCTACTCATTGAGTAACCTGCATAATACATAGTAACTCTAAAACCTTGTATATTTCTCATTGTATGAACACGGATGACAAGACCTGAATTATTAATTGAGTGTTATATAAGTATGCCAAGTAATGTGCCAAGTCTATTGACAAGAAATCAAGTATATCCTTGTAGCTCCACAAGTTCAAGAATGCTAAGTTTGAGCCCCGTAGCTATCACAAGTATCCAAGCTTCAAAAATGCATCCTACAGGTCTGAGCTGCACAATTTGAGGTTACAACAATGTAAGGAACATCCATAGATGTTTTTTTATCATAGGTATGGGGTTATTCTACCACTGTCCACCGAGTTTCTTCAATGTGATTGTTGTTATCATACAGTGATATAATTTATGTATGCATTAACAAACTCAAAAAAAATTCGTCTTGGTAAACAATTTTAAAACGTTATTGGCTAGGTTGGGTTATCACTCAAGTATGGACAAGTGGAATACACAAACCCCTGGTAGATAAGAAGCTCGAATATTACATAGACTTGGATCAATAACATAATTTTTTCGTTGCTTTAATTTATTATTTATATTTGGTTCGAATTCTATGAGACGGAAGATGGAGGAATTTCTCAAACCCCTCCATGTTCCCTATCCGATGAACGGGGACATTTGATTAATCAATGTCTATACTTGAAGTAAATTCTAGATTTCCTTCATTATTTTTTCCCAACTCCTCAGCTTGCACAAAAAAATAGTCAAGGAAAAAATTCTGCAATTTTCATTTTCACTAAACATACACACCACACATGCCATTTCCCAACCCTCGCTAGGTTTAGAAAGGGATGGGATGCATTACAACAAATTTTCGTGCAATCATTTGTTCTTCTCCCTGCATATGATAAATCCAGAATTAATCTATGGCATGAACCCACTATAGGAACTCCACCTTCAGATGTTCCCCCCAACTCACCACTAGGAGATATGAGTAAAGTTTCACCAAAAAATATCTACTATATAGCTCAAAATCTACACCACATTCCTTACACTAATGTGATGTTTTCCCCAACACTTCCCATGCCTCATCCACAGTATGCTTCTTCAAATATTTGGGCAGCTTACCATATTGCGATGCCCCACACACATAAATGAGGAAGAGTTTCATCCTAAAGAGGATGAGTCCCTCACTTTGGCTCCTAGGATGCTGACACATTCCTAAGAATCTTATCCCATTCATCCTTATGCAACCATGCAATGTTCTAATTGAGAAATATCTCAAAATTTTCCAGTAACTCCTGAGTTTAAACAAAAATATTTTGTTAGGAATATTTTCAAATTTATATGAAGAGCATGCTGACGTAGGTGATATTCATTAAGTTTACTTGAAGGAACAATCATCATTTAAATATTTACCATATGAAAATACTTTATCTCAACTACTCTCTTTATTAAACTCATAATTTTATAAATTTTCACCAAAAATCACAATACCGAAAGGTTCTTCAAAGTGGGAGAGCTGATAAATGCATACAATATGATTTCAAGGGGTATATGAATATGGTTATAAAAACAGTACAAAGAGAATTTTATAGGGGAATATATGGCCTTAGAATCAATACAATCTGCCCTCTTGAAGCCCACAAACAAAGGTGAAATTTCAAGGTGTCTTCAAGCAAGTGTTCCAAAAATATTCAAGTGATTCATTAATATATTTCACAAACAGTTTGGTTGAAAAATTCAGAAATTTGACTTCAAAATATAACATAATAATTTAATCGAACAATTAAAATGCAACATGGAATAAGAAAAACTTATAAGGAAATTTATAATTTATTGAGAGGAAAATTATAGGATTACAATTCCACTGTAATGGTTTCACCTGAAACAAGGTTTCTTCCAATAGATATTGTCTTGGTGATGCCTAGAAACCAAATTGAACTATTAATTAGAGCTGCTATAGGATTAATATCAAATTCGGCCTTGGTGGATGAGCTACTACATGTATTGAAATGTATCTTCCATAGCTGGAATAAGGAAAAACTGATGGCTCCTTAATCATGCAAGTCGATTCCATTTCGACAAAGATTTGGCGTAGAATAATTCAACTTCTCTCTAAAAAAATAACTTGACTTGTTGTGGATGAAAAAATGATAAATAGATGGAGAATTGGATCTTAAAACCCACAAATATAATTTAGAGAATTTCATCCTTAAGTGGGTCTCATAGTGGCGATAAATTTGGCCCTCACTCCTATATTATTTGATGTGCACTTCTTCTTAGTACCAAATCATGAAACTTGACCTTCTACCTTATCTTTTAGGCTTGCTCCTGGAGATGAAATTTTGCATCAGGGTTTGATGCTTGGGAAAGAGTAACAACTCTAGATTTTAAATATATTTTGTTGTTGTCGGTATTCCGACGTTTAGTTTTTTAAATAATGTTTTGTTTCCGTCGGTATTCTGATGTTTAGTTTTTTTAAATAATGCTTTGTGTTGTTGGTATTCCAATGTTTAGAACCGTCTCTCTAGCGACGTTTATTTTTTTTTAATTTTTTTGTCGTCAGTCTTCCGACGTTTAGAGCTGTCGCTCTAGCGACATTTAGTTTTTTTTTATTTTAATTTTGTGCCATCGGTATTCTAATGTTTAGAACTGTTGCTCTAGTGATGTTTAGTTTTTTTTTTTAATTTTTTGTTAAGTCAGTATTCCAACGTTTAGAGGTGATGGACTAGCAACGTTTAGAAGCTTCAGACTAGTGACACTTGTGTTCATTGAAAGAGCAACGATTCATGAGACATCGGAAGAGAGATGATTCATGAAACTTCAGAAGAGCAACGATTCATGAAACGTCAAGAGAGCGATGAAAAATTTGAAATGTCATAATTGCGACACAACCAAAAAAACTTCAGAGATAGCGTCACTCTACTGACCGTTAAGTCAAGTTTCGGAATTCCGACTTTAAGAGAACCGAAGTTTTTTCCCACCTCAAAGTGTCGCTCTTGGGACGCCTATGTTTCGCAAGAGAGACATTTTGGCCATCGTAAATTGGGAAAAATGTGCTAGTGGGGGATTCTAGAACTAGGTTTCTACATCTAGAGGGACATTGGAGTCTGCCTTTAGGCTTATTTTCTCTTTAACACTGATCAGCACTTCGCAAATCAAGTATGATAACTAAAAATTCATTGTTCAACACTTATATTGAACTATATTGCAAACTGCATGATTCTACTTTAACAAGGATTAAACAATATAAGAAAGCATAAACAAGACTTCGCGATGCAATTATATGTAAAACCATAACTCGGAAAAAATAATATAAAAACATAAGTAAAGAAAATACATAAGCACATAACATAGATCTATTCTTCAAATTACTATATTATTACTCAAATCTTCTTCAATACAATGCTTTCCATCCTACGCACTCAACTGCAAGGGTCTGCGCAATCAGTTGTAGACTTCCTAAGGTCTGTGTGCACTCAACAGAAGGAGCTTTTCCTTTCCCACAAAACAACATAATAGAGACTCAATATAGCCTTACATCCAAATGAATTCAGGGATTTTAAGGATGGAAATCTATCTTAAAGTTTAGAAGCATTGGAAAATCTTACTAGTCCCAAATATGCAAACTGAAAAATGTTTGGGGATATTTTTGTAAAAATACTTAGATCTATAATAATTTGATATATTTTATATAAAATTTTGGTGATTTTTTAGGTAAAATAATTTTATACTATAAAATTAGGGTGACTAACTTTTAGAAAAAAAATAGAAATTGGTGAATCTTTTTTTCAGAAAAAGCATGGAAAGTTAGCCCACTTGTGAGTATTAGCCCCTAAAATTTTCCCTGAATGCATTCTATTATTCAAGCTATCAGAAATATTTCAAGGAATATCCTAGACTCCTTATATATTCTTCTCTTTTACAATACCATGGTCTTAAGAACATGTATACAAAAGTATCCAATCCCTTTATAAAATAAGGGGCTTTGACCCACTCCAATGGCCCTAAGACTCTAACATAACTCTGTGTTGTGCGCTCAACTCCTCAGCCTACAAAGTATTTCTCAAAATCTTCAATCGAGGGGTACCCTCTCCAATAGCCCCCTAACATAAAAATTTGACTCATCCCGAGTCACTATGCTAGTGCACCCTCTATCTTCTCTTTGATGTTGTTCAATGCATATTCTAGTGGTGCAACCATCTCAGTGCACTACTTCTCAAATTCTCGAATTTTAGTCAGCAGCTTCTCTGTAGATGGCTCTGAAATCTTCATAGAAATTTCCTTCTGTGTTTGGCACATTGCCTTCAACTGTTTTTCCATAGTATACGATAGCTAACTACCTTCAGCATCCCACGGCTACCTTCTAGCTATGATAAGTTGTTCCTTCCTGCACAGCTCATCAATTTGTCCCTAGAAAAATTTACCCTCTTGAAGATGGGCATATCGTTGTACTAGTTCTAGATTCTTCACGGTAACATTAATGTGGTCCATTTATTCTTGTTTCTCGCGAATTTCTACTTCAATATTTGGCACATGAGGTTCATATTGTAGTGAGGCCCAAACATTCATAATATCTTCAAACATTTAACTATAATCCTGGATGGTAGAATAAATTTTGTCATTAGTAGCCTTAATTTCTGCTACGCGCTGCTCCAAGACCTCTAGTGGACTAGTGGGTTGAAATTGCATCTCCAACTCAATTATCTTCATCTACATCTGAAGTCACATCTAGTCGACTTCGGCCTTGTAATCCTTAACTCCCATTACAAGATTTTCTACTTTTTCCTTTGGTGTGGCTATAGCTTGAATCTGCAACTGAGGTGGTTCACTACAAGACTTGGAGATGGATTCCTCCAACTTCTATGTGTCTCCAGTCTCTACATCTCACTCCTGCATGACCTGTTTTTTTTCCTCTACCATCCTATGCCTTTCTTACTTAACATATTTAATAATCTATAGGGCACGTTGTTCTCCGATCTGCAACTCTTTGGTAACGCCCTGGTGGAACTCATGTAATGATTTCAAAAGGAGAGCAAAAAGGTTGAGCCTAGTGTTATTTCAGTGAGACATATGCGCCAGTTTCTCAGTAGTGTCAAAGTGTAGGGTTCCCGCAAGGATTTGCACAGTGTGGATGTCCATCATAATTTCCATCTCTTTCCCTGCCATATTCATATTTGTTGATGCCCATCTTGCTTCAAGTTCGCTCACTTGGAGCATGCTCTTTTGCACCACGCTCATCTGAACCTACAATTATTTGAGGATTTTGTGGACCACTACCAATACACCCCTATATTGTTCTTCAATATTACCCCACAGGTCTCAGTGATGTGTTGAACAGTGTCTCTGATCTTATCGAAGTCCCCTTCACTGAGGACCATTGCTCCTGGGTTGACGGACCTATTTGATTTCATCTTCTTCCACGCTTGTTGGCTTGAGGGGTCCTGACACATGTTCGGATTTAAGGTTTTCCAACAAACCCCTATACTACTAGCCCTTTTGGCAATGACCTGCTTTCGTAGGCCAAGGTCTAAACCGAAATAGTATGGGAGGGTGTTGGAACCAGGTTTCCGCACCCTAAGAGAAAGAGAGTTAATAGAGGCAGCCTTGTTAAGATCTTTCAGATTTATGCAGCATTAATCTTATCGCAGAACCTTTAACAGTGTACGTACAAAATGAGAAGTTCGCAAATCACAGATAACATAAGCAACTATTACCAATCAGATCTAAGTAATACCTTCACATCCATGTGCGCATTAATATTAATCAAACTAAATCACTGTAACATCAAGAACGTAACTAGTCTATAACAAAAAGATGTGACCAACAATTTTATCATTCATTAGCTCCAAAATCCACTTACAGACCCAATTCCCAACCCGCACACACTGCTAGCAGGATCCACATACAGCAGGATTGAGGATCTCTGTGCACACTGCCATCTGGATTCCTTACCCAATTACAACCCAAAATAGATCTCAACAATTTGCAACTAGCATCAATCAATCTTAGCCTACCTCTAGACTTGATCTACCCATCTATTTATAGCACCTTAGCCTACGATATCCTATTGTCCGCAAACCATGGTTTCCAGACCCTAGGTCTACCCTTTTGACCTATTACAATCCATTGGGGGTTTTCCCCCTCCGCTAGACCAAATATTACAAAAATATTACAAAACTTGGACAAAATTTGGGCTAGGAACCATCGTTCCAACAGTCCCCCAACACAATCTTGTGACTCGTCCTAAGTCACAATGCCAATGAGGTCTTCATCCATTCCTTGAGTTGTTCTAGTGTGGTTGTGAGCAGAGGCAAAATGTGAAGGCTTTGCGCTGCAGCAGTTTGCGCGATGTCCACCAGTTTCTGTGAGGTCCTTCCTTCCATAGTAGCGGTGACACTGTCAAGAGTCTACTTCAATTGTTTCATAGCCCCATCTAAGTCCTGAGATAGCTTGAGGGCATCATCCGACCATGGCATGAGATGGTCACTGAGTACCTGTTTCTTGCGCCGCAGCCCCATAATATCTGTGCAAAGTGCATGGCTAGTCTTGAGACTGGCTAAGCGCTGGGCTGGGACTATAGTGGCCATCGTAGCTTCCAGCTACTCAAAGTCGTGCTGCTTCTGCGTTAACTCCTGATCGATCTCGCAGAGGAGAGGGTCGTGCTGCACTTGGGACCATAATTCCATAGCCTGCTCAAGTAGAGTGACACCCTGACTGATCTGTGTTGTAATAGTGGTCGTTGCTTCCATAACCAATGCGGCGCTCGTGGCACGTACCTCCAGAGGGGTCTCTGGCTGTAGCTTGGCCTATAAAGATGCAAGCTGAAGTTTGAACACAACCTTGACATCCTGTACCTCGGTCCGGGATGCCTTCACGGTAGCGACCAAACCTTCAACCTTAGCTTGGGGTTTAGCAGAAGCAGGAATGACTTAAGGCATGTCCTCATAAAACCTGTTGATCAGTTGTTCGAGGGCAGTCTACTGCGTGATGGTGGGGACATGCGTGGCCTAGAATTGAGCAACTTTGGCATCCTGGGTCAGAATATTCTGCTCAGTTGTAATGAGGTGCTGCTATACTCGAAGTTCACGGTGTTGGATTTCGTTGGCTACAGCGATAAAAAAATTCATGCAGCTGTGCATTGGCGAATCGGCCAACCACACGGCCAATGGAGGAGCATACCTGGACTTGGGCGCAAATTTCAGCGGGTTCCAGTACAAGGGTTGTACCGGGGAGGGGGCAAATCTGGCTATCTGCAATGGTGGCCATGGTTGTAACGGGGACTTTGGGCACGCCATCTTCAATCACCTGTTCCAAGTACAATCACGGGTATAACGAAGGAAAAACGTCCAAGTTCCCTAGGTCATGGTCATCAAAATTTATGTTAGGAAGCTAGCCAAACATATCTCCATGTTGGGGAATTTCTTCAGGGACTAGAGGCATATGTAGATAGGAGCGGATGACATCTACATTGGGCATATGGGTCATTGTTCTGTGAGGCCGAACATACAGGGGTAACCAGGTCAGCGGGGTCACCTGCAGTCCTTCTGCTACGAGTGCCATTGAGTTCGAGGGTGTGACGGGTGATCGCTTATGAGGCACCTTCCATTGGGGACACTAAATTTGAGGGGAATTATGAGGCTTCCCACCAGCCCATTTCATCTTTTTAGCCTTTCCCTTGCCCTTCCAGGGTGCTGAAGTCAAGCCAATTTCTTCTACGGCAGGGGTGACTTATCAGACCTCATTAGAACATATTTATTCGGATGTTGTGTCAGGCAGAGGTGAATTTGGGTCAGTAGCGGTCATCCTTTCTTGGAAGATGAACTAAGCATGGTTATTATCATACAACAGAGCTTGCTCATTCATGTGGCCAGAAGATAGACAGAAACAATGGGATATACTAGAGAGGCCAAGTTTTGACAAACAGGAGCAACAGTTGAATCCCGTAGAACAAATAGTCCAAGCCTTATAGCGTCTGTAAGAGAGAAAAGGCCGTCGGACCCTTAATTTCCTTCCATCATTATGGAAATGGTAAAAATTCCTCGTAAATTACCTCATCAATTTCCAGTTACCAATGTTATTAAATGGGGAGCGTGGTTTTCCATGCTCCCGCTCCATCCCAACAGCTATTTTTGTCCATTGTATGCAGCATCAATGCCTATTGTGCATCCCTCTGTGATACCAGTCCTACACACCACCATTGTGCATCCATGCCTGTGCACCATCCCTGCACATCCCTCCTGCGCGCAAGGTTCACAGTATAGATACTCCAGCCATATAGTCATTTGATTGGCATTGTGGAGTCCCGGTAGGGCTTTAGCCGACTTCCATTAACATATCCTGGTAGGGAATCATCGCATAGTTTAACTACTCCGCCGTTGGTAATTTCTTTTACCACATATGGACCTAACCAGTGTTGTCATAATTTCCCTAGGTGTTTCGCAAACTGGCTATCATATAGTAGGACCAATGCTTCCTCCGAAAAATCTTTCTACTGGATATGGTGATCGTGCTAGGCTTTCTCCCATGCCTTCTTAACCTATTGATGGAACTGGGTGGTGAGCCTCTCTTCTTCCAATGCTACCAGCTATGCCAAGTGCTCCTTCATAATGTCAGGATCGGCCATATTTGTGAAATCTAAGATGCGCAAGCTGGGAACAATGTATTTCATAGGCATAACAGCTTCCTTTCCGTAGACTAGGCAGAAGGGAGTTTTTCCCATGAGCTTCTTACATGTGGTTATGTAGGCCCAGCTTCCCAATCACTCCATTGTGTGTTACATACCTTGGTGATTGCTTGTTCCAAAAAAATTTTGAATGCCTCTACAGTTCCATTTTCCTGCGGATGATAGGGGGTACATTTGGCATGATGGATCTGGGATTCCTCAGTCAGAGCCTTAATTGTTTCATTAACGAAATGTGTCCCTCTGTCGCTCATCGAGACCTTGGGGCACCCAAACCTGGTTAAGATATTCTAAAAAAGGAAGTGTTTCATTGTGTCCACAGTGCAGTCCTTGACAGCTGTAGCTTCGGCCCACCTGATAACATAATCTGTGGTCGTAATGATATATCAAGCACCTGTTTTCTTACTAGGGGGGTGTGGGGGGGTTAATGGGGCCTACAAAGTCAATGGCCCACTTATGAAATGTCTGCAGGGTCATCTATGGTTTCAAGGGAATCTCGTCCCGATGCGAGGGTCTTCCTATACGTTGGCACACGTCATAGGATTTACAATATGTGTGGGAGTTTCTATGCAGGGTGGGCCACCACAACCCAACTCTTAGTATCTTCTATGTAGTTTCTTTTCCAACATAGTGACCTCCTGCCACTCCTCTGTGGGCTTTTGCTAAAATGGTGTGCCTCTCATGCTCCAATACATACCTTCGCAGCACCTCATCAGCTCCTAGCTTGTACAATTGGCTCGTAATGATGGTAAAGTCAGCAGCACGAGTGACCAATTCTCTTTTCTATTGTAACGAGTAATCTGATGGCGCCATCCCTATATTTAAGAATTGAATAATATATGCAAAGTGCTCATCAATCACCTTAATACAAAATAGCTATGCATTGGGCAAGCCTGCTTCTATATTAGTTGACTCTTCACCACTCTTGATGCAAGACAAGTGGTCCAGTCCAGCATTTAGTCTCTCAGGTTTGAAAATTATCTCAAAATCATACTCCTGAAACAATAGTAACCATCGACAAATATTCCCCCCCAACACAGGCTTATTGACTAGGTACTTTGAAGCCGAATGATCTGTGAACATCTTGAAATGTTCTCCTAATAGATAGTGTCAGTATTTCTACAGGGAATACACCATGGTGAGTCCCTTGCGTTCAGTATTAGAGTAATTACGTTTTGCGCTAGAAATTTTTCTACTAGCAAATGCAACCAGTTGGTCACTGTACCCTTCCCCGGGCTACTTGAGGACAGCACCCAAGGCGATCCTTGACGCGTCCACATGGACATGAAAAACCTTCACCCAGTCAGGAAATATGAGGATAGGTGGAAAGACCATATTTTCTTTGAGCAACTCAAAACTCTTCTTACACTCCGCATCCCAGAAAAAAGATACGTCCTTCTTTAGCAACTTCTTCATTGGTGTCATGATTAGTGCGTACCCTTGAATAAATTTCCTATAGTAGCCAGTGTGCCCGAGGATGGACCACATCTGCTTCTCAATTGTGGGGACTACTAAATTGATGATAACTGCCACCTTGGCTAGTCAACCATCAATCCTTTCCGACATACCACATATCCTAACAAGATTCTGAAAGGTACACAGAATATGCATTTCTTAATATTTAGGAAGATTTGGTGTTTTCTGCAGGCATCCATCATCATGCGTAGGTTCGATACATGCTTCTTTACCAATCCAAGCACTGTCCAATCATCAAATTATACTTCTAGGAACTTGTGAATGAATTCCTTGAATAGTTCCACCACTACTCATGAGAAGATGGCAAGGTCATTCTTGAGCCCAAAGGGCATGACGGTGTATTGGAAGGATCCCCATTCGGTTGCAAAAGTAGTTTTGCTGTGATATTTTGGTGCGATTCTGATCTTATGGTAGCCCGAAAACCCATTGGTAAATGAGTATGCTTCCTGACCTCCCACACTATCAATAATTTCATCATATAATGATGTAGGGAAGGGATCATGTACACAGGCATCATTCAACTTGCCCAGGTCTACACAAATTCTTATTTCCCCTTTTGTATTCTTTTCTTGGACCACCATAGGGCTTACCCAATCACATTGTTCTATTGGTTCGATGATGTCGGCAACTATCATTTTATCTATTTCTTCTCTGACTTTCTACTTATATCTAGGTTTCAATCGGTAAGGTCGCTTCTTGACAGGACACGCATCAGGTTTTAAGGTGATCCGCATGACACCCAGGTCCCCTACAATACCCTTGATCTCTGAAATTTTATTGGGAAAAAGATCCTGGTATTCAGTGAGCAGTTCCAATGGTATCATCATCCCAGTAATCCCCAATTCTATCCATCTTGGGTTGTTCTTCTATTCCAATGTTGACTTCCTTTAACTTGAGAGGCTTAGTCACTTCTACTACTTGTAATGTGGGTCCAGCAACTGCGCGTTAACCCTCAGACTCATCACACTCTTCCACAGATAGATTCTGACAATTGGAAATATCTTGCATCTACGTGTCCCAAGCTTGTTCCCCACATTCTATGCAAGGGCGCGAGTCATCAAATACAAGAGAATCTATGTCCTACAGGGCTTCGTCTAGTTTCTCAGTCCCCCCTATCAATCCGAATGTCCCCAAAAAATATTCCATCATGGTATTCCAGTGGCGAGTGCGCTGGTGTAGTTCTGCATCCAAATACCACATGGTGTGGATGGGTCCTAAAGCATGGATAAACATGTGGACCCATTCATCCCAAGTCCTTTCACACCATGCTTCCATCCATACTGACAAGTGCTTGCGAAGGTCCCCATGGCCAAGGAAAATATCCATAGGTAGGTTGACCAGAGGTTCAAATCTTAAGATCAACATTCTGTGACATTCCTCCCAATCCTGGAAAGTCCCCTTATTATTTTCCCACCACTGTGCAGGGGTTGCATGCACAGCTAGGTTAAGTGCCCACATCCTTCGGTCCCTTGGGACTTCTACTTCAAATTCTATAAGAAAATCCATAACACTACCAGATTCATCAAAATAGGGTAGCTCTCTTACCTCTGAGGAGATGCATTGGAAGCTCTTTGTGATCTTTAGGCATTATAGCGGAGTGTAATGTTCCAAATCTGGAATTTCCTGCTCCATCGGGAATATATTAAGATATTCCAATTCATTCTTCAGTGAGACACCACAAGTCCATTTCAGAGATTGAATGTGGGGGGCATTTATAGGATATGTCTCCTTCCAAATAAGGGAGAGATCTTGAGGCTAGTTGGCCCTTCATAGACTCTGTCTATGGATATGCAATATTCCACCTCGGGAATTTCTGCTACAGGGTCCTTGAGGACGCTGTATAAGAAAGCTGCTATAAAAATAAGACAAACCACTTCTAGGATGCCTTGGAACACACAAAATACAGCTCCTATGCAGAAATGAACTCAAAGAAATAGCTCTAGATGGGTTATTCAGATCTCCCCACTCTAGGTCTCTAAAACATTGCTCAACGTGAAAGCTTACAGCAATATGTGAACATAACCATTAAAATCTACACATATTAATACACCATAAGAGGGAAATGTATGAAGCCAACATTATATGATTATATCAGCAATAATATACAATAAATAGTTGAGGGACAAGCCACTCAAGCTTTAAGAACCAACCTCCAATGAATGAACAATGGAATACATGAGTTGTTGCAACTCCACAAAATGTCGAAGAGAAGTGATCGTGTTGTGTATATGAAGGTAGCAGCTGCTGAATATAAATGAAATACAAATGTGGTTGTAGGATACAAAGAAATAGCCCAATAACAAAGCAATGGGCTAAAATACTAGTTTTCTAGCCAATCTAGGAGAGATTGCTAGAAATGCCAGAAAATACAAAATGTGACAACTGAGTTTTCACTGCAACTGATACAAAATAAGAATGAGACTGTGGCTGATCTGAAATATGATTGCCCTCCTCTGATCATGTCTCCAATACAAAGGGTTGATCCCTTTGTCTCAAAAACAAACTCTTAATGAGCTCAATAAACCCTCTCTCACTGCCTCCTCTGAAATAACGTAGTTTCCTCCATGGACTGCGCAGTGGGAGATGATGGAATGTTGGCCAAGTGCCAAAGATCTGATATGAAGCCTGGGAACCCTCCTTGCAGCTCCTCCAATGAGTAGATCACTCCTCCACTGAAGAAAACAAGTTAAGAAAGACTCCATGAGTTCCTCTCTTGCTGCCCCCAGCAACACAACGTCCTCTCTGCTGCAGAGCTAACGTGGTAGATGATGGTAGTAGTTGTGGCCCATGCTGGATTGAGGAAAATGCAGCTCAATCCTCATCCCACTTTGAGGAAGAGGTAGGGATTCCTGACCAGGAACACCCTAGTGCCCGAGGGCACCACCACCCTGCTAAACAGCCCGAGGATGCAAGCCTCTGCAGACCCTATTCGAAATTCTATACTCAAATATCATGCAAATGGGCTGACATCTTCTCCATATAAATAAAGGGAACTCTTTCTCCACCATGGTCCCAACAATTAGGGTTTCCACCCTCATGTGAGTGTTTTCCCTCCAAAACTGCACAGCTTCTCTAGGAAGCCTCACCTCCTTGGGCAGCGTTGTTGACTTTAGTCAAAGGTGACTAAATCAAGTGATCTGGGTTTCATTCACACCCTTAGGTGTTTATTTCAGCTGCTTGTTTGTCCTCCTTTCACACAAGGAGTGTTATTTCTTCATCAAAATAGGGTTAAGGTGTCCCCTTACCCATTTTGTTAAGCAAAAAAATATGCAACTATAATGTTCCATTTTAGCTTGAGGCTAAAAATTGGGAACATTACAGTCATCCCCTCCCAATGTGCATTTGTGAGGCCTTTTAGCTTCACTCCTTTTGTCCACCTGTACCAAAGTACAAACTGAGTGGCGCCTCTGAGGTACAATAGTACATGTTTAGTCGCCCTCCAAAATAATTTGGCTATTCAAACTGCGACTTGCTCAAGTGATTTACCTCATAACACATGTTTGGTCGTGTGTTCACCAAATAAATGAGAGAACCCACCAACCTCTTGTACACGGTAGCGTCCACTTCCTCATCTGAAGTGGCATCCTCTTTCCTCCACTTGTTCACTATAGGAGACTCCATGGGTTTGAATATGTCCATGCGTAACTTCTGAAGTATCTCATTTTCATACTTTCCCTGAGAGACAAACAGTTCCCCATATCTCTTCCATACTTCCAAACCAAGGAAATAGTGCATCAAGCCCATTTCCTTCATCTCGAACTCTCTTGAAAGGCCCACCTTGCAAGCCCTGATAAGTTTTTCATCACCATTCAAAATCAATTCATCAAAATAAATAAAAATAATCAATAGTTTACCTTCTACAAAAATGTGGTAAAGGTTTGCATTTGCTTCACTTTTGGTGAAGCCCAACCCAATGAGGTAGTTATCAATCCTGGCGTACCAAGCATGAGGTGCTTGCTTCAACCATACAACACTTTCTTGAGTTGATAATGTGACTCTATGTCGAAGGTCTCAAATCCTTCTGAATGTTCAATGTACACCTCCTCCTCAATCACTCCATTGAGGAATATTTTCTTCACATCCATTTGATGGATTTTCCACCCCATATTTGCAGCCAAAGTGAGAATCAATATGATGGAAGAGTACCTTGATACAGGAGTAAAAATCTCTTCATAGTCAGTCCTTTCTACATAAGAGTACCCCTTGGCCACAAACCTGGCCTTGTGCTTCTCAATGCTTCCATTTTCTACATGCTTTACCTTGTATATCCATCTCGAAACCACCACTGACTTGTATGCAGGTCTTGGGACCACTTCCTAAACACGATTTCTAACAATGGAGTCATACTCCTTTAACATAGCATTAAACCATATCGGTTTCTCTATTAATTCCTTGAAAAAGGATAGTTTTGTCTCTACTAGCTTTCTCATCATAGCCATGTATCTTGTGTAACGATATAGTGACCTCCTCTGCCTGCATTGTGATGTGGGTGCTCCCACATTCTCTCTATCATCCTATAATAATTTTCCAGCTTCCCTAGTATGATTCCTTCCTTCCCTCGATGTATCTTCCTAAGTGGTTGTCTCCATTATCTACTCTTCTGCATGTGGTTGCTCCACATCTTCTTGAGGTTCTTCTTTTGGAGTCAAAAGCTCTTGATCTACATGAAACTAAATCTCCCTCTCAAGGGAACACTTCATTTCCTTCTCTTCTTTAAAATTCACATCTCTATGAATAATTGTCATCCTGAGAGATGGCAGTTACACCTAATAATTATGAGGTGTATCAGTGTACCTCAAAAATATGCCCAAATCAGTTGTCGGTTCTAGATTTTTCCTTGCTTCCTTGGAAACATGGAAATATATTGATGATCCAAAGATCCTGAAGTGTGATACATCTGGTCTCTTCCCTAAAAAATATTTTTCTGGTGTACTCATCCCGAGAATATGATGAGGAGTCTTGTTCTGCACATATACCATTGTGTTGCATGCATCAGCCCATAAGTGAAGAGGTAGGCTTTGGTCATGCAACATCCCTCATGCTTCTCCCACAATATTTTTGTTCTTCCTCTCAACCACCCCATGTTGTTTTAGGTTATGAGGTGTTGTCAACTCCCGTCGAATTCATTATTTTGCACAAACTCTTTTAAACTTATTCGACACATATTCACCACCTTTATCGCTCCCGAGAGCCTTCACTTTTCTACCAATTTCTTTCTCAACAAGTGTTTTAAACTTAACAAATTTAGATAATTTCTATTCTTTCTTCTGCATGAAGAAAATCCAACACTTACGTGATAAATCATCTACAAATATAACATAATACATGTGCTTCATTATGGAGGCTGTCGAGAAAGGTCCATAGGCATCTAGGTGGATCCTTTCAAGGATTTCATGCACCCTACTATCATGATCATTGCAGGTGGCTTTTGTGTACTTCCCCAAAGTTCATCCTTTTCATGTATTCTGCTACTCCATTTCTCCATTGGGGAGACATGTGGTGATCTGCTACACGATCTTTAGAGCTCCATGGTGAAAGTGGCTAAGTATTATATTCCACATTTCGATGACATCTCGGCTCTGTGCCTTCTCTGCCTTTGTGCTCAATGCAGCACAATCTACCACATCCAACCTGTATAGGTTCTTCACCCAAACCCCAATTGACTTCACTTGTATCGTGGTGATGTGTCGCAAGAAATCATTTCCTTTGCTGAATTTGACATCGTAGACATGATATTCCAACACCACGAAAGAAACCAAATTCTTATTTAGAATTGGAACAAACATCACATCCTTGAGCTTGAGAGGGGAGCCAGACTCCCTCTGAAAAGTAAATGAACTGATACCATTCGTGTTATACCTCCCATCATCTCCCATCTCGATGTGCATTTGGAGGTCTTTCTCCTCCAAGTCACTGAATAAATATATGTTCCTCGTCATATGGAATGAGGTAAAAATGTCGAGATACAACACACTTCCTATTACTGTTCTTGCCATGCATGCAAGGAGAGTAAAATCAAGTTCAAATTATGAAGCTAGAGCTTCACCCACTACTCCTCCTGCAGTCTTCTTGCTTGCTTTCTTGTGTGGGAATTTCATGGCATAGTGCCCAAATTCATAATAGTGAAAGCACTTGATTTTGGACAATTACTTTTTCTTGCCCCCTTGAATGTAATCTCCTTTTGATTGGGATGTATTCCCTTTCCCTTTCTTTTCCTTTCTAGCCAAGGCACATTTCTCCTCATTCTCAACGTTGGATAAGGTCCCATCTTTGTTGCTCTGCCTTATTTCTTCCTGCATGAGATTAGACCATAACCGTTCCCAACTTGGTAGTTTCTCTCTACTATTTACCGAATCTTGATAACTATGTCGGCTCTAGGGAAGGCCCAAGAGAACTAGAGCTACCAAATCGTCTTTTGGGACAGTAACACCGACCCTGCCAAGTTCATCACAACAACGTGAACCTGCTCAGGTACTGCAGAATCATTTCACTCTTTTGTATCTTGATACTTCGAAGCTTGTCCTTGAGTTACAACTTCCTTTGGTCATTATTATTGCAGAATAATTTTATCAGCACTTTCCACATTTCATATGGATTCTTTTTCCCGTGGATATTAGAGACAATATGGTCTCGTACTCCCTCCAATATGATCCTCCTTTCCCTAGAAACATAGTTATTCCATTCTGTAAGATTACGTGCATTAGTAACTGTTGGTTTCAGAACATTTCTATCAATGTATTCCTTCAACCCATTATCCTCCAGTACTACCTCCATCCTGTCCTTCCATGCAACATAACTTGAGCTTCCCTCCAGGGAAGACTTGAGCCTTAGTCCGTTGAACTTCATATTCTCAGCCTTGAAGAAATCGTGCAACCAAGAATCCTCCTACAATGGAAACTTCAAATTCTCTTCTCTGTTGTGAATCTAGCTTTGATACCATGTAGGAATTTATTGTAGATTCAATCTACTCATGAAATTTTATAAATCAAAAGACAAGAATCTACTATACCAATCTGTGGAAGAAAATTCACAATCGAGTACAATATTCAATAACATGCATCAATATTCAACATACATACACAGATATTTATCAAGGGGAAAGCAACTTCTCAACACCCCTTACTATATGTATGTCATTAATCAAATAATCTTGATGAATACAATATGTTATGCTCAACCTTGAACTCAACGTGCACCTATATCTTTTATCCTCTTCTTGACTAACTAACCTTGGCCAATACTTTCCAAATTTTCAAGCCTCCAAGCTCCTATTTCCTTGTGTTGTTTCCTTGGGAATTTGAACCCTCTTAATTAAGAAATTCCTCAATGAGAATTTTGTAATTCATTTTGGGCCTTCCTTTGATTGCATGCATGACCTGTACAATTTGGAATATTCTTCAACCAATTGTACACTTCCCTTGAACTCCAATCTCAACTAGGTAACTCAAATTTTGTGCGTTAATGAGTTAATTTAGGTTGATTGATCAATTAACTGGTTCATCACTAAGTACAGAGCCCACTACTAGACCTCCCACTAGTTCCTTCAACAGTTGGAATTAGTTTAATTGACCATAACTCAATTTAACTAAATTAAATTGTTACAACTAAAATGAACTCAACCTAGGCTCCTAAAATTTAGGAATCATTGTGCACAATTTCTCCCTCTAACTTGAATTAACTAAACCAACTTAGTGAAAATAAGTCAGTTAACTTTAAAAGTTGTCTAATCACATGGAATTCCAAATTTTTTCCTAATTTAATCAAAAGAAAATTAAATTTCTTGCTGCATCTTCAACAATCTAGTCTCTTTCTTGCTTTACTCATTTTAAAGTTTTAAATGATTCACACTGGCTTGCTAAAAAATAACACAAAAATTCAAGGGGTACCTTAATACTCGAAAGTGGGTAATTAAATAAAGGCTCAACCTCATCTAAAAAATCACCATATTTAACTAGACATTTTTTTTTTAAACCGTGAACTTAAATAATCCATTAAATTTAAAAACCAAATCCAACAACTAAATTTAAAAAACCTAACTTAATTATATATATATATATATATATATATATATATATATATATATATATATATATATATATATATATATATATATATATATATATACCCTAGTTAAACCCGTATTTTGTAGAACATGACTTTTTATCACATAAAAACTTGCCACTTTCCTGCAAACAACAACACTTATTGTTTTGCAATAATTTGTTTATTATCAATACCCCTAGGTATCTATTACAACACAGACTTACGAATAATATATTTTGTTTGTTCCTAATTTTCATCCAACTCTTCACTAAGATGGATTCCCCCTCTATCATTAGTGTGTTCCACTTCTTCCTTGTAAGCTTTCTTCTAAATCAAAGCAGTGAAGGTTTTGACTAAAAGTTGGCTCCTAATGAAAATATCTTAATCTGGGAAATGACAGCGAGAAATGGGTTGTTAGATATAAACCCTTGGCTAGATAGTTGAAGGATAGCTCCAACTGAAACCAATTTCATGGATTGATGAGACAAATACACATCAATATATGGAAACATCTCTTAGTAGTATACTTTAATTTAAAGGAATTGGGATTAATACAAAACAAATGGTGAAAGTACAGTGGGTGATAACTAATCCTTTTCTGTATTTTTCCTTTTTTCATATCATTCTTTATGTTGTTTTCTATCAGTTGATGATCCCACTGGCCCTCGTCATGTATCTGGGCTTAGTGATGTTCTAATCAGTTATGTTTTGGCTAGCTTTTGCCGCTATTGACATACGGGGTTATGATTTTTATATGGATTTTTGTATTGTTCATATGATCGATTTGGAATGCCTCTTCATGGGGTTCATATATTGCGTGTTATCTGGTGTATGCTAGAATGTTATGTCTGATGTACTGGAACATGATCTTTGATCAATGAATATGAACTGTTATATATAACAACATTTTTTTCGTCCTGAAAAAAAAGTGACAACAACTGGATTGAATATATGGAAATGTCTCACATGAGCATAATTTGGGATTTACATAAAATAAACTCATGAAATTACAATGTCCCCTACGTCCTGAAAGGCACGACCATCTTTTTTCCATAAATTTCCTGCTTCTGCAGTCTATGTGAAGCATAATAGTACATCCACGATGGAATTGGACAAGTAAACTATTCTTCACATAGGTAAATTGTTTATCATGGGGTGATTGTTCTATCATGATAGGTGTTAAAATATATAATTACTTCCCACATGCAGAGTTAGAAAAATAGTTAAGTGAATTAGTTGAGTTGAGTTATAGATAGATTTGGTGAGTGAGTTAGAGAGTGAGTTAAGTGAATGATGATCAAGTTCAGTTATGTGAGAGTGTGTGCATGTCAATTAGGTTAAATACCCTTCACCGGGTTCATTGTATTCATTGGGTGAGATTGTGATTTAGAGTGATTGAGAATAATTGAAGAGCTGCAGCTCATTGTTTTGTATGTGAAATACTTGTGTTATTGTGTGATTGAATCCTCTGCCTATCCAACAAATTGGTATCAGAGTTGAGGAAGGATTAGAAGATCTGTGGGCGAGCAGATCCAGAGAAAAAGGCCAAGAGAAAAAGGCCGTCAAAAAATAAAATAAAATAAAATTCACAGAGAAGTCCGCACGTTTTCAGTGCAGCGCCTGCAGAGGGTCTGCAACTTCTCCTAAGAAAAACTGCGGAGATTTCGACAAACTTATGATTTTTAAAAATCCGGTTTAGTTCGCGGTTTACTCGCATCGGGGGTGCGGAGTCGGGTTTTATAATTAAACACCGACAACGTGAGAAGGACCATCATGAGCAGGTCAACGGAAGGTTCAAGTTTGGGTTAATTTTTTAAAATGAGTACGGTATGTAAGTTGTCAAAGGAACCAAAAAAAATTAAACCAAAAAGGCTTTGGATTGTATGAATCATACGAGGGAGATTTAAAAGCAAGACTTAATATTTTTAAAAGGCATTCATTTTTTATTTTTTTATTATTTGGGTTGAGTCATAAACGAATGCATTAAAGATTGTTTTTTTTTTTTAAAGACATGAGAAGATAAATATTATAATAAATCTTTATTAAAATATTTTATTATAAAAGATATTTTTTATATATAATTTTTTTTAAAAGAAAATTATTATATAAAAATATATATGAGAGTTTTTTAAGAAGCTTTGAAAAGTTTTTAAAAGGAAAAAAGAACAAAAATTTAGAGTTTTTTGTCAGAGAAGATTTTTGTTTGAGGCAAGATGGCCACATCAAATTTTCAGCCACAACTTCCTTCTTTCACTGGGAAAGATTACGATGTGTGGGCTATTAAAATGGATACTATGCTCAAAGCGCATGATGTATGGGATCATGTCAAGTTCGGGTTTGCAGAACCTCAGAACGATGCCGAAGAACGAGCCCTCAGTAATGCAGATAGAGAGAAATGGAAAAAAGACAAGCGGAATAATGCATAAGCGTTACTTCTTATCCAACAGGGAGTGGACCGAGCAGTGTTCCAAAAGATCATAATAACTTCTTCAGCAAAGGGAGCATGGGAAACTTTGGCGACAAGCTATCAAGGTATGGTCAAAGTTAATATTGTTAAATTGCATAATACTAGGAGAGACTTTGAAAGTTTGCAGATGAAGGAGACAAAGGACATTGATTCCTTCATGAATAGGGTCATGTATGTCGTCAATCAGTTAAAAATATATGGTGAAGATGTTAAAGATCGAAAAGTGATTGAGAAGGTTCTTCGATCTTTGTCTAAAAAATTTGATGTTGTGGTAGCTACTATAGAAGAAGCGAAGGATTTGGAAAAACTGACAGTTGATGAGTTGATGGGATCCCTTCTATCACATGAGGCAAGGATAGACAGAAATCAGGATTCCACATTAAAAACAGCCTTCAAAAGTCAATTTTATATTTCAAGAGGTCGAGGCAGAGGTCGATCAAGAGACAGAGGACGAAGCAACAACTATGGTGGTCAGAGAAATGGCCAAGAAGAGCATGAGCATCAAAGTGGAAGCATCAACAGCAGAAGCTTTCATAACAATCAAATGTTTGACAAATCAAAGGTAAAGTGTTATTACTGCAATAGATTTGGTCATTATGCTCATGTTTGTAGGAAGAAGATAACTGATCAAGGCAATCAGAGAGCTAATGTTAGTACAGAGAATACTGACTCCATGTTTCTAGCATGCAACACCATGCATAAACTGTCTGATAAGGTCTAGCTATTAGACAGTGGTTGCAGTAACCACATGACAGGCAATAAAAATTTGGTTGCAAATTTGGATGCCTCCGTGAAGACAGAGGTAAAGTTGGGGACTGACAAGACTGTGGATGTAGATGACAAAGGAGTGGTCAACATTGTGACCAAGCAGGGGGAGCCAAAGACCATATCAGAGGTATATTATGTCCCTGGACTCAAACACAATTTGATAAGTGTTGGTCAATTGACGCAAAAAGGATACAAAGTTATCTTTCAGGGGAAACAGTGTGTTATTTACGCCAAATCCCCAAGCAAGAAGATGATTGCAAAGGTGTAGATGACGAGGAACAAAATCTTTCCTCTCATTATGAACTAAAATTATCAGGTTAGTTCTTTTACAACTGCATGTTCTGATGATTACTAGTTATGACACTTTCGGTTTGGACACTTGCATTTTTCCGGTTTAAGATTGTTGCAGCAGAAACAGATGGTTAGAGGTTTACCTCCCATCAAAGAACGTGCTAGCACTTGTGAGTGTTGCATCTTGGAAAAGCAACACCGTGAAATTTTTCCGAAAGGAGTTTCTTATAGAGCAAATAAACCACTTGAGTTGGTGCATACCAACCTGTGTGGACCTATGAGGACATAGTCGATTGGTGGAAGTTTTTACTTCCTTACTTTTATTGATGACTATAGCAGAAAGACTTGGGTTTACTTTTTGAAGTAGAAGTATGAAACTTTTTCAAAGTTCAAAGAGTTCAAAGCCTTAGTGGAGAACCAAAGTGATCGACAGATTAAAGTATTGAGATCAGATCGTTGTGGAGAATATGATTCGAAGGCATTCCATGAGTACTGCAAACAACATGGAATCATAAGACAGATTACAACAAGATACACACCGCAGCAGAATGGTGTAGCAGAGAGAAAGAACCGAACCATCATGAACATGACAAGGAGCATGTTGAAAAAAAACACTTGTCTAATTAATATTGGGCAGAAGCAATTGCATGTGATGTTTATGTGATAAACAGATCTCCTACAAAGAGTGTGATGAACAGAGTTCCAAAAGAAGCATGGTCAGGTATGTCATGCAGTGTATCTCATTTCAGAGTTTTTGGATGTGTAGCCTATGCACATGTACCTAAGCAGATAAGAGGTAAATTAGATGATCAAAGTGAAAAATGTATATTTACTGGTTATAGTGAGCAGTCAAAAACTTACAAATTGTATAACCCTGTCACCAAGAAGACAATCATTAGCAGAGATGTTGTGTTCAAAGAACAAGAGTCATGGAATGGGACTGTAGACACACTAACCGATGCACAAACACCATTGATGGAAGAGGATGATGTAGAAGAAGAGTAGCAGCAAGAACCAAGAGAGCAGACACCAAACAGAGTCACACCAACAAGGACTCCAAGATTTTCAGAGAAACATGGATCTTCAAGCAGATCAATAGACGAGAATTCTCCAAGCAGCGAATCAGGTAATGAATCAAGTAATGGTAAAAAAAATATGAGAAGTCTGAAGGATATTTATGATGATTTGGATGTTAGTTCAAATTTTGCATTGTTGGCATTCCAACCTTCTTCGTTTGAAGAAGAAATTAGAGATGAAAATTGGGTGCAAGCTATGGATGAAGAGATGAATTCAATTGAAAATAATGATACATGGGATTTGGTTGATTTACCAAACAATAAAAATCTCATTGGTGTGAAGTGGGTGTACAAGACAAAGGTAAATGAGAAAGGTGAGATTGATAGATTTAAAGCAAGACTTGTAGCAAAAGGATTCTCGCAACAACCGGGAATAGACTTTGGGGAAACATTTTCTTTGGTAGCCAGATTAGATACTGTAAGAGCAGTTCTAGTGACAACAGCTCAGAACAAGTGGAAAGTATATCAGATGGATGCCAAATCAGCCTTTTTGAATGGAATTCTAGAAGAAGAAATTTATGTGCAGCAGCCTCTAGGATATGAAGTTGAAGGTAAAGAAGATAGTGTTTATAGATTGAAGAAAGCGCTCTATGGACTGAAGGAAGCACCTAGAGCATGGTATAGCAGAATGGACATTTACATGATCAAGAATGGATCTTGCAGAAGCAGCATTGAGCCTACCTTATACACAAAGGTAAATGAGTATGGACAGATTTTGATTGTTTGCCTATATGTTGATGATATGATTTTTATAGGTGATCTTGAGATAGATGAATTTAAGGCAGCCATGATGAAAGAATTTGAGATGACAGATCTTGGTCTCATGAAATATTTTCTTGGCATTGAAGTTGAGCAATATGAAAAAGGAATTTTTATTTGTCAAAATAAATATGCAAGAGATTTGTTGAAAAGATTCAGGATGGATAATTGCGAACCTGTACCTACACCAGTTGCAACAGGTACAAAGTTAAGTAAGGATGATGAAGGGGCAGGTGTCAATCCAACTCTATTCAAAAGATTGGTTGGCAGCCTCATGTATCTCACAGCGACAAGACCAGATATTATGCAAGGAGTAAGTTTGATTTCCAGATTTATGGAGACTCCAAAAGACACACATTGGAGTGTTGAAAAAAGAATTTTGAGATACATAGCAGGAACCAGAGATTATGGCATAATATTCAAGTACAGAAAAGAAATAATTGATTGGATATATAGATAGTGATTTTGCAGGAAGTTTGGATGATCGGAAGAGCACATCTAGTTATGTTTTTAATCTCGGTTCAGGAATGATAGCATGGGCATTTAAGAGGCAGCCTATTGTGACACTATCATCAGTAGACGCAGAATATGTAGTAGCGACTTCAGCAGCATGTCAAGCAGTATGGTTAAGAAGAGTATTGGATGGACTCAAGCAGCAATAGCAAGGATCAACAACGATATACTGTGACAACACATTAGCGATTGCATTATCCAAGAATAGTGTGTTTCATCAAAGAGCAAGTATATTGATATTAGATATCATTTTATTCGAGAACTTGTGAGCAATGGAGAAGTTCACTTGAAGCTCTGTAGAACTAGTGATCAATTGGCTGATATCTTTACAAAGCCATTAGCAGTAGATTTGTTTGAGTTTCACAAAAGAAACTTGGGTTTTGTAAGCCTAGCTAAGACATAGACCAGCAAGCATGTTTGAGTTGTCATGAGTTCTGTTTTAGTTTAGCGGTCGTAATTAAGGGGGAGTGTTAAAATATATAATTACTTCCCACATGCAGAATTAGACAAATAGTTAAGTGAATTAGTTGAGATAAGTTATAGATAGATTTGATGAGTGAATTAGAGAGTGAGTTAAGTGAATGATGATCAAGTTCAATTATGTGAGAGTGTGTGCATGTCAATTAAGTTAAATACCCTTCACCTGATTCATTGTATTCATTGAGTGAGATTGTAATTTAGAGTGATTGAGATTAATTGAAGAGCCGCAGCTCATTGTTTTGTGTGTGAAATACTTGTGTTATTGTGTGATTGAATCCTCTGCCTATCCAATAATAGGGTGATTTATTCGTCAAATATAATTTAAAAAATTACAAATTTATTTATTATGAGATTATTGGTCTATTGTGGGTGATTTATTCCTCAAATACAGTTAAAAAAATTATAAAATTATTGTTTGGACTTTTTGGGAAGTGTGAAAAACTGGTTAGGGAATTGTGAAAAAGTGGAGTGGTTAGTCTATGATAGATGATTTATTAGTCAAATACAATTTAAAATATTACAAAATTATTATCCAAAACAGATAAGTGTGAAAACACTGGTTATAGAGATGTGCAAAAGTGAAATTTGGAAAGTGTGAAAAAATAAGTAGATTTGTTTTAAAATTCCAACGCTGAAAAGGATTGTTATAATCTACTTAGGATTGTTATAATCTTCTTTGGGAAGTGCTGTAATCTTATTTTACCATCTGCCATTTATTTAAAGGACGTGTCTACCGAGCCCGCGTTTTGGCCCGGATGGCAGAAATCCACCGGAATCCGGTCAACTAAATTTGCAAAAATCAGGTAGTTGCAGTGCTTGGAATCCATTTTTGATAGTGGAAATGGATTCAGCACTATTAAAAACCCCTGGGGCACTCAAAATATTAATGTTTAACAACTTAAAACAAGTTTCTGGGCAAATCTTTGCCGGATTTTCTGAAAATCGTTCCCGAATTTTGGGTCAAAACGCGGGCTCTTTAGACTACGGTTTTATTTAAATATATAATTCTAACTCTCCACGTTGAAAATCATTGCTCTTATTAGTTTTCAAGGGAAGAGCCTAGATATTGCGGTGGGGGCTGGAGGAAGGAGCTGTTAGATATCGTGAAAGCATTAAAAACAATATACCTGCCGTGCCATATGCTGATTCCGGCTTCGACGATGGTTATGTACTGTGCGTACTGTGCCTGTGGCTTCA